>OZ008349.1:11699325-11756410 GCA_963931975.1 Cataclysta lemnata | reverse complement strand
ATTTTGGTGGTTAGAAAAAGAATTTCGAAAAATTATGGTCTTGAGGCGGGAATCGAACCCGCGTCCGCTGCAGCAGCGGACGCGGGTTCGATTCCCGCCTCAAGACCATAATTTTTCGAAATTCTTTTTCTAACCACCAAAATCTTTCCATTCCATATCTATTACTAAGAGCGCACTGTAGGACTTTCTAACCTATTTTTCCTTGTAAAAATCTTTTTATTAATAATAATGTTAAGTTAACATTGTTAACGACCAATACCAATTTGATAAACTGACAGACGAATTATATCGGAGCTTTCCATTACTTACGTCTACGGAAACATCGGAACTATGTTTTCTTCGCAAAGCATTTCAGTCAAGCTTTGACTGTAATGATAGTTCAGGAAAATAAAAACAGATGGCGCGCTTACTAAAAATGCTTGCACGTGCGCTCATTACGTAGGTAGGTACCTACCTACCTACCGTAGGTACTGAAAACAGCGTAATATTAATGCATAATAAAACAGCTTAAAATAATGGCAGATTGTGACAGCTTACTTTATCATAAATTTGTTAGCATTTAAAAACATAATAAATATTTTAAACCATGTACTTTTTATATGAATAAGTATAAGAAGGTTATTCATATTATATGTTTTTGAAGAGGATGAACTCGTAAGCTTAGCATTGTTTAGCCTGTGAAGATTTTCACATACTTAACCTATGAAATTTTTCACAGTAGCCAGTGCGAATTTTACGTAAAGTTAAAAAGAAATAGAATATTTAGATCAATAAGGCGAAGTTAGGTATTTGTTGCAAAAGATCTCTGTTTGAGTTCTCGTCTTCGTGGAAATTGGACATTTAGTTTTATAACTTTGTCTTGAGACGTTTTCATTAAAATTGTTCTCTTCAAATGCTGGACCTCGAGAAAATAATTTAATCTAATATACGTAACTATATTAGGTAACCAGAATTGCAACGTCTAGACTATACTAATGTAGTCATTCATTACATACCAATAGAAATACTGCAAATAATTGCAATTTCTGAATTATTAAATCTGTAATATTCACTCATTGTAATCTATTTTTTTAACCTAAGTCGCTAATAGTTTTTGTTTCCTGAATTGGATGTTGTATTTAAAAATACTTCTTCTTTTAAATTGTATGTAAGGCATGAAGTATAGAGACCTGTAAAGCTAATCTGTTTATTATTGCTAACCCTTCATGTCCCTTGTCCCAACATGTCCCGGTTGTCATTGCGCCATACGTCTGGTGGAAATTTGATAGTACACTCCGTTGATTACGGCGTGTAAATTATATTGGGTCGATTGTACATACCTACCCTTCGTTTTGGTCCAGTGAACAAGCTCACTGAACAGATTTTAATCAACGCGAACGAAAAATATTGGGCAGCTTTTGAATGTTGATAAATGTATCTAGTTCCATTTTTTATACCTTTAGAGGGTTTTTCGATTGCATATTTTCTATCACATTGCATTAATTAAGACATGAATGGATGTAAGTGATACCTAAGTCGCAAAATACAAATTTTGAGGCCACCTTATTAATAAAAGTTTCGGCGTAAGCCGCATAAAAAAATGTATGCTTTCTACTTAATTTTCTATGTAGATAATCCTTTCCTTCTTCCCAAACCAAACTGTAAGAGGTACTTAAATAGCCGTTGTTCTAATAAGAACGAAAATTAGAGTAGTTTCTGCTAACTTGCCTTCTGGGGCACGGAGGAACTCCAGATGATATATTTTTGGTCACCAATCCAACGACCAGCCGTAGCGAATCTTGCTTGGTTTATGCAATCGCAGGCCAACGATTTCATGACTCTTATCTCTTAAGATTATTATGAAAACCCAAGATCTAACTTACCGCATGTAGATGATTCTGAGGGTCCAACGAAAAAGAAACACTAGGCTCGAACACGACATGCACTTTATTTGCAACTTTATATCGCGCGACAATACAGTATGGCCGTCCGGCACGGCTCGCGGATAGCAGCGGACTAGAGAGCGTACGTTTATACAAAATGACCGCGCTTTGACCTTAAAAGTTATTGAAATATACCCTAAAGTAAATGATAATTATAAAAATACCCTTAAAACTAATTATTAATGAGCGCAACGCCAACACTCCCCACCCCAGTGCTGTCTCAGCACTCATCATGTAGGTGAATCGGAGCAATTCGGGCCGCAGAACGCCGCCACGTCCCACTAGAAGTCCTTACCTCGACCAGTCGCACGCGACTGTCTTTGCCAGCGAACACCTGAGTGATGACACCTCTTTGCCACATGTTACGAGGTGAGTTAGGGTCCACTACAAGCACTAAGTCTCCCACTTTTAAGGCCCTACTCTCTTCTTGCCACTTTGTCCTGGGAAGGAGGTCTGGCAATATTTCTTTCACCCACCTTTGCCAATACATATCGGCCAGTCTCTGAGCGGTGCGCCAGTGCTTCCGAAGACAAAGGTCGGAGTTATCAAACGCGCCGAGAACGGGTAGGTTCGACGAAGTTCCTAGGAGAAAATGGTTGGGGGTAAGAGACTCCACGTCTCCAGGCTCTACGGATACGTGCATCAAGGGACGGCTGTTGACCATACTTTCGACTTCAGCCATCAAAGTACTTAAGACCTCGTCTCGCGGTGCACGTTCTTTCAAAATTACCTTTAAGGTAGTTTTGACACTGCGGATTAGCCTCTCCCATGCCCCACCCCAATGGGGACTGGCGGGAGGGATAAAAGTCCAATCCATTCCGTTGTTAATACCCTCAGCTTTTAGCACGTCAGTATCCAAAACCTGCATAGATCGCTGCAGCTCGGTGTCGGCGCCCCTAAGGTTGGTTCCGTTGTCAGAAAACAGGTGGCGGGGCCACCCACGCCTAGCCGCCATCCTTCGTAGTGCCATGATGAGTGAGTCGGATGTAAGAGAATTAACTATTTCGATATGTATGGCTCGTACTGTCATACAGGTAAATAGCACGCCATACCTTTTTTCTCTTCGCCGACCCACTGTGCACTCCATTGGACCGAATAAATCTAGCCCGCAGTAGGTAAATGCACGCTGATGATGAGCCATACGAGCCTTTGGCAGGTCTCCCATCCGCGGTATCTGCGGCTTGCACTTTAATATCTTACAGCGCATGCAGCGTAAAGTCACAAATTTAACTGTAGGCCGGAGTCGAAGCAACCAATACCGTTGCTTAATTTCATTTACGACAGCTTCTTGACTACCATGAGCTGCTTTAATGTGATAAAAGCGGACAATAAGTTTAGCTACCGGGTGTCGACCATCTAGAATCACCGGCCTTTTGACGTCCGTGAGTACATGAGTTGCGGCGTCAATGCGCCCGCCCACGCGAAGCAGACCGTCGTCGTCCAAGACCGGGGTTAGTTTCAACAGCTTGCTGCTGCGATGCAATGGTAAGCCCTTTTGAACTCTGTCCAAATCTGCACCAAAAGACTCAAGCTGTGAATGCTGCAGTAGTATTTTTTCGGCACGTTCCATGGTAGCGCAGTTTATTTCACCTGGTTGACCTTTGCACTTAGCTATAAACTTTAGTACCGCAGCTGTAGCTCGCTTTAAGCGTAGCCAGGACGAAAATCGTAATGGGTCCGGTACGGCCAACGTCACAGACGCGTCTTGCATAGTGGTGACGCATTCCAAACTCGTTGCGTCTATTTCTGGTTGCACAACGATATCTATGGGCCATAAAGACTCGTCCATGTACAAAAATTTTGGACCAGAAAACCACTCACCCTGCAAAGCTAATTCAAAAGTCTCCCGGGTAGCTAAATCAGCGACGTTCAACTTTGTGGGAACATACCTCCATTCGTCTACGCGGGTTAACTCGTCGATCTCACCCAAGCGGTTTGCCTCGAACGCTTTATACGTGCGCGTGTTGTTACGAATCCAATGAATAACAGTAGTAGAATCGCACCAAAAATATTTGCGCGCGGGCACAATCTTATGCTCTTTTACTATAGCATTAGCTAATCTCGCAGCTAGCAATGCGGCTTGTAACTCAGCTTTAGGTATTGTAAGCGGTTTTACAGGCATCACCCTGGATTTACAGGCAATAAACGCGACTTTAATTGCACCGTTACAATTCCAACGCCAATAACCTACAGCTGACATCGCTTGAGTAGACGTATCGCTAAACATATGCAGATGTAAGTTAGTATAACTTGATGTTGTCGTAGTATTGAGCGGCCGTGCTACGACGGCGCTGCCACTCGTGCCCGTAGCACGCGCCGTAGACGCAGTATATGGGACGGTTACGGACACATCGTGCGTCATATTCTCGCCGTCTATGCTACAAACAGATGTTTTTTTGTAACATCGAGGAATGCGAATTGTGTTAATTGTTTTAAGTAGGTCAATCCATTTTTGCCACTTGCAATAAATATCGTCAGGGATTAAATCGTCCCATCCGATATTTTGCCGCCAAGTGTCTTGTAACATAATGCGACCTTGTATTATAAATGGGGCTAAGAATCCCAAAACGTCGAAAATCGACATTACGATCTTAAGCATAATGCGCTTAGTAGGTCGTTCTTTCCCGCTAATAATTTCCTCAGGGATCCGTTTTAAGGTTACGTCGAAACCCAACGTATCATCAGCAGGGAACCACATAAGTCCGAGCGTACGCTCGCTTGCATACTCGTGGCCAATTTTAAAGTTTACGGCCGCTGTTCCTAAGGTTTCTTTTGGCACGCTCTCTAATACGGCTACGCTATTGCTTGTCCAGTTTCTTATTTCGAAGCCGCCAGCTTTATGAATGTCACTTATTTGTTTTATCATTTTAATCGCCGTCGTTTCGTCAGGTAGACTATCTATGTAATCATCCACATAATGTGAATGTACAATAGCGTCTACAGCGGCCGGCATGGATGATTCAAAACGCTGTGCATTCATATTTTTAACAAACTGGGCAACAAAAGGCGAGCAATTAGCACCAAAAATGAGAGAAGTCATAGCGTAAGTTTGTATGTCCTCTGTAGGGCTGTTTCTCCATAAAAACCTTAAGGCCTGTTGATCCTCAGGTCGTATTTTTACCCTAAGGAACATGTCTTTGATGTCACCCATCACTGCAATTTCATTTTCCCTAAAGCGCAGCATGATTCCAAGTAGGGGTGACAGCATATCAGGACCTGTAAGCAAGTAGTCGTTAAGACAACGGCCGTTGACCCTATTAGCCGCGTCAAACACCAGGCGCAGCTTCTGTTTGTTGGGGTTATCGACTCCAAAATGGGGAAGGTACCAGGTCCTTGGTGAGACCTTGGTATCTGCCAGGTCCTTTGCGTAATCATTTTCTAATAAATGATTTACCCGCTCCCTATACCTCTTAGCAAACCCTACATCCTTAGCCATTCGCCTCTCGATACCCTTCATTCTGCTGACTGCATTGGGGTAAGCATCCGGCAGGACGCAGTCCTCGTCGCGCCACGGCAACCCTACGTGCCAGCGGCCGGCGATGAGCGTCGCGGACCGTTCCAGCTGTTCCACAGCGCGGACATCGTCTGCGTTCTGCCGTGGCCTACTTCCGCAGCCTATGGAGTCTAAAGCAAATGACATACGTACCTCCTCGTGAATTTTTTGTAACAGGTCCCTTTGTGATGTTTCCCCCTCCATCCCTTCTTCTGAAATTAAAAGATTAGTTTGGACATCATAGTGGGGGGCCGTGCGTCGTTTAAGAGTCTGATCGTCGCGTGGTATTGTCAGTTTGCCATGAACAGACCAGCCTAGGGGTGTTAAGGTGGCAGAGGGCTCATTTAAATTACCTAATTTAACTTCCAGAGGTAACAACAAATGATGATTATCTTGCCCTATTAACATTTCAGGCTTTGAATCAGACATACATATATAATCTTTGATATCACTAAGATAAGAATAATTTACAAATTGTAAAACTGACAATGTTTGCAATGGTAAATTTAATTGATCTACACAACGCATCATTAAATTATGTACCTTATTGTCCATACCTGTAAGGCTCACTTTCGCTATTGTTGACTCACAAACTAGTTCGTTATCGTTGAAAGCGCCGCGCACTCGCAATGTCGCCGTGCGGCCGCGCAAGCCTACACGCTGCGCCAGATTTTTACTAATTAATGACACAGAGGAGCCATCATCGAGTAACGCGGTACTATTAACGACACCATTAGGACCTTTTACGCGCACTGACACTACTTTTAGGAGCACTTTGGGACCACTCGCGTTTATGTGTGTTAACGTTTCGGGACAAGGGACTGACTCGGATTTATGCGGCATTGTAAACACCGTATTATTCACATCAGCTTTCACCAGCTGGCAGGCGCGCGCGGGTGGCGCCGCCGGCGCGGAGGGAGCCGCGCGCGACGCAGCCAGCGCCGGCACGGCCTCTCGTTCTCCGCTGATCATCGCACTGGTCTTGTTCACCGTGTAATGTAGAAGTCGGTGGTGCGCCTCGCCGCACCCGTCCTTGTCACACGCTGGGGCTTGACACGATTCTCGCTCGTGTTTACATATCATACATTTATAACAAAGACCATTTTTTTTAACAAACTGCCACCGCACTTTACGCAGCGCCTTCTTAAATAATTTGCAGTCGTATAGTAAATGTATAGATTTATGACAAAATTGGCACCTTTTATCATCTTCGGCTTGTAGTAACACGGTATGCGTACGAGTAGGTAAATCGGTGGCCTTATTTTTGTGGTAATCACTTTTCATAGCAGTAAATAAACTCGCAGTGGTTGAAATTTTCATAGCTTCATCATTAAGAAACTCTGATAAAATGACCAACCTGGATTTCGCACCTTGTTTTATTAAACTGTAGCTGTAATCAGACCACTTGGAGATTAGGACGGTGGGCAGTTTTGACAGAATTATGGTCACAATGTCTATTCCTTGTAGGTATTCCTCTCGCCCGACTGCACGAACCGCTTCCACAAAATTTTGAATTTTAAGGGCAAACGTGATGATATCTTTGTGATAATCTTGATGCAGAGGCTGTATCTTTTTGATGTCCTGAATGACCCGGGAAATGAGACAGTCAGGATTGCCAAAACGTAGCTCCAATGCCGACATAACTTTTTCAGGTGACGTGGCACTAATAAATAAAGCAGAAACTGCATCCTTTGCTGCCCCTCTTAGGCATTTCCTCAGTCTCCAGAGATTCTCTCTGTCGGTAAATTTACAAACTTCGCTCGACTCATAATAGGCTTGTTTGAATTGTAGCCACTCTAATTGGTCACCGGAAAAATCGGGTAAGTCCTTAGGCGTGCTGATGCGGCTAAGCAAACTAGTGTCGGTCACATTCTTCACTTTAGCGGTGGATATGTCCTTGAGTGCTCCAGCTAACGTTTCAATAGTGCTGTTGAGAGCGGTGACGGAGCTGGCAGGCAGCGGCAGCAGCGGTGTAGCAGGCACCGGCGCCCCCTCGGGCGCGGGTACGGGTGCTGGGCGTGCTGGGCCTGGTGCCGGCGTCGACGCTGACTCATGGGGGTACAGCTGCCCGGTGAGAATACCATCATCGTGGGCTCGCTGCTCCTGTGGCTGTTCTGCGTGGTTGCTTTGATGGTCCACCCACTTAGCGATTTCGTGACGAGAGAGGTTATTTCCATCGATTTGTGAACTGTATTCCTCTAGGTCCTCCTCATCACTTAATGCAGCCAGTTGTGCCTGCAAAGTTTTGTCGATAATATCCATTTGGATCGAAGCTTTCTGTTTAGCGGCTTCGAGAAGCAACTGCTTTCTTATAGCTTCTTTCGAAGTTGATGACTTTCGTGAGCCCTTGCTGCTAGAAGCTTTGCTGACACACGACAATGGCTTTCCATGTGCTGTCGGTTCCGACTTGATGCTTCCCTCGACGCCTTTCTTATCCAAAACGTATTTTGGAATACACTCTAATGTGGCGAGTGAGGCGGCGTACGTGTCGGTCATTTTTTTTCCAAGTTCGAGATGCTTCTTGTCGGCCTGTTCGCGACGCGCTTTTGCTTTGCGCGTTTCCATTCCTGGCGGCGTATGGAACATCAGATCCGGCTCGAAGGACCACTTTGTAGATGATTCTGAAGGTCCAACGAAAAAGAAACACTAGGCTCGAACACGACATGCACTTTATTTGCAACTTTATATCGCGCGACAATACAGTATGGCCGTCCGGCACGGCTCGCGGATAGCAGCGGACTAGAGAGCGTACGTTTATACAAAATGACCGCGCTTTGACCTTAAAAGTTATTGAAATATACCCTAAAGTAAATGATAATTATAAAAATACCCTTAAAACTAATTATTAATGAGCGCAACGCCAACAGTCGCAGTACTATTGTTAGGTGATATAAGAGGAACGCTGCTGCCCATTCCTCATCACTGATTTATCCTTAGTCGCCTTGTACGACACCCACGGGAGAGATTTGGGGTGGTGACAATTGTATTCTACTCTGCCGTCACCACACGGCTATTTGGTGGTTTGCTCCATTGGTGTGGATGGTAATAATTATGGGCTATTTATTATAAAATTTTTGCCTGATTATCTGTATGAGTACCTAAACAGGGTTGCTGTAAAACCCAAGCCAAAACCTTGAGCAGTACGGATTGGAATGTTGTCATCCCATTCATAGGTCTCTTGACATGGCCCTTTCCATCTTTTTTCTAGACATTCATTCATAACTAGCAACTTTCGGGTGTTATGGAAGATATGAATCATAACTGAGTGGATGGCTTGATAACATCTGACCGATATGAACGAAAAAGAATCATACTGCGCCAGTCCTAGATATACTGGGTCTGGAACTGTATGAGTTCGTACGCATAAATATAAATGACCGACGAATTGTTTGAGAAGAAGTCTTTATTTAATGTTCCTTTGAAATTCATATCTTTGTCTATAATGTTACCTGTGTATTCATTTTAAACTATCAGTTCATATTCAATTTCCACATGCCCCCTCAAGGGAGCCGATAATGAGGCTCGCGGGGATTTATCGATTATGAAACTATTAGTACACGACACGTGTTAAAAATACTAATAAGATAGAACTAAAAACAAACTGATAAGGAATCGGAATAAATAATGAATAGTCACAATCTTCGCCTGATTTTTAATTACATTCTAACTGCCGCACTCAGAGTCGTTCATTAAATTAGTGATAATGGGTATTTTACAAATTATCATTAAAACATCTAATTGACCGTTCCTCTCAGAGTCGAAAATAATTGATTGATTAGTTATGTGACAATTTTAAGTCAGGTTAGTGCAGTGCGTGTGTAATCCAGTGTTATCGGTAAGTGCGGAATTGCCACATGCAAAAAGCCATTAAACAATATTATTAGTTACACTAGTTTTTATATCACAAAAGTATTGTTTTCCATAAGAATTAGTTACTAATATCTATTTAATATAATATTTACGTAAAAATCCATAATAATAATTTAATTTAATCAAACTTGAACGGTAAATGCCATGACTTTTTAGATTTGGCCACACCGGACCAAAAGTCATTTATTATAAAATTAAAAAGTCAATGTCAACAACAAACAAGAAATAGGTACCCCAAATAATTCCATGGAAATACCAAACAAAACCATATAAATATCAAATTATTTATTTTGTGATCAAAATTGATCAAATAGATATTAAGCTACTGCAAGTGGAGTCAGCCTGGGAAATCATTAACATACAAAAGTCTCAGCGGCACACTCAATATTGGCGAAATCATATAGGAAACGCCATAGAAAAAAGAAGAAAAAGCTACACGAACCCTATCTTCATTGAAATAATTGATTAGTACTGTGATTGTCTTGGTAAGTATTGATGATTTCTTTGTTACATGCATGGGGTTCGATAGTTCCGGGAGTGGAATGACTGAGGAATTTAATTGTAATGCATATGTGCACAGTAATTAGTATTTTCTTATATTGTTTTGTGCTTAGATTATAGGATTATCCTGTATTAAAAAGTATCTAATATTTCTTTGCAATTTGCAGTGTGATACAATAACACCATAACCTGTAAAACTACAGAGTTAGGGAGTTAATCTGGAAGTGGTCCATAAAATCCACCACTTTCCCCACTGCAAGGAGCTATCCATAAGCAGTAGAGGAGGTAACATTTATTTTCCACTAATTAAACTTATGAAAGTATAACAATTTATATAAATTATCTGTAATCTATATGTAACCTATTCTTATTATCTTTAATAATTATTATTCAGGCTGCACCTTCAATTATATGTGAAGTGCAGAACCCATTTGATAATGATGGTATTGTGCTGTCCATATAGACAATAATAAAAAAAAACAGTATAAAATATTTGGGACAATGAGTTTGACCTAGACTTTGCTATGGGTACCTATTATATTTCATAAGGTTTTATATAAAATGGCCACTTGTTTAAAAACTTGTTAATATGAATCAAGTTGTTTTTATGTTACTTTAAGGAAAATTGTAAAACTTGGTGCAACTGGCTATTAATGTATATAGTTCAATCATAACATGCAATTAGAAAAATGATTTAAATTAATGATATTATACTTATCTTTTTTTCAGATCACATAGATATATTATCAAACAAATCTAAAGACTGACAATTACACACCAAGTCAATTTTGAATAAATATTTTATTACCTGGAGATTCAAGTTAAAAAGAAATGTGCTGCTGAAATGGAGGAAGAGAGGAGTAAAACTCTTTTGGAAATTTTCAAATTACAGTTCAAGGAATTAAAAAGAAATTGGAACTCAAAATAAAATAATTCTTTTAAATCTACTAGTTTTATTCAAAAAACAAAATAAACCCCACGTAATGAAAATGAATTAGCAGAAAAATAAAGAGATTAGGGTTATAAAAGAATTTAACTATATTATTTTAATTTTACAATTATTAGTTATATTTATTGTGACATTGTTTGATTAAATTTTGCTTTATTCTGTTTGTGTCCTCGTCGGTAAAAGGCAATTTTACAAAGTATTTCATTGTTCTTGCTTGGATAGACACTTTGGTGACAATTTGTGATACTGACTGTTGACCTAATATTTATCCATATTCCATCACATCACCACCTAGTTTCTGAAATAAATATATAGACAATGACAGATATTGAAAGTACATGCATACATACATAAATCACGCCTATATCCCGAAAGGGTAGGCAAAGGTGAATTAAACACCCACTATTCGCCAATTAAGTTGGTCCCGTGTAATACGTGGCGAGCCTATTGCCATCTATAGAGCACGTAAATCGCAGTATGTTGCTAGGTTGTAGAGGATTGCTGCTACCCATTACTCATCGCTGTTTACCTTCAGTTGTCTTGTACGACACCCACGGGAGAAATGGGGATGGTAACAATTATATTCTGCTCTGTCTGAATGTAAAGTAATATTTAACTAACCTAAAAAATCCCAGTTGCTAAATACCGCAATGTTATTACTTCAGGGGCATTGGCAAGCCTGTCCTGTTTCGGTGCTTTTTAAATCAGGTTCCAAACTTGGGAGTAAATTATTATTTACTGCCTGGAGTGTAAATCTGTACCTTGCATGAAATTCAAGCACATAGTGAAAGTATCAGAATAGTCGCGTAAATAGAATCTAGGTTGTGATTGTCTGAACCTTCTTACGTAATCTGTAAACTCTACAACGTAATTTATTATAAATTATTATTGAAAATATCACTATGAATGCACTGAAATATAATTACAAGTATTACAACAAAAGATAACCCTACTTTTGAAATGTCAAATAGACGTCACATAAGGCCTAAGTAAGGGTCATCGGTTACTCAAAATTTAAGTTTCATTAGCGTCACTATTGACCCATTATCTGACTCTGAGAGGGAATTTTATTTTAAGTTTACTTAAATGTCATTTAATGATCATTAAGTCGACTCTGAGTGCGGCAGTAAGTAATGTAAGCAATAAATGATGAAGTGACATACATATTTAGTATAATCAAGACAATTTGTTCTGTACTTTGTAGGAAACAACGTTAATCACTATCTGTACACAAAAAATTGTTCTTAACGTTTTATTCCTTGAAGAATTATGAATGAGGATATTATTTTTTCAGTGCCATATTATTTTGTTCTTACACCTCCTTAAGAAACTACTAGCTGTACTTATCACTAAGTAGTGCTACAGTTTGCAAGCAGGTCTTGGGTAACAATTTCAGTTATACCTACTTTAAAAAAATAAGCTCCGATTTGTAGCAAGGCTCTGCGCGGCAGTGAAACATGACAGTGGTAAAGGTCGCGGGAAGCCCCTGGATACAGGCAACGTAGGATCGGTTGGTGTGGAGAGCCTTGGGGGAGGTCTATGTCCCACAGTGAGTGACTCTCGACTAAAATAATTGATTTCTTACTTAGAGAAAGAAAGCAATACCCAAAGAGGGTTAGTGTCAGGCAGGCGGCCGGCTGTAAAACCTAAGCCAAAACTTTGAGCAGTATGGATTGGAATTTTGTCATTCCAATCACTCTCTCCGTTCATGCTGGTCCGTCCAGTCTCTTTTCTATACATTCATTCATCACTAGCACCTTTACGGTGTGATGGATGATATGAATCAAAAGGAAGTGGATGTCTTGATGACGTCTGACCGATATGAATGAAAGAGCAAAGATACTGCGCCGACCCCAGATAGACTGGGAACAGGGCAGGGTGAAGAAGAAGAAGAGAAAGAAAGCAGCTTTTGCCGACTTCTGTAACAGTGACTTCTGAAAATAATTAAAGCTGGTGACACCATTGTGATTATTATTCTCCTTGGATCCCATGTAGCATCGTTAACGGTCAACATCATTACCTTCTTCGAGGCCTTCGTTAAAAGAAATGTCAAAATATATGCCATACTTAATCAAACTCGACAAGTCCGTCACGTGAAGCTGAAGGTTCGCAATTTACTGTAGCGTGTGATTTGAAAATCGTAATTTCGACGCATCGAGTTTTCGGGGCGACTGTGCCGGCATCGGGACAATTATGATTGATGTACGTGCGAGTGACAGATGAAACATTGGACGGCCTCAATTCCAGATACAAACAGACGCGTTTGTATTAGGGAACACGGACTAAACACACTATTTTTGCAGCGCTGCTATGAAACTCGATTTCTTACTCCGAAACCTTAAAAAAAAGGAATTCATTACACGGACATGCCCACGGGCATGACTGCTGCCGGACCTCACTTCTATAGGTCTGTGCGATGTTTGCCTAGTGTAGGACCATCACGGTCAGTCTGGCAGGCTGCCCGTCGGGCAAGGCCGCGGGCATGACTGCGGAAATGCCCGCCGGACCTGACTTCAGTCAGTCTGGCAGACTGCCCGTTGTATGTCCGTGCGATCTCTTACTAACTTCGTCTTGAACAAGTCTCACCTGTCTTTGTCTTAAAGCACAATTAAATGGCAATGATTGCACCCTTTATTGTGGCCTCAGTAAATCTTATATCACGTAAATTTAGAGAAAATTAACACTGATCAAACGAATACTTTTTTCAGTTGCTTAATTGGAGCCTGAAATTTATTTGCATATCTTTGACTGTCTTAATTACGTGCAATTAAATAATTATATAGGTACCTATTTAAAAATTCTTATCATCATCATAGCGGGCATAGTTGACTGCAGAGCAGAATGCAATTGACACCACTACCATCTCTCCGTGGGTATCGTATAAGGCGAATAAGGGTAAAGAACAAAATGCGGAGAACGCGTCCGCGCGTGACCGGTATACGCCGAAGAATGAAAGGGGCCTTAACTGTAGTTAAGATTGGACCACAAGGTGGTAACTGGGACACACTTAATGTTTTGTGACCCATTTCGTCGACAGTCAATGTAGGTCAATCTACATCAAACTTTAGATGCCACTTTGATCGCTGGATCAGCAAACATCCCCTGAATGAGCTCAGTGAGCCCGACACTGTCGCTTAGTTCGAGTTCTGTCTGTGTGTTCGTCGCCTATTCTACCCACGTTCTGTTTAAAAGGTTAAAAGCAGTGTCTTCGCCAATCTGAGCCGTAGATATAACAGTTGATGATGGCCAAAAATTTACCATCTAACCAACATTGTAAGCTCGATCAATTTTTCAATCCCATCAATACGCACCGTTGTGGGTTATGACCCATTCTCTCTACTTCCTCGGCCTGTGGCATAGCAGTGGGACATTAAAGAACTTGCGATGATGATAACCGGTCTTAGCAAATGTTGCTTAGTTGATGGAATCAGAGGCCGAACTCGCTGGCCACAACAAAGTCTCAGAAACGGTTAAATAATATAAAAATTTGGGACGCCATTGGCAAGGTTTTATTTGGATGGGCGGTCGTATTTCTTCACATCGTGGTAACGGTTCCAATAAGCAGTTACTTCCGAACGGACAGGCTCTCGATGTGGATATTTCGGAAAAAGATTAGATTTAAGCAACGCCACACGACCCGAATAAGGGTACAATCAAAAATAAGGAATACATTGGACACCAAAAAAACCAGTGGGGTTATTATGTAAGCAAAATGCCGTGTGATGGCGGCAGAGTAGAATACAATTGTCACCATCCCAAATCTCTCCCGTGGGTGTCGTACAAGGCGACTAAGGATAAATCGATGATGAGGAATGGACAGCAGCGTTCCTCTTGTACCACCTAGCAATAGCAATGTACTGCGACTTTTGTGCCCGATAAATGGCAATAGGCTCGCCACCTATTACATGGGACTTAATATAATTGGCGAAACGTGGGTGCTAGTTCACCTCTGCCTACCCCTTCGGGGATATAGGCGTGATTTATGTATGTATGTATGTAAATGCAGTTGCTTTCGTACCTGTCTCTCGCTTATTGAGAATAATAGCAAAGTGTGAGAGTGACGGGTAGACCAAAGCCATTGAAATCGTCTTACATAATACGGTGTCTAGTCACCCGTTATCTTGGAACTAAGATTCTGGTCACGTGATAACTTGAAACTAAGATTCTTTTTTTAAAGTTTTTTAAGGACCTAAGCTCTTGGCCGAAAGGCCTTTTTACAGTATCTACAGAGTTTTTTTAGGAAGGAGAAGACTTCTTTAAGCCTAGCAATCGAACTCTCTCTAAGAGGATTTCTTTAGATGGTCAGAATCAATATGAGACGCAAAATATGTACCACGATTGAATAATAATCAATATTAAAAAATAGTTGTCTACGTATTTACTTAATTATGATGTACATACATACATACATACATAAATCACGCCCATATCCCCGAAGGGGTAGGCAGAGGTGAATTCTCACCCGCGTTTCGCCAATTATGTCAAGTCCCATGTAATAGGTGGCGAGCCTATTGCCATTTATCGGGCACAAAAGTCGCAGTACATTGTCAGGACGGTAGTATAAGAGGAACGCTGCTGCCCATTCCTCATCACTGATTTATCCTTAGTCGCCTTGTACGACACCCACGGGAGAGATTTGGGATGGTGACAATTGTATTCTACTCTGCCGTCACCACACGGCTGAATTATGATGTGTGATTTAAAATGTCACCTTAACCGTATCCTTAATACAACTTCAAACTATTCTCACAAAATTATATTCACGTCTTTTAATACTTACTACAAAATAAAATTATCATAGTAGGAGCACGAAAAAGGTCCGAACGCGAACAAAGCTTTTAGCAAGACAAAGGCATTCCGTGTCAAAACAAACCGTCTACCTTCCGGAAAAATGCATTCCATTCCTAAGCAGAAGCGACAGGGGTGCGTTACGAGAAATACATATTTTACACTTTTGACAGATGCGTCTTTCCCTTAAGATTTATAGCTCGTAGAATATGGAGTAACGTCTCCGCGGAGAGAAGAGAATTCCGCATTGTTTTCTGCGCATATAAAATAAGATCTTTCGGATTGCGCTGCATGGTACCCAGATAGACGCGTCCTAAGGAAATTTATTTATGCATAAGATTGGTTCGAATACTTCAGAGTTTTGTGAATATACCAAAAACTCGTCGCTTTCATTGTATTATAAGATTTTCGAACGAAAGATGTTAAGTTGTGAATGCCAGAATTTGTTTTTAATAAGTCTCGGGTTATTCAGCGGAAAATTGTCGTATAAGATATGTAAACTATTGTTTTGAGTTGTAATCTAGGTACTGTTTTGAATTGTAGTAAAAAATGAATAGACGACGTTTGCTATTAACTTGATGATAAGATAGTGTTTAACGTTCTCTACGTGGACTTTAAAAATTTTGTTGAACATTTCGAACGATGAACGAAGATAGAGCTATTGAAATGAAAACTTATAATCCATCAACTATTACAAGACACAATTGCACCAAATAGAACTGTACAAAAGTAAACCATTATAAAGGTTTGCAAGTAAGCGTCTCTCTTTTTGCTCCGTCCGAGAAAACCTAATATATGTTTCAGCAGACCCCAAGTATAGTCCGATAGTTTCAAGAAAATTCCTTCGGTGCAATTTTCAAAGACATAATTCAGTTAAAAGCCCCGTAGGCCGATGTTACGAGAGGCCGGTATCAGCCTCCACTATTCATAAATCGCGAGCCTACAACTTTATTGCGAACCCCGATAAAGGACGCAGAGGTAGCGAAAGGAAAACTGTGGATTGGAAATTGTTGATTCTGTTTAATTTAAGTTAACTTATTATTAGATGGAGGAGGAGCTCGCTAGCGCATTAGCATAGCGCGCTTGGCATGCGATTGCGTAAACTAAGCAACGTTCGCTAAGGCCGGTCATTGGATGGGTGACCAAAAATTTGTTATCTCGTGTTCCTCCATGCTTCGGAAGGCACCTTAAGCCTTTAATCTCGGCTGCATGTGCAGTGGTTTATACCCTCCAACCAGCACTGGGCCTGCGTGGTGGGTTATGGGCCAATATGGCCTCCCTATATTCTTCCATCAATAGGGAAGACCCGTGCTCCAGCAGTGGGGACATCATTGGTGATGATGGTGATTTTTAGATGGAAATGTCTCAGGAGAAAGTGGGCCAATGCGGGCATGCTGCCTTAAGCGGCTACTGTTTACATATAAAACCTATAAAAAAGATATATTCCCGACAGACTTACAAGTACAAGCACGTGGACAGCAGAGTTCCCATCTGTCTCCTTCGGCGTATTTTGTTCTCTTAGTTTTTGAACAATTGTTTACAAACACTGTTCAAAGACAAATGAGTTAAAATCTATTTTTTTTTAATTATCTTGATTTATTTGACCTCCAATCATTTTTTCTAACATAATTTTAAATAGTGTTCCAATAACCTTGTGGTGACGGCAGAGTAAAATAAAAATGTTACCACTCCACATCTCTCCCGTGGGTGTCGTACAAGGCGACTATGGATAAAACAGTGATGGATGAGGAATGGGCAGCAGCGTTCCTCTTGTACCACATAGCAATGTACTGCGACTTTTGTGCCCGATATATGGCAATAGGCTCGCCATGATTGGTGAAACGTGGGTGCTACTTCGCCTCTGCCTACCCCTTCGGGGATATAGACGTGATTAATGTATGTGTGTATGTATGTTCCAATAACAATTTTAATATTTTGACATTATGAACTAGAGGCCTGAGACAGGTATACAATAATAGCCCTCGGCCCGGTGAACGTCTTATCCAATAGCAGTTTCCCGACACCGTCTCCGCCTAATAAGAAAAGTTCCCTTGTGCCATATCAGTAATTTAAGAGGACTCCATAGAAGAAAGTTTTGTCGCAAAATTAAATTTTTGTTGCGCGCCGTCGTACCATAGTATACCCAAAACAGTAATACGTCTTCATAGAAACTGCACGCACTGTGACGCACACATTCACATAAATAAGGGGGCGGTGGTCTGGGCCGTGCGTTCGGTGTGAGTTCTCTGGATGTTAGCGGAGGCGGGCGATGCGGTGAGGAGCGAGTTTTCCCTCCTCCCCGAATCGCCCGCCCCCGCTGGCATCTGGAGTGTCCCGTCCCCGCCACCGTCTCTCATACCGCATAACGGTCGCCCACGTAGTTGTCGGAATATAGTAAGCGTCAACGCAAGGGTAGGCTAATAACTCGTCGTAGATAAACTACTGTTCTGGCTATACTGTGGTCGTACGTTGCACGCTGGCGCCTTGGCGATTTTTTGCGGACTCCTTTGATAGTTCCCTCCATTTGTGCGATAGAAAAAGTTTATTTGGCGATGTTGCAGATTTCGTTGGGCCTTTTTTGTCATTGGGCGAGCACCCGAGTCACTGTAGTTGAGCACCAAATCATAGTTGCGAACTTTCACAATTATAGTGGTCGCTCCTGGGGCGATGCCATTATCGTCGCTGATACTGAAATACCAAGTAACGAACCCGTGGTCAATACCGTGGAACTAAACTAATTTGAGACTTACAAATATAAGCGGGAAATCTCAAATTTTATTTATTGTAGTACCTACCGCAGTATAATATTTACCACTGTTGGATACACGGTATTGTAGTATCAACGACGATATATGAATGTATATTATGTAATGTGTATAGCATGTAACAGAAATTACGCACACCCTGAATAGTATCCATCCAATAGTTAGTATTTTATTTATTCCTCCATACTAATTGTTCGGTCAGTAAAGCAATAGGTACGTATATGGAAAATTTAATACGAAAATTAATTTTACAATTTTAAATTTATTTATTTGTTTTGAACGTGATAGTTTTTATATGATTCAGTTGGCACGGTGTTCAGGGTTTGTGTCATTTCTGTTACATGTTGTAGTGTAAAAGATTTGGAAAGAATCTTTTATATGCCAAGCGATCGATGAACTGACATGAGATGGGAGAAATGCAACCATTCCAATCTATACTAAAATCCATATTGAAGGATTCTGCTTGGGTTTCCCTGTTCTATCCTATACTACAATTATACCTACTATACTATCTCTTCTGTATTATTGAACTCAATATTTTTTATTGTGTGTTTGATGTCACTGTTGGCTAGGTCATGTGGTGATGGCAGATCTAATAATTATAAAATTTCAAATAACATGTTCAAGTCTTCTCCATGGGAGAGATAATATAGTAGCAGCTTATTAGACAACAGTTGATTACACATTGGTCATAATCTCAGTGACGTCATCAAAAGCTAGAGATAATCAGATGAAATTAATGTTATTGCTTAATTGTAGCAGGTGGTTATTTGTAACATAATATAATTATCGTAGTCGTATAGTCGCTGCGAGACCGTTGTATTGGCCATTTTGTGATATGGCTGGACAATATCGTGAACAGGAGAACTATAGCTATAGATAGTTAGGTTAGGTCAGTTCTCTGATAGATCCACAAACGGCACTCCACTTATATCGAAAAGAAAGGTAATAATTTTATAGAAATATAAATGACATTCTATATAGTAGCAAATATGGCCACTTTAACGATCTGCCTACGTCAAATACAATTGGTTATCATGTTGTTTCAATAAACGATTATAATCAAGCCTAATCTGATTTAGTAGGTAAGCAATTCTTATCTAAGATTAGTAATAATTATGTGTTAGATAAGTAGTGCTTGCTTTGGATGGACAACAAAAAGAATTTTCCGTTAAGATCGCTATCAGTCAAGTGTAGGAACCAATGTTGTCGTTGGGTCCTTGCGTTGGTTCACTTAGCCTGCGATTGCTTAAACTAAGTAATTTTCGCAAAGGCCGGTCATTGGATAGGTGACCAAACATTTATTATCTCGAGTTCGAGTTATATATATTGTTTCTTAATTTGACATCGTGCACATATTGTCATTGTAGCAGTAGCAGTATGGATTGGAATGTTGTCATTCTTATCACTCTCTCCGTTTTTCGTTCTTTCGACATGGTCCGTTCCGTCTCTCTTTTATACATTAATCTATCACTAGCACCGTTACGGTGTGATGGATGATATGAATCAAAAGGGAGTGGTTGGCTTGATGACGTCTGACCGATATGAATGGAAGAGGAAAAATACTGCGCCGACCACAGATAGACTGGGAACAGGCCAGGGAGAAGAAAACACACATTGTCATTGTTTCTGGGAAAGTAACATGATACCCTAATAATGTACAAAGTAAGATTTTTTAGAAACGTATTATATTATGATTTTCAGTTTTATTGTAAGGTTTTTTTTCTTTTACAGTAATTGAAGAAAACACACCCTCAGCTCTCACTGCCCCCTCTTGTTTGTCGTGATCAACAAAACTGGAGATAAGTATAATAAAAATACAACGCAAAGTATGACGTGGGGTCAGTTTAACCCCAAACATAAAGCTCATGAATAATACGAGTTCGATTACGTTATTGGACCATTCAAATTTCCTTTGAAGTATATTATGCTTTTTGGTCATTATTTTTTTCGTACAATGCAAAAGGGGGTTGCAAGGTTAGAAGACTTACTGCCGCACTCAGAGACGTCAATTAACTTTAATGAGTATTTAATGTCAAAATTTTTCATTCAAATCTAGACCATAGACTCGGCAAGAATAGCGACTAGTTTTGAATTGTCATTTTTTGACATTAAGTACTCATTAACGTTATTTGACGTCTCTGAGTGCGGCAGTTACTGCATTAACTAAATTTCTGTTTTTTTACACGATCAAAGCATATTTCCTCTATAATTACACTAGATGAATAAGATTTTATATAGCTAGTATTCAACCGTAAATTATATCTTTAGCATTTGATGGAAAATGGACGATGGAGTCCTTATGCGGAAAAACATTATTAGTAATTATAATTATCTAGTTGGCCCAGCCCTGTTACTCAAATACGTAAAAGTTTTATTTCTAATGTACAAGGTCTGTAACATCAATCATTAATATTATTGTTTGAAGAATAAAAATGGTTCGTAAAGAAATGAAGATTGTATTTCATGAAAATACTAACGCGTTGGTAGGCATATACATTTGAAGCGCCATTTTCCGCTAATACTATAATTTGTTAACGCGTTCGATTCCTTTGCGAATACCATTTTGTTCCCGACATTCATTTGTTTTGGTAGCGTTCATGAAACCCTTATTTTATTTATTGGATAGATATCGAGGAATAAGGTCACAGGGAGATACCATTTTGAATGTGGAAAAGATGAAAGCTATATTCCATTATTGTGAAAGGGTGCGATGCGCACGGTTGGCGGTTATTGAGGTGGGGGCATGACCTATCACTTAGTTTCACTTTATATGGACATGTGCGACATTGTTTTATTTCTAAATTGTCGGTACCACTGCATCATCTCTATTATGATTACGTGAGGTGACTTTGGCACGTTTAATTTGTTCGTGGCAGTTAGTTTTCAACACATTATCCGTCACACCGGAAAGGTGCTCGTGATGAATGAAAATCGAAGAATATCAAATGTAAATGCAGCCGGGGCCAACAGCTTAACGTGCTTTCTGAAGCACGGAGAAACTCGTGATAATATATTTTTTGATCACCCATCCAATAACTGTCCTTAGCGAACATTGCTAAGTTTACGCAATCGCAAGCCAAGCGCGTTAAGCCACTGCACTATCGAGCTCCTCCTGAGCTATCCAAAGATTATAAAATAAAATAATAACTGCTCAAAGATTTTAGTGGTTAGAAAATTATTGTTTTGATGCGGGAATCGAACCCGCGTCCGCTGCTATCCGGGCAGATGCCTGGCCACTCGGCCAACCAAGACACTTAAAATTTTTGTACTAATTTTTCTAACATTTATATAATGTTCTCTTATATTTGCACGAGCACTACACATTTGAAATAAAACAACTTTTACGGATTAGACTCGCGTATATTTAGATGTTTGGCATCATTGCGTCTAACAAACCCGACTAACATCTAAATATACGCGAGTCTAATCCGTAAAAGTTGTTTTATTTCAAATTTATAATATAATGTTGAAATTAAAATCGAATACATATATATATATGCAATAACTGCTGTCAAAAGAGCCATGCGAGCATCAGCCGGTTGCCATCAAAGAATTCGCAATGCTTCAAGCTTACCCTTAATTTTCAACTAGCCAAAGCGACATTTTAGAAGAAACAAAAAAACAACAACACAATTTGGCTCACAAAGAAAAAAAATCAAGGGGGACCGGCAACAGCTGTCTATGAACGTCGAAAAGCTTAAGGCGATTACAGGAGATTCGAGTTTAATATAAAAATAAGAAGATAATTCCGTTTTGAGTATGCCTCCTTGCGAAGTTGGCGTGCTTTCTCAGAAGTTCGTTTCTACTTTTGGGGTGCATGCAGCGGGGGGAGGCCGAGTGAATTAAAAGTTTGCGCGGGTAATGTCAGTTTTGAGCATTCTTTTTTGTGCCTAAAGAGGTTTATGTTTTGGGTGCATTAAAAAATGCGAGCGAACGTTGAGAGAATCAATGCGAGCCAACTTAACTAAGGGAGAGACATATGTTACAAGCTAAAGGGCAGAAAATGATCAATAACACTTTCATCATCATCAGCCCTTTAATGTCCCTAATAGTGGAGCATAGGCTTTTCTTATGAAACTTAGCGTTTGTACAAAGATTTTAATGGTTAGAAAAAGAATTTCGAAAAATTACGATCTTGAGGCGGGAATTTTTCGAAATTCTTTTTCTAACCATTAAAATCTTTGTACTATTTTTTCTAACATTTATATAATGTTAAAATTAAAATCGAATACTTAGCGTTTGATCATAATCGACCTTAACCTCGTCTGATGGAAGCAAGAAGGAGCTCTAGACATTTTAGGTCACCCATTCAATGACTGGCCTTAGAGAACATCGTTAAGATAACTTAGTTTCCGGAATCACATGCCGAGCTCGCTACGCCACTGCGCTGTCGTGTTCCTTTTCAAATAAAATATAACAGGTATCATTAATTTTTGAAAGGGACATAATAATCTTTTTTATCATAATAAGACTCCTGTCACATCAAATCGGCAACATTCTGCTAACGTGCATATAAACTCGCGCTGAAACACAATTTTGTATTTGGTGCTTCTGATACGACAATACATTTTGCTTTACCCTCGCACCCCATAAGAATACTTCGGCACAAGCATAACACATTACAAGATTACTCGTCTACCAGCGAACTTCACTGTACAATCAAACAATAACATTCTAGTTTGTGCTTATGTATACAGACTGATGCAAAGGGCGCAACATGGGGATTGCAATTCGTAAGTAAATGCTAATATTTGCTAAGCCGTGACGACTTAAGATGGTTTCTGAGAAAGACACGTCACAGGCAAACTTTGCACTTTTAAAAGCTTACTCTGCTGGTACAATCGACTCCACGTTAGGAAATTCAACGTGAAAGGATTTTATTTTATTTTAAAAATGATTCCTACTCGTTAGGTGTTTGTACCATTTAAGGAGTAATATGTCGTAGTATGTAAGATATTGATAAGGTAATCCTTAACAGTTTTCTCGTATTTTATAGATATAATAATGGTTACCTAAAATGGTTAAACACAACTGTCGCCACACCCAATCTCTCCCGCGGGTGTCGTGTAAGGCGACTGAGAATTAAAACAGTAATGAGAATTATTTTTCGAAGGTCCCGGTCTTTTGATCTATTGGGTTAGGTCCCTTTAGATCATCTGCCGGGGTTTTTGGGGAAGCCGGAAAAGGGTTACAATTATTTGAGGGGTGTTAACCTCGAAGCCTTGCATTCAAGCACTGAAATGGAGTTCTCTACGGCAGGTATTTGCCGTGTGGTGACGGCAGAGTAGAATACAATTGTCACCACCCCAAATCTCTCCCGTGGGTGTCGTACAAGGCGACTAAGGATAAATCAGTGATGAGGAATAGGCAGCAGCGTTCTTCTTATACCACCTAGCAATGTAATGCGAGTTTTGTGCCCGATAAATGGCAATAGGCTCGCCACATGGGACCTGACATAATAGGCGAAACGTGGGTGCTAGTTCACTTCCGCCTACTCCTTCGGGGATATTGGCGTGATTTATGTGTGTGTGTGTGTATTATTTACAATAACAGAAATATGATTTTTAAAATTGTTACTTATTCATCACGGCCCTTCCTAAATAATATTTAAAAACCAAAAGAAAATATTGTGTTATAACGCCTGCGAATATTATAGCAGCAATATGCGTTACGCAATAACTTTGCTCGCTTGATTACTTCAGAGTATTTAGAAATGAAAGAAAATAATATAACAATATGGGACATTGAGAGAGAAATAAGGAGACGAGTGCTTGGTCTGATAATATAATTAAAATTTATCACTAACTATTTATAAGACAATTAACAATTACTTAGTTGCACGGTTGATGAATCTTGAAGAGGCCCGTCATTATCATTACAGTCAGCATTTTACTTACAGAAAATATCTTTATTTAGTCTTAATCAATTTAGAAAGGGTCCTTGATGTTCAGTCCTGTCCTATTCTTAGCCAATTAATCATCATCATCTTTAAAAATCATCAATATTGCCCCACCAATTTAATTTCTGTTTACTTAGTTTAATTTAGTTTACAAATCGTCTCAAAACACTTGTCGTTCGAAGTGATAAAGCCTAGGTCGATGTAGTTTCCATATCGCGGCAGTTATCGCGGGATCGGTGCCCCGCTTGCACGATGATCCATCTTCTGGGGAGCCTGGGCGATGCAGACGGGCGTTTTTCACGCGTTTTTTGAGTGAAACTAATTACATATGTCAATATTTTTAACACAAAAATAGGTTTAACCTTAAAATGTTTTTTGAGATTATTTAAATCGTAAGTGGTCTCTAAAAAGTTTTATAATATATTTCTATTTATTTGTTTAAAGGGACTTTGTAATAACATTACATTCAAGTCATAACACGTTGACAATTATGGGTTTCCCTACAGTCTACTTGCGTGCCTTGCGGTGACAGCAGAACAGAATACAATTGTCTCAACACCCATCTCTCCCGCGAGTCTGTGATTGAGTGAATCTCATCTTACAAGGCGACTAAGGGTTAAGCAATGAGTAACGGGCAGCAGTGTTCCACTTATGCCATCTAGCAATGTACTGCGATTTCCGTGTCTGATAAATGACAATAGGTTCGCCACCTTCCTTCCATCCATAACATGGGACCTAACCTAATTTATTATGTAAGAATTAATTAGGTAAAATTTCGATATTGAATACGTCGGGGCCAATTTTTCGCTGGCGCATCCGGGCGTAGGTAGGTTTTGGAGACCTATACCACACTCCCCTATACCCCCATTGGACACAGAGGTTTTCAGTGTCTAGTGTCTTGACGGTTCGATTCATAAGTGTATTACAGTCATACCAAATATGAATCAACGAATTTTGATTTTAAAACTGTCAATCCTTAAGAATCAAAATCGCCCGTCTGCCTTCACCCTTGCCGCTCTCCAAAGATCCATCTTCGTGAAAACGCGCGCTAGCGACGCGTGATTCCACCAACAGGGGCGAGAGAGGGGACTGTGAAATATTTATTTTTTTCCCTCCGCAGTGCACGGACAAAGTTTTGTGTCAAACTTGTGCCGCCGGCGACAAATGGCCACAGTTGTAAGAGGGATGTGACGTGTTCAGTTGAAGGGATAATTTGATATACTTTTATACGCGTTTTCGTCGAGAACATTGCGGGCAGTTGTCGTTTTGCGAACGACTAGAGAGAAAGCCCAAAATTTTGGTAACAGCGCATAGTTTTGAGAATAAACTCCACCTTTTTCGAAGTCGGTTCATTATGTCATACACCCCTTTAGAAGGAAATAGTGTATGTCGCCATCCAGTTCTAATGCGACGAATGCTTTGGATACGAGACTAGTATAGGATAGGATTAAAATATGGTCCGTGTGAAAAATGTCAGTATTAAACTCAAAGCAAAACCAGATTACTAAATCCAGCATCAGTAAATTTTTACGACACCCATGGACGAGCCTGGCACATTTTACATATTTTTTTCGCTCTCATGGAGGATCCCATTGTTCCTTCTGTAATTTTTATCAATTAAAAATTTTTCTTAGAAAATTTCACTAAACCTACTGCTCAGATATTTGGATAGAATATACTAAAGCAGAATTCCGTTTTGACTTCACTTGTTCCACAACATTCCATCCATTTTTGAGTTCCGAAAGCGACCCCTCACCCCGACTTAATGTAAAACAATAACAGTCCTTTAGCTACCGACTTGCATATTAACGAGCGAAGCTTGCACTCAAATCGAGATTAAACCATAAAGCTTAACAGTTAACGTCGATAAACGGTCGACAATTAAAACTTTCAAGTCTCCATATTTTCGGGTTATTAACCAGCCCATCGAGCCTTCGGAGGGTTCGCGATATAAATTATCCGTGGCGATTAAATCGTAGACGCCAGTCACGCACTCAAAAGGCGTACCTACTCGTAACATATTTAAATAGCCATTAGCCTATTTCCTCGCAATAAGTGTAGGATCGCTGACTACATTTATCATTTTTTTTTGTTATTTTGACGTGTGCACCGGGGGCGAAAACGCAAGATCAGCGGGTGGGACGAGTGAGACGTCGGGGGTCGATGGGAATTGATTTTCCGCCATCAGTCATGGCTTGTGTGCGTGTACACAATGAGCGGCTTTGCGGGCTGGCGGCCTTTTGACTTTTCATTCACGGCTAAAGGTCTCCACATAACATACGTAACGGGAAAACACCCGGGACGGAACGGGGACGGGGACTGCAGAAACATCGATTCATACAATATGTACAATGAAGGACATTATGTCACGGAGTCACGGACGGGACGTGCACGGGGCGTTTGAATAAGAGAGGCCCCGTCCCCGTCCCGTCCTGGCTATTTTCCCGTTACGTATGCTGAGACTTTTAGTCAGAATATTTTCACCGTTTTGCGTTAGTTCATGAACCCTGCTTATGCGAGGTGATGGGTATGTAAGAGAAGATGCAGAGTGACAGAAGAGATTGAAGAAAGAGAACACACTGTGCCGTCCCCAAAAATGGGATAAGGGCAGGATGACAACGATGACGAGTCCTGATTAATGTGTATTTTGCCTATATGAGAGTCCATTTGACAGACCGTTTTGGGTTCGCTAATCATCAAAAAATATTTCTTACACTAACACCATTATCTAGCTAGCCCAAAGTACACACTTGTGTTATGACTGGTGAATTGCCGCGAGGCAGATCCCTGACTTTCCCCTCTTACAGGGCTAGGAGGAACACCGGAGTGGTTTAGTGGGTAGTGCTGGTCGCTTCGTGCCTTGGCGAGTCCCACACACGCCAGTCGCCTAGCTAGCGGCTGGTATGGTGCTTTAAAGCATTCCACTCCGACAAAAAAAAGGTAAGTACTAGATGACGGACATTTTTTTTATTAACATAGCTTAGATTGCATGAATATCGAAAATAATGCTCCAGGAACTCTTACTGCCGCACTCAGAGACGTCAAATAACGTTAATGAGTGCTTAACGTCAAAAAATGACAATTCCAAACTAGTTGCTTTTATTGCCGGGTCTATGGTCAGATTTGAATGAAAATTTTTGACATTAAATAGTCATTTAAGTTATTTGACGTCTCTGAGTGTGGCAATAAGTAGCCTTGTATGTATGACACCCGCGGGAAAGACACAATTGTATTCTTCTCTGCCGTCACCACATCCAATAATAAACTTACTTTACACACTGACAAATGAGAGATTCGATTTCTAGCACCTACGTAACAGAATTTCAGATTTCAACTACTTGCTAACCTGTTAAGGTAATTCCGTAGTTAAAGCTGGTCTAGAATCTAATAAGTAGACAAACTGTTAGCGCTGCAGTTCGCAACAATGTCAGAACGCTCAGCCGGCAGGGCGCATCGCTAATAGCTGAATACACAAGGTAATCGCCACTCAATTGATTTATGATTCTGATGCACGCTCACCCTGCTACGGCTGGCGTAGTAGGGGCGGATTGCGCTAGAGCGCGTAAGCTAGGGCTAACAAAGCGAAAATGATTTTGTAATAGGCAACATTTCGGAGCCGTCATTTTTGTGCACTAGTAACACGCCTTTTCCAAGTTATTCTGTTTTGTTTATCGGAGACATTGCTTTCCTGATTTTACTTGATGGGCAACATTACAATATTTGAACGATAGGCGCAGTAGAGGTGGGTGACCTGCGCTAAAGTGCGTAAGCTAGAGCTAACGAAGCAAAATTGATTTTGTAACGGGCAACATTTCGAAGCTGTCATTTTTGTGCACTGATAACATGATTTTGCAAATTATTCTGTTTTGTTGATTCGCGACATGGCATTGCTTAATTCTGATTTTAGTTTATAGGCAACATTACAATATTCGGACTTGTTTGGACTATCGGCGCAGGTTATCGGTATATATAGCGCATAAGTACAGTTTCACAACACCCTCACCATTACCTTCACCACCGCGACTTCTCTCTCTCTATAAAATAAATAAATATTTCTCACACTCACTCCTGTCGTCTAGCTAGCCCAAAGTAAGTAGCAAGCACATTGTGTTATGCATACTAAACTAGATGACGGACCAATTTTAATATTACTACATTAATATAATAAGCAACAATGTCTTGAGAACAAATTTGTCTGTGTTGATGAAAATGGTTGTAACATTTTGTTTCTAGCAGAATTGGATGGGTGACCAAAAAATTATTATCTCGAGTTCCTGCGTGCTACGGAAGGCACCACCAACCCGCACTGCGCCAGGAGCGTGGCAGGTTATGGCCATAATCTGCCCAATCTGCCTACATTCTTCCATCCATACGGTGTAGTGTTATCTGCTGGAAGTCTCGTGACAAGGAAAGGCCCGTGCCCCAGCAGTTGGGACATTAAAGAGCTGGTGATGACGATGATGCATCACGAATGCGTCTTAAATGCATCCAAATAAAGCATACAATCCAATTCGCTCCCTACGCCAGGGGTACCTACTTAACATGCAGGCTATTAGAATGCAACGCCGCAAAGACAGCGGCAGAAGCTTTACAAGTCGCGTTAAATCTCTACCGGCGATAAACTGTTATAAATCGATTCCGCCAGGTTAAAGAATTAAATGGGTCGTAAAAATTAATAGGTCTCTGTCGCAGGGACGAGTCGGCAGGCCCGCGGAATGGCACTTTCCAGTTTATGAATTACTCGGAAACTTTATGAGGGCTTTGTCAGATCCGACTTTTTTCGCGCGTCACGTGCTCTAGACGGATACGAAATTGGATTTTTTTAGATAGGTAGTTGCCTACACAGAATGAGAGAAATATTGCGAACTAGGGGAGGCGAAAGGATTTGAAGGATTGTTTTGTCTAAATTAAAGTTGGCGACCGTCCACGAGAAACACAATGTAGCATCGTGTATATAACTAAACATTTGGTGTCGTCTGTCACAGATGTCGACATTAAATCCGATAGGAATATGCTTCTCGAATTCATATTTATTAATTTTCATTTCTATTTGAACATTAAGTGAATGTAAGAAAAACTATCGTCAAACGTCTCGGTTGGCCGAGTGATATAGGTATATTCCCGGAATGCGGAGGACGTGGGTTCGATTCCCGCATTGAGGCTGTAAGTTTTCAAACTTTTTGAAACCTATTTTTTTTAATTCATAGTTCCTGTATTTTAAAATCAGTAGATACTTAAGCCGACTGTAGAGTTGAATAAAATTGTCATCACCCAAAATCTCTGCCGTGGTTGTCGTACAGTGATGAGGAATGGACAGCAGCGTTCCTCTTAGACCACCTAGCAATGTCTGCGATTTCCGTTCCCGATAAATGGCAATAGGCTCACCACCTATTACATTCACCTCTCTGCTTACCGCTTCGGGGATATAGGCGTGATTTATGTATATTAAGTATGTATGTTGTTTTTTTTATCTAATGACGCCAATGTGACGACGACATGTACCAGGCTCGCATAAATAAAAGGAAAACATACCTATCACCGGCGACCTTTGTGTTTTGTGTTGTGCATTCAACCGACCTCCTGCAGCGCCGCGCACGCCTGGTGGAGCACCTACTGAAATGGCACGGAACGAAATGTTTTTAAACATGCGCGCAAGGCGGGAAATTCGAAATTGGAATTTATTCTCGGCAATCTTTGCCGTTCTCTTTGCCGCACGTAGGGGCCTTTTTATAGCCAATGTTTCTGCTAGACGCAAAGGTACAGAGTAAGCTCAAAGTGAAAAGCAATTTTCTTAATACCCAGTACGCTGGAAGAGGTTACATATTGTACCATTAGGCTACAGAGAGGTTTTAGTTAATGTAATATTATTTTTTTCAGCCGTGTGGTGTCGACAGAGCAAAATACAATTGTCACCATATCCAATCTATCCCGTGGGTGTCATATAAGCTCGCCCCCTATTGCATGGGATAAAAAATACTTAGCTAAATGTGGGTGTTAATACACATCTGCTTACCCCTTCAGTATAAATAGACGTAAGTAATATTTTAGGTAATGTATGTATGTCATGATCATCTTCCTGCTGCGCAGTATGTGCTCTCTTCAATTTATATCGGTCAGTCATCATTTAACCCCTTTAATTCATATTATAATCTATCATACCGGAAAGGTGCTAGGGAAAAGTGATAGTGGTTTCAGCTTAAATTTTACAGCCGGCCGCCTGCCTGACACAGCATACTCAAAGAGGAATGAAGAGAGATGGGAGGAAGAGGGACTGAGAATACTCAAAGAGGGTCTCTCTTTGAGTAAGCTGTTGTTAGTGGTAGAACCTCCACCATTCGGGTACCCCAAAGTGATTATTGTGGTACCTATACCCCGGACGATCTCCGTTTGCGACATTTACGACACCCCTGGGCTGTGTTGAAGCGAGCACATTCTATGTTATTTTTTCGCTTTCCGACCATCGTAGGAGCAATTTTATGAATGTATGCAATACTTATTTTATAATACAAAGAATTAACTTAAAAGTTGCTTGTATCTAACTAATACGGTACGATTTTCACTCAAAACACACATTTTTTACAGACAAACATCTTAGTTGTGCTCCCCAAAGGCAAGGTTTCGTATAGGCCAGCTAGACGTTAACAATTCAACAGCGGGACAAGAATCGTTTGCATTTCCGCTCGGTCACTGCCAGGCGCACCTTACCCGTTTGTACCGCAACTAAATCCAGTGTCAAGACCTCTCTATACCGAAAATGGTGCACACGAACGGGGGCGTGTCCACGGAGGCATGGAGGGCCCATGGCTGCACCATAAACATGCGCGAAACGAATGCCTCGACGTGGTCACGATGTACAGTCAACAGCACGTTAGGGTTACACAAAATGCCAAAATTTCTCATTCGAATTCTACTACTGTTTCAACCACAGATATATTAATATAAGTATATCTGTGGTATTAACCTTCAAACTACATACCGACACTCGTGAGGCTACAACAAAATGTCAAAATTTCTTATTCGAATTAAGTGCTTTAATACTGTAGCAATCTTTATACAACATCCTGATACTCGTTTTGTCTCCCACTAGTTGCGACACCTTACATGTTAAGCCAGTTAAGGTTGACAATCGTTTGAAGAAATTTGACAGTTTTGGTTAGTACACCAAAATTTTTGTACTAATTTTTCTAACGTTTATATAAGGTTAAAATTAAAATCGAATAGTTTATAAAACAAACCCAAGCTTAACCGAACGCACGGTATTTGTAAAAATATCTGCTTTGGAATGTTTGAAATTTATTTCCACATTGCGAGGGTACCCGTTGGCTTACAACGTGAAGTGTAAAAGTTAGAAGACTTTCGGCAAGTTAATTAGTGTCTTGAGTGGCCGAGCGGTCAGGCACCTGCCCGGATAGCAGCGGACGCGGGTTCGATTCCCGCCTCAAGATCATAATTTTTCGAAATTATTTTTCTAACCACCAAAATCTTTGTACTAATTTTTCTAACATTTATATAATGTTAAAATTAAAATCGAATAGTTTTGGTTAGTCTCAAGTGCCATCGACCGGATCATCCACCTTACACGTATCGCTGATTTTCTACTTGCAAATTTTATGTTGATAGTCGTGTATCGATTATATCGTTTTCCATGCAGGGGGCCTACCGCCTAACTCGATTGCTAAAGCAAAAGCTATAGTTTATGACGTCATGCTGTCATTTCGCACCAAATGTACCTAAACTATTAGCGATAACTTTGAACGAATGATCACCGAATGATTTTGTATGAATTTGGCATAAAATCCGTTCTGTCTAAAATTTCAGGATGGCTGCTATAGCCGCAAGCAATGCATTGCTATATAGCTATCATCGGCAATCGAGTTAGGCGGTAGGCCTCCTGGTTTGGGAGCGAAAAGATAACGTAAAATGTGCCACCTCCGACTCACCCCAGGGCCGTCGTAAAAGTTGACTAAGGGAGGTTGCCCGGTGTAGACCAATAAGCACCACCCGAATGGTGAAGGGCAAACCACTAACAATAGCTTACTGGCTAGTTTTTTTCTATGCTAATCCTGGTAACGGCAAATTTCAATATGTTAGATAATAATTATGTGGATCGAGGAATGGACTGCAGCGTTCCTGATGCACCATTTAGAAAAATACTGCGATTAAAGTTCCCAGTGGATGGCAATAGGCTCGCCTTTATCTAACCCTTAGGGCAGAAAGGCTTGATTTATGCATGTATGTGGCACAAATCAATACAAATGTTTTCAAGAAAAGCAAACACTTAACTGATAATTTCAAAGCTAACTACAATTTCAAAGTGATGTTTGTTAGCCGTAAAGAGGTCAGTGTATTGAAGATAATAGTACAAAATGTCTTTAATTGACTAATAATACGGAAACCTTTGCTTTTATAGCTTCTAAAGGTGCAGTTCATATATCAATAATTCAGAGAACAACCTGAGTAATTACTAGTTTTCAACGAATAATGCTTCTATAAATGAAATCATTAATTTCATCAGCTATCAAATCTACTTTATTATACAAAGCTCCAATTAAAAACAATACTATACTATATAGGTATAATGTTACCTCTGTACAACGAATTTGAACCACCATTAGATGATTAATACAAGATAAAAAAAGATAAATTTAATAAAATTCTTGAGTACACAATGGAACCTTTTATACGAATAGTCTTTTTTATTTTAAAAGATTCGTTATACAAAATTAAAATTAGAATTCGAATATAAAACACGAGAAGGGGCTGATTAATGATAAACTTAAAAAATAAAAATACCGCTATACCGTAAGATACAAATAAACAAATTGATATACATACTAAGTATCAACCTAACAAATATACCTAAAAGATTAAGCTATATATTATTATCTTTCGACTGTTCAAAACGTAATCCTTGTTTAAGAACATTCAGTTCAAAATGTAAAGGATTAAGGACACCGAATTCCTCGACGAAAATATCTGTCCTGAGTGTGTTTACACACCAGTGGACTATCAAAAGGTAAAATACGAGCAGTGGATTTCAAACTCCATAATTCAAGTTGAAAACCTTGATCTGGGTTATAATCAGCATTCAACAGTGACATCCCGCGGTTTAATTCCTGATCCTGACTCCTTTAAATAATTCCACCGTTTATGTTTAAAGACAGGCTTACGACGGTAAAAAGTAGAATCAACCAAGCATCGTCGGATGAGCTGCGTTTGAATAATTTACACCTAAAGACGTCGAAAAGACGGTTCAAGTTTACAAAGTCTTTGCATCTTATCACTTACTGCAGTTGTTACTCTGCTTCTTAAGCTTTAAGTATTAGAGTCTACATTATGCTTAGCTTCCAGCTTAACAATAGCATTTCATAAGATGGTCCGTTTATATCTTGGAATCTTTAGCTGTCATAGCGGTTCTTCTTTATTCGTAACCACGTTTCAATGTCACTTTTTGTTACTCCCGAGTTATGCTGTATCGATTTTAGTGTCTCGTATTTAACGCTCATTAACCTGCAGGTGTCCAAATGTTTTAGTGGTTGAGACAAACGTTGCAATTTTTTGTTGTTTCCTTATCAAAAATTTGTGTGAATTTAAATTTAAGTCGTCGTTGTTTGGAGACATTATTCACAAGGACAATTTTTTTCTAAACACTCGTAAAATCAACGTCTTCGCTAAAATTTATTTCTAGCGAAGAGGTTAATTTAAAGGAGCTAGGTTTATTTGCGATTCGGAAACAAATGAGTACCGAAATAGATATTCTAAACGCAGTGACCTCAATATAGTGCTGGTGCAGAAACGATGTATCACCGCCTGACTGCAATTTACAAGGCGCGAACGATTCAACCGGAAACAGATAGCACTCCACTTTATGGTTTTACAGCAAAACACAGGTGAATTTAATAATTAATGTGATTTAATAACACACTTGCGCAGCAAGGATTTATTTACACAGGTAATAAAGCTTGAAATAGCTTTCCGTCTGCAGTTGCATTTTAGGCTTCAGTTTGGTAAGCGTGTACAGAAAATTGCCGCGGAAGTGAGATTAAAGACAATATTAAACTGCAGACTATGTTAAAATAGTAGATTATATCTAGGGCGGTACAACTAAAAATGTCATAGATAACAGGTATTTGACTTGTCTGTATTATTTAAAATGCGATCTGAAGCTTTTCTTTTTTACAGGTAAGTTAATAATTTTATGTGACCTCAGACCGGGAAGTGGGATTTTTCTGTATGCTTGCTTGGGCGGAAAAAGCCACTTTATGATCAGGTGTGACATAAATATATGATCTTCCTGCCCTGTTCCCAGTTTATCTTGTAAGTGCAGTACGTTTCGTCTTTTGTTAGTTTAACTAGATGTCATTAAACCATCTACTCCTTTTTGATTCATAACACCCAACAAACCGGCACGGTGATTAATGAGTTCAAAGTAAATGAGTTTAAAGTACGTACGCTCATAGGCTCGCCACCTATTACATGGGACTTGACATAATTGGCGAAACGCGGGTGCTGGTTCGCCTCTGCCTGCCCCTTCGGGGATGTAGGCGTGATTTATGTATGTATATTTAAAGTCCGACATCTAGTATCCAAAACAAGGCTAAATGATTGGATCAGAAAGTAAGAAAATATTATATTTTAATTATTATAAATACCTAATTATAATGGAAAATAATATACTTCTGACTCAGATATACACATCGTCTGCATTGCAAAGGCTAACGTTTATTGATTTTAATTTGTATTTCAAAGCTCATAAAGTTCACGCTGCTTTGAAGGTTAGTTTAGTTATACTTATGCATCGACCCCAATAATAATTTGTAGTAGTTTTGAGTACGGAAAAATCTCCATCTGCACCGTACTAAAATAGCTAATTACCGTAACGAATCTCACGCAGCTAATGCGGGCGTTAAATTTCATTACCGTCACTTGTTGGCACCATCCGTCAATCAGATATGATTGATGATATCTGTTGGTCTAGCTCCGGTATTAATGTTAACGTTTTTATGAGATGAATGTATTTGTAGTATTAAGTGCATCAACATCATCGTCCTTTTAATGTTCCCACTGCTAGGGCAAATGCCTTCCTTATGGTTAGGAGAATGTAGGGAGAATGGGCCATAACTCACCACACTGGCCCAGTGCGAATTGATATTGACGACTGCAGATCCAGCCAACGGGACCAACGGCTTAACGTACCTTCAAAACCAACGGCTTAACGTACCTTCCAAAGCACGGATCTCAGTCTTGACATCCGTGCTTTGGAAGGCACTTTTTGGCATGACGCCTCCCCCAAGGATCTCCAAACCGATCGGTCCTGCGCTGCCCGCATCCAGCGGCTTCCCGCGACCTAAAGCACGGATGATCTCGAGATAATTTGGTCACCCATCTAAATACCGGCCTTGCCGAATAATATTTAGTTTATGCAATCGCAGGCCGACCGCGCTAAGCCACTGCGCCATCGAGCTCCCTCTTTTGTCCCAGGCCCGTAAATTTAGTTTTTTCCTCCTAGAAAACTACATACATCTATGTATACATTCATAGAGCACGCTCTTTTTACTACTACCCCGGACAAACTGTATCTCTACTGTACTATCTGCAGCTCCCAGGCTCTGTACAGCTGAGATAAGAATACCTAACCTATATTATATGTCATACCCAAACAGCCATTGGCAAAACAAATTATTATTTTGCATCCAATCCCTTGTACATTATCTCGCAACAGCATTAGCATACAAATGGGCAAATGTATGAGTTGTTTGGTCGCACAACGAGCGTAGTTCTAATACTGAAACATAACAAAGCCCATAACCTTAATTAAACAAATGTTGATAATGGACTCGCGAGTTGTTTTGTTTGAGAATACGGTTTGGCTGGTTGTGCTGATAGTATTAAAACATGCATAATTATATACACACATAAGACATAAGAGAGTGGAGATACATATAGGACATACTGTGCCGACCCCAAATGGAATAATATTAACTTATACCTTAAAAATTATTAATATTGCAGTAATATACATACACATCACATTCATCCCCGAAATAGGTGTATTAACATCCACGTTTCGCCAACGCAAAGGTCCCATGTGATAGGTGGCGATTGTCATTTATCGAGCACATAAATCGCGGCATTGCTAGGTGGGACAAGAGGTGTTATAAGAGGAATGCTACTGCCCATTACTCAGCTGTCTTTACCCTTAGTCGTCTTGTACGATACCCACGGGATAGATGGGGGTGGTGACAATTGTATTCTGCTCCGCCATCACCACACGGCAGAATAACAGGTTGTAATAGTTGTGGCAACTATCACTGCTCATGCGCTGTCGTTGGTATGATAGAGGATTAATGTAGTAATCCATTGATTGTAATGGTGAGCGAATAACTGATTTGCAAAAACAGTTTGTAAAACAATTATTACTGACGAGCCTACCCGTTCTGCTTTTACACACAGAAGACAAAACGACCTTGTATTAAGACAAGTTTGAAAGAATTATTAATCTTTCCGATCAATCATGGCGCTTATGCCTGACATAAAACGCATTTACCCTGTCCCTACAACCGCTGGTGATGGATACCCCAGCTCTAAAAAGAAACACAAAGTTGTCCTAAAATTTGCTATGAAACATTGTTTCGTATTCAGTTACGGTTTGGGCCTATAAAATGTTACAAGCCATCAAGATTTAGTCCTCGCAACTTTTTTTTAATTTTGCACGTAAAAGTTTACGTTGTATCCTTGTTACACAATACATTGTTACGGAGATAAAATTGATAAAGCTTCGGCCTTAAAATCCAAAAAGTATAAAATGTAGGGGATGTGGTTTGGGAAGAAAAAGTTCTCCTCTTCAGCTTTGCAAATGACACTGTATTCTTTAACTTTACTACTAGACATGCACAAAATAATAACTTTAAATTAAGTAATATTATCTCCCCGAATCCTGTCCGCTGCACCGTGCATGCTCCGTAATAGAATGAATCATAAATCAAATTCAAATCATCTTCTCATTCTCAATCTAAATCTGTTCTCATTCATCACATCATTCTCAATCTTGTCATACCGCTACCGTCACTTTCACTGTTGCACATATTTCACAAAGCCATCCCTTTCACTCAACCTAAACGTGCCATTTCATACATGCTTTAATAACAATAATCCTGCATAAATAATATAGAAATAACAAAAATTAATTTAATCAACCTTTACACAATCCATCCATCTCTTCTTTAGTCTTCCTCTCCTTTTCTACGTCCTTCCACGTTCATACATATAAAATACAATAAACAGTAATAGTGATGTAACTACTGACACCATTTTAGCGCTCCTGCTTCGTCACGGCGCAGTCATCAATAACGCTTCGCTCTCATATTGGGCGGAAAATTCAATAAAATTTTATCAGTTGAATTCATAGTTCGCTGTGATACGTGCAGCTTGTGGACTACGCTGCTCGTTAGCAAACGAAACTCAGTGCGATTCAGTTTTTAAACAAAAAATTAGAACATTCATTCACTCTTGAATGTCAACGTTTAATCTGAAATAATTTAAGATATTCTTTTGAAAAAAGTCTTTATTCGGTATTATATTATTATATTGCATGGTGGTGAGGTGACAGCAGAACAGAATACAATTATGTCACCACCCCCATCTCTCCCGTGGGTGTCGTACAAGGCTACCCAGTGATTAATTTAATACAGCGACAAGTACCTAATAGCAGTGTTCCTCATAATAATATACTACATAGCAATTTGCTGTGATTTGCCGAAACGTGGGTGTAAATAATTTCACCTCTGCACCCCTTGAGGGATAAATAGCCGCGATTTATGGATGTATGTGTGTGTGGGTGTGTGTGTAAGGTGGTTCATTTTTATTCGTTGAACACCTAAAACAATAATACCGTCATTGACCTCAATTATACAAGTACGCAGGACTACTTCTACTAAAGTGTCAAATGTTTCTTGTGCCGATTTGAAGCGCCCCATCGAGCGGCAAGGGTACTAAATTTGACGTTTGTTGCTTGTATTTGACATTACAAAGGCATCTCTAATATTAGTTCACCTTCGTACATCAGTGCCATCAGCGCCAAGATGGCGATAATCAAATTGGCTTCATTTTTTGGATGACAACCTTCCGTCCAGCGTACTTGTATAATAGAGGTCAGTGAATACCGTGGATTGAGTTGGACAACATTGGATAACAATTAAATTTAAATGTTTATCGTCTCCGCGTCGTCCCTTCAATATACTTGGGTCAACCAACGGATCTCGTTAACGGATCCCAGAAGTTCAGAGTTCTACAGTTAACGTACGGAGGTTCTCGTATTTTTCATTTTTATATTTGTCTCATTGTTATTGTAGCATCTTAATATTTTGGCCAGATGTGTTATTATTTTGCACCTTTATTAAAACACACTATTAAATTTAAGCAGTAATAATTGGTCATATTGTCAAATTTGAAATATATTATTGTTTTTATCATAACTTTTATATTTTTTTTATTATAATATATGTATTTATTTTCTGATATCCTCTACATTCACAGACAGGAAAGATTCTCAAGGATATTTTTTATTAATTGCCATAAAATTGCATTTTCTTTGAGACAAAAAGAACTGTTCTAATTTTCCAGTCACCACAGTATTCGCGCAGAGTACATCGTATCTATAACATACGATTTATGATTGACTGTACAAGTCAACCCCATAAACGCTGATGCAATTTTTCCAAATCGGCTCCTTGAAGGGATTCACGCGGCCCCAGAATCGAATCGCTCAAAACATAATAACACAACCCGGTGAACTTTAGAGTCTTCAACAAAGAAATCGTGCGGCTAAAAATCCAGAAAGACCGGGCGGCATGCTGTAACCCTCCGAGCATCTTACAAATAACGGGCGGGGGTTCCGTATTGTGCGCAACCTTCCAAACCAGACGTCCTAATCGACCCTTTTGAAATTCCAACTAACGGGAAACTCGTATTTCCATAACAATAAAAATGTGATCCGAACATCTAGAAATGCCTCTGCGATATTCACGGATCATAAAATCGCACTCGGCTTGTGAGCTCCACTCGTCTGGTGTACTGGGAGCCGTATAATCATGTGGAGTGACCCTTATTCTCCCAGATTAGCAGTAAATTAAGGGAGCGACTAGAGGTGTGTAGCGGTTCAGTCTAATTTGGGCGGTTTGAAGAGTTTTGCTTGCCGTTTGGTAGCCTGTATAACCTACACACTTCAACGCAAAAGTCTCCCTGTTTATAGAGATGTCAGCTGAATTCTTTCTGTATTGCATGTTTAATTAATTAGTCTTTCTTTCAAATGGGAATGCTTTGTTAATGATATTTCACTGTCTTTTAGTGAATTGTAATCATACCAGACATATTATAACATAACATAACACACATAATATAAATCACGTCTATTTATCATCAAAGGGGTACGCAGAGGTGTATTAACACCCACGTTTAGCCAATTATGTTAGATTCCATGCCAATGGGTGGCGAGGTTATTGGCGTATATTGGGCACGTAAATCGCAGTAAGGTAGGTAGTAAGTAAGGTGTTATTTTGTTTTATTATGTTAGGAAAACAAACAGCTTCTGTTTATAATATAAAAACACAATGTAAAACTTATAAGAGGAACGCTGCTGCCATACTTGTATCTCGGCATCCTACAGAGAAGTGAACTTTGTAAATTTTCGCATTTCCAGAAGATTCTGGAAGAATTACGACTCATTCCGTAAACTGCATTGCAAGCTGCTTAATATTTATTTACGCAGTGAAAATACATGTTCATTAAAGCCCCACAGGAACCATCAACTACAACTATCGAGGGCTTAGGGAGCAATTAGTCTCTCCGTTATGAACTTTTGAGTTTGCCCGATTTATTACTCTTGGGAGGTGAGCCTGGACGTTGGACTCGTTGGAGATTTTATTTAGGAATGTCTGCTCTTCGTTTGATAAAAGTTATTTTGAAAGTTGTTACTAGGATTTTTTGTGACCCAAAGTGACTTCTTTGACTTTGTTACAACCTTAACAGTATGACAATATTCACGTACAGCATTAAGAATGAATTACAGAGATTGAACATACTGGTTGACCGAGTAATGTAGGTGGAGGAACCTATTCTCATCTATATGGGCTCGGAAATCGCAGTACATTTCTAGGTGGCATAAAAGGAACATTGCTGCCCATTACTCATTGCTGTCTTACTGCCGCACTCAGAGACGTCAATTAACTTTAATGAGTATTAATGTCAAAAATTTTCATTCAAATCAAGACCATAGACCCGGCAAGAATAGCGACTAGTTTAGAATTGAAATTTTTTGGCATTTAGTACTCATTATCGTTATTTGTCTCTGAGTGCGGCAGTTTACCCTTAGTCGCCTTGCACGACACCCGCTGAAGAGATTCGTTCGTTCTATGCTCGAATAGTTTTGCCACTAGGCTAGGCGGGCAGGTTGCATAAGCATTGAGTCTTCTATTATTTAGAAATGATTTGCCACTTTTATAGGGTGATCAACATTCCTTCTTCATAGACGTCATCAAGCCATCCACTCCCTTTTGATTCATATCATGCATCACACCGTAAAGGTGCTAGTGATGAATGAATGTATAGAAAAGAGACGGAACGGACCATGTCGAGAGACCGATGAACGGAGAGAGTGATTGGAATGACAACATTCCAACTGCTCAAAGTTTTGGCTTATGTTTTACAGCCGGCCACCTGCTTGACACTAACCCTCTTTGGGTATGCTGTTGTTGGTGGTTTGCCGTCCACCATTAGGGTGCCCCAAGGTGCTTATTGGTCTACACCGGGCAATCTCCCTTAGTCGACTTCTACGACACCCATGGGATGAGTCGGGGCTGGCCTATTCTACGTTATTTGTTCGCTCCCAGGCAAGCATAGAAGACGGTGATCAACATTCCTCCGCAACTTAATTTTACTAAACAAATCGGCCAGCAAACTATGTGAGGCGAAAAATTCAGCCACATCTTACGAGCAAAAAATGTCACAGGTTTCGCAACAATATCACAATCTCCCCAGCGCAAGTAGGTCAGTACGGAAGAAGATCCCTTGTCAAATTAACGTTCGCCTCTGTCTCCGTATGACAAACGACGCGAGCATAATAAAAACTTGCTCGCGAATGAATGCTGTACGCTGAAAACGAAGCCAATTTCGCGAGCGTTTACGCGAAAAATGGCCGAGAATTAAAAACTTTTTTTTTGTGCATATATTGCAAATGATTCATGGGAAATATGCCGTGTGGTGACGGCAGAGTAGAATACAATTGTCACCACCCCGAATCGGTCCCGTGGGTCTTAGTGGCCTTGTACGACACAAGGCTACTAAGGATAAATCAATGATGAGGAATGGGCAGCAGCGTTCCTCTTATAACACCTAGCAATAGCAATGTACTGCGACTTTTGTGCCCGATAAATGACAATAGGCTCGGGACATGGGACCTAATATAATTGGCAAAACGTGGGTGGTAGTTCACCTCATCCTACCCCTTCGGGGATATAGGCGTGATTTATGTATGTATGTATTCATGAGAAACTGCCACTGGTATGGAAAATTGTTTTTCCGTTGAATCGGATAGCATAATAAGAAAATTGTTACAAGTTGTTAGTTTGTTAGGATGCTTTTGAATAGTTATCGATGCAGTTTTTCCAGAAATCATATTAATGTTCATTCACTGTCATGAAGAAAAATTAAAACGTTAGTTTACAACTTTAAAATAAAAAGTGATAAAAATATTGTTTATGAATATGATATAGAAGGTACAATTATAATTTAATACATATATGTCGTCAAGAAATAAAAACGTTGAACATCGAATCTTGTATGTTTAGGAGATTCCATGGAATAGCTCCACTGGTTGAGAGAGCATGGTAATACGAAACGGAACAATCCGGAACAGGCATGAACATGGTGTCTAATTATAATGTGGAAGTTATGGTACACATGAAAGAATCTGATCTATGATGTTTAATATCTAGTCTCATGATATTCTGCCGGTATAATTGTGTTGAGTGGTGACGGCAGAGAAGAAACTACCCCAGCATCTCTCGTGGATGTCTGTGGGTGTATAATTCTTAGTCGCCTTGTATAAAAGGCGACTAAAATGGGGGTGGTGAGATATGAGCAGCAGCGTTCCTGATGGACCAAGCAAATTACTGCAACTAATATTCCCGGTAGATGGCAATAGGCTCGCCCCCTATTACATGAGACCTAGATAAGCTGCCGAAACGCGGGTGTAAAAATACCTATTAGGAGGAAAAGGCGTGATTTATTTATGTATGATATATAAATTTCCAGCGTTCAACCTTCACCGAACGTCGATTTTCCCAAACCAATTTGTGCTAAGCCTCTTAGTGAAATAAACTGTATTAATCTCGGCAACTTGTGAAGTCCACTACATCAAAGTTAAGAGTATTAAATGTAAAAACACTTTGTACAGTTGGCGTTTCGCCAATACATCCTTTATTTTGTGTACGGGCGTGTATGTAGCATTCTGGCTTGTGTTCACCAACACGTAAATAGCCGATTATTATTTAATCGGTTCTTTTTGACATTTTATCGTATGGAAAAACTGTCAATAACTGACGGTTATCTTTTAATCACTTGTTTTACTTTTTGGTTAACTCGAGCCTAACTATTCTTCATACGGTATAATTATTTGTGTCTGAGTTGTCTTCTTTCAGGCTAAGTATTGATAGTTAAATTATAGCGCAGTGGCATAGCGCGCTCGGCCTGTGGTTGCGTAAACTAAAGCAATATTCGCCAAGGCCGGTCAATGGATGGGTGGCTGAGAAATACTCATGACGGGAGCCGTCATGAGTATTTCTCAGCAAGGCCAGAAAGAGAGATCATTATACAAACAAAAGCTGTGTTAAAAAGGGAAGGACGATTCAACTCGGTCCGGAGCGGCTTGTTGGAGCGGCGCCCGACCGCGATATTGAGTGCAGTTCAGTGCAGTGAAATTCCGCTTTTATGGCTATTGTAATAAGATCTAAAATATTTACTTTTGACGGAACTTGTTTTCGTGGAAGTTTATTACTAATGTGTGCGTGTGTCGTAGTGTATCGATGCATAAGCGCGTATGCTGCCGAAATGCCGGCTTGTAGGCAATCTTTAGGTACTATTTCTCGTTGCGTGCGCCTGACAAGACTACGCTTGTCTGTGTGCGTGCTATATCGCAGGCCTCCAATAACTCGATATTTAGCGAGTTAGTTGAAGGAATCTAGAGAGCGGGAGCGAATTGTATGTACCTGTATTGCATATTGTTTCGCGCGCGTTTAATACTGTTATGATAAGATTTTATTGATGGATTTTTTTTATTTGTTTATAAAATGGTATTGTACTTGCATTATGGTAATGATTTTTTTATGCCCGCTCGATGGTACGGCTTTTGGGAATCGGGTTATATGGACGCTCCGCCACTGGTAGTTATTAACGTTAAAAGCTGTGAAGTTTCCGGGTATATAAAAACAAAATGTACCTATATTACATGTTACATTGAAAAGTCTTGGCTGGTCAAAACTTTATACTGATTTTATTATCCAGTAAACATAGTCAAAAAAAAACATTCCTTATTCAGTTCTTAGTCACAGTCACTTTATTAAATTGAGCATCATATAACGTAACCTTACAGACGGGACTGGTGGGTATTAACGACTGTTTTGACTGTAACAGTTTTGATTGTAACAGTTTTGACGTTAATAGTTTTGACTGTAAGAGTTTTGACTGTACCAGTTTTGACTGTAACAGTTTTGACTGTAACAGTTTTGACTGTAACAGTTTTGACTGTAACAGTTTTGACTGTAACAGTTTTGACTGTAACAGTTTTGACTGTAACAGTTTTGACTGTAACAGTTTTGACTGTAACAGTTTTGACTGTAACAGTTTTGACTGTAACAGTTTTGACTGTAACAGTTTTGACTGTAACAGTTTTGACTGTAACAGTTTTGACTGTAACAGTTTTGACTGTAACAGTTTTGACTGTAACAGTTTTGACTGTAACAGTTTTGACTGAACAGTTTTAACTGTAACAAATATATTTTTTTCTAAAATTTTTTCGTTTATAGTCCTTATTGAAAGTTAGGGGTGCAACGCTGAAATACGCAACTAATACTCGAAAAATTCGAAAGACACATCGGTCAGTTCTATTTGTGTTGTACTCGAAACACCGGAGGGATACTGCAAGCCACTCGATCCTCTTCAGTCCGTATTTCACGTGCAGCTTTCTGAGTACCGGAGTTTTTAATATCGAAATTTCAAGTATGTGCCAATATTATAGTTTCTGTTCCAGAAAACATTCAGTTCATTGCTCTGTTGAGTGGCAGTATATTCTACGTTCACTCTTTCTTTAAGGCTATACCTCGGGAACATTGTTTCGGCTGAGTCAGAGAGGGATAGAGATATGACTTCTTGATCTTCTTCTTCTTCTTCAGCCCTATTCTCAGACGTCATGAAGCCATTCGTTCCCTTTTAATAGCACCGGAAAGGTGCTACTGAAGAATGAATGTATAAGAAAGAGACGGAAAAATCCGTGTCGAGAGACCAATGAACAGAGAGAGTGATTGAGAAGACAACACTTCAATCCAACTGCTCAAGGTTTTGGCTCAGATTTTACAGACGGTCGCCGGTCTACCACCAGTCCTCTATGGGTATGCTCTTGTTGGTGGTTTGCACTCCAACAATTGAGTACCCCAATCAGAAGCTTTTTAATGGTATACACTGGTCAATCTCTCTTAGTCGACTTATATGGCACCCCTGATGTGAGTCGGATCTGGTACATTCTACGGGAGTATTTTGTACTCTTAGGCCAGCATGGATAAATATGACTTATTTTAAAGACTGAAAAAAAATTCCTGGGCGATTAGTTTTGATTTTTCTTATTAAGTATCTTGTTGCTCTGCTCATAGAAACTAAAATTTTATACTTTCTAGTATTCTTACAAGAAATCAAGTTGTGGCATCCTTGATGCAATAAATATGTTCATATTTACTAATTTCAACGCCGTGTTCGGTGTCTGAGATTGTCTTGAAAATCCTAACATTTTTTGGATGTGAAAAGTGCTTTCTCTTGTTGATTACGGACACACAATCGCGGACTGAATAAGTAAAGAGCTGGAATGAAAAATAGATTAACTGTGAAACAACAAAGAATCGATTTCTCAACAAACAAACTTTGTCTTCATCTATAAGATTAGATTACAGCTGGCAGCGTACTTCACCTGGAACACACACACACTTCAGCTGCACAAAGGCCTCCCCCGCAGCCCTCCATATCGAGCGAACCTTTTTTTTAAGGGGGAAATGCCTTTGTGCATGTCCTGTACCGCGGGACAGTCGGTACAGGTGTCTGTGGGACTCCGCGGTGTGTCGAGAGCACCGGGACTACCCACTAAAAACCCCTCTTGAGTCTCCATCTAGCGTAACGCCAGGACTAAAGGTGACAGTAAACCTTATTGACGGCCGGCTTGGTCGAATGCTCAGATTGCTGGGTATTGGCCAAGAGGTCCCGGGTTCCGATTCTGGTAGAGGCAAATTTTGTGATAAGCACAAATATTTGTTCCCGAGTCATGGTTGTGTATATTATGTTTATGAAGCATATTTTCAACATTTATATATGTTACCGGAAATGTATGTAATCCGTCATTGTATACAATTCCTAGGATATGTAAATAGTTCCAAAAATCGCACGGAAATGTAAAACATTTAAGATATCAATGGGTACGCGGGGAAAGCGGGGCGAGGGAACTATTAGATTGGAACTTTCCTATAAAAGCAATAGAATATAACAAATAAAACAACGTGTTTTATTATAGGAAGCATTATTTATACACATTACCTAATACGATATTGGAATTATATACAATTCCTAGGAAATGTATACATCTCCCAGGATATGTATAAATTAAATCATTTCTAAAACAATATTTTATACTTTTCCTAAATAGCTTCTGAATTGTATACATTTGCTAGGAGTTGTATAAAATTTCTTCCATTAATTATATAAAAAATATGTCCATCATCTAGTATTCTAACACAAGTGCTGAGGCTACTTACTTTGAGCTAGATGATAGGTGTGAGTGTGAAAATATTTATTTATTAATTTATTGTCTTTGTATATGGCCAAACATAAAATATAATGTTTTAGGTATAAACCAACAATATCTCAGTATATCATTAGCAGGCCTCTTCGGATGGATGTTGAGCTGAAGCAGAGCAAAAGCACTGATGAAGGCATAATAATATTATTATAATCTCTTTCAAAGAATGAAATGGATTCACCAACCAATGATCGAGCTTTGTGTTGCTTAATTTAGATTAACGACTGCAGATGCAGCTTGGAACAACAGCTTAACGTGCCTTTCGAGGCACGGATAATATAAGCCACTGTGCAATTGAGCTCCTCCTTTCGCACATTAATTATTAATTTGTGACGTGACGACAGATCAGAATATAATAGTCATTGCCGCCAATCTTTACCGTAGGTGACGACCGTATAAGACGACTATAATAAGATGCGTTGTGAGAAATGTGTTTGAGGAGAACAAATAGAATCACTCCATTTTCCTAGGCTCTCTCAGCACAGCTATGGTGGAAAAGAGCTTAGAAAAGCGAGGTTTTTGTACATAGTCGCTTCTTACAAACAAAACAGATACAAAACAATGTGCCGATAGATGGCGCTAGACTTGCCCGAAGTGTTGTCGTGTGAGAATTTCATCTCTTCCTACCCCTTAGGGGATGAAAAAGCGCGAAGTTGTTAATTTAAAATAGAGTTAGATTTAAAGTGTCGTCCGAATCCAAACACACCACTTAATCCCAAATCTGAACAGGATCGTCGCATTAAGAGTCGTAACTGATTTCCGCCAAAGAAATCATCCGCACAATGAGAACAACAAAAAATAATGTCGCTCCAAATTGAATCATTTGTAATATTCATTCTTTTTTACTCTTGCCACTGCGGACGCTTTTCGGGAGTTTCCCGGCGATGTACAATGCCTGGAAGTGTCACTTTAAATATTGTAATGCATTGTGGTTTTCATGTACAGTCAACACGTCATCATCATCACCAGGGGCCATACCACTAACTCTAAACGCGACTCAATTCCCATTGTTAAAGTGAGACAACGCTATAAGCCGAGTAGAGCCGCATTTGGATCGCACTTATACTACATGGTACGGCCACAGCCCTTAAATATCACCACTGCTAGGGCACAGGGCTTCTCTATGAATGGAAGAATAAAGCAAGAATAGTGTACACCATGCTAGTAGAAATCGAAATAATAATTTTTGGTCACCCACCCAATGACCAGCTCTAGCGAATATTGCTTATTTTACACACTCGCAAACCAAGCGCGCTAAGCCACTGCGCTATTGAGGTCCTCACGCATGCCAGACGATACAAAACTGTCAGAAATCTCCATTCAATTGTCAACTTTTACACTGCCTTTGTAGGTACAAATAATGCCTCACTATTCTTTATAGGTGTGTAAGTTACACACACCGATTACTTAGGAGTGCACACGCACACAACAATGAGTAGACTAATCAGGAGAGAGCGGTCGAAGGGAGAGATGTAATAAAAATTTGGAAGGCGGCTTCATGGATGGCATTATCTGTAGGTGAATGTTTAATGGGGCCCTCTTAGGTATCCATTAAGGCTCTTCTCTCTCCGCTATCAAAGATAGTAACTATCTAACTGCATACACGTTTTAGTTTAGTTTTTTAATACTAGATTAACCCTGAATTTTCAGTAGGTGCCGTACCAGCAAAATCTCTGCTCAACCCGAGATTTTGGCGTAAATGAAATACTTTACAATTGTTTTTTTTTAGTAATAAGAAAAATAAAATTTGTAAAAGTGGTATTCTTTAAAAAACAGCCCTCTTTTCTACACATTCTATACATCTTTAATAGCACGCTCGCTTCAGTCACTTCCAGTCATTTCAGTTCAGCTACAATCTTACCCGGGTGTCTTTTTATAAAACTCGTTTTACGATAATCAACTGTCTTCAGGAATCCGCGACGTCATTCCTGTAGGGGAGAGGATTTGAAAGCTGCTGAGCATTCTTTATTAAATGACCTCTTTTCTATAATATCAGATAATTCATAAAATAGCTCTATGGTAATGAAAATAATTGCAGTTATCATTTATTTTATAAGAAACATTCTTCTTAGGAATGCTGTAATACGCTAGACAGAAGTCTCATGTTTTATTTCTGAACGTCATCATCATCACCAGCCCTTTAATGTCCTCACTGCTGGGGCACGGGCCTTCCCTATGGATGAAAGAATATAGGGAGATAAGAAATAAGTTTACATAAGTAGGTAAGATTTGGTAAACTTATTTCTCAACACATTTAAAAATATGTTCAACACACTATATCATGAACACAATCGCTTAAATTATTTTATTGTTTGATCTTGGGAAATATTGTCTAAATAAAATATACTTATAAAATTATTACACCTACTTTTATTATCACTAGAAAATAGACCGAAACGATTCAACGCTAACCTCAACACCGAGCCGCTGAAAATCCACCTAAAAGCGACCCAAATAAGAAACAGGCTAATCAGATTTCTTGGTCCTGTCTCGACTTTAAGGGAAATAAAACTGTCGTTTCATAGCGAAACGAGGTCGGACATGTTACTGCACCCGTCCTGGTATGCGGGGGCTAGTTGGCTCCCCTCCCTTCGAGGGAAGGTTCCCTACGCGACGTCACGCGCTAACCCGCGCCGCACAAATCACGCGAACCGAGCACGCGACCTTAGCCACTCACCACGAGACGACACAAAACAATTTAGAATGCGAGTAAGCTGTTTCGTTTTACATACACCGCCAGCTAGCCTTAACGGCAACAAAATTGAAAAACGAACTAAGCGAGAATTGGAGTGAAAAGCCCGCAAATGGAACGGCGCGACCCGTGCAGCCCAGCACGACATGTCAATAGCTCTGTTTATTTTGTAGTAAACGCCTCCGTCTTTTTTTAATAAAAGAATACCGTCGTCGAGTCGTAATAAGTCAGCTGTCGGACACAATGGATGGCAGCCGCATTCTTCGCCTGACACGAAGCCCGAAGCAAATGTGGCTCGCGAGCTTTTCCCTTCGCAGCAAGGTGTTTGAGGAAGCAATTTGGACTGCAATATTTTGTTGTTATCACTACCTCATGCTTTTACGGCGAAAACGTTATTTTTCTAAAGAAATATTTTTATTGCGGATGTGGCCTTTGACAAGGGGGCCTACCGCCTAACTCGATTGCTAAAGCTAAAGCTATAGTTTATGACGTCATGCTGTCATTTCGCACCAAATGTACCTAAACTATTAGCGATAGCTTTGAACGAATGGTCACCGAATGTTTTGTATCAATTTGGCACAAAATCCGTACCGCCTAAAAATTCAGGATGGCTGCTATAGCCGTAAGCAGTGCATTGCTATGTAGCTACCATCAGCAATCGAGTCAAGGCCCCCAGCAGTGGGATCTTGTAAGTTAATAAAAATACTTAATTATATACATACTTACTTACATTAATTACGTCTATTTATACCCCAAGGGACAGAGGTATAGATGTATCAACTCTCATTTCGCCAACAGTGTTAGGTGTCATAATTTAATATAGTCGGCTAGCCCTATTTCCATCTTTTGAGCACATAAATCGCAATACGCTAGGTGATATAAAAACAAAGCTGCTGCCCATTCTCCTTATCCCTCAGCTCCGATGCGAAGCACCCTGTATCTTTACGATATCGAGAGTCCCTCGGGAAATACCTACATACATATATACATAAATCACGCCTATATCCCCGAAGGGGTAGGCAGAGGTGAACTAGCACTCACGTTTCGCCAGTCATGTTAGGTCCCATGTAATAGGTGGCGAGCCTATTGCCATTTATCGGGCACAAAAAGGTACTTTGCTAGGTGGTATAAGAGGAACGCTGCTGCCCATTCCTCATCACTGATTTATCCTTAGTCGCCTTGTACGACACCCACGGGAGAGATTTGGGGTGGTGACAATTGTATTCTACTCTGCCGTCACCACACGGCAAATACCTGCCGTAGAGAACTCCATTTCAATGCTTGAATGCAAGGCTTCGAGGTTAACACCCCTCAAATAATTGTAACCCTTTTCCGGCTTCCCCAAAAACCCCGGCATATGATCTAAAGGCACCTAACCCAATAGATCAAAAGACCGGGACCTTTGAAATATAATTCACATTACTGTTTTAATTCTCAGTCGCCTTATACGACACCCGCGGGAGAGATTGGGTGTGGTGACAGTTGTGTTTCTACTCTGCCGTCACCAAACGGTACGTTTTAACACTAACTACATTTTATTAAATTTGTTTGCTAAAATGACAGTTTAATAGTAGGTATTTTAATACATAAGAAATAATATTACTAAATGATTGAAATTAACATTTCCTGTAAGACATACCAATAAAATTTCAGAATGGTCATAGTAAATAAAGGGTTAAAATGTTATTTTTAAGACTAAAATTTTAGTATATAATATATTTTTCTTTCTTTTTAATTGGACTGCAAAGTCCATTTAATTAGCTAACTAAAAGCAACTTCTCTTAATCAACTCGATAAGAACTAAATTACCGAAGGGAATTTGATTTATTTAACACTAACGCGACTGAAAGAAATTGTCGCTGGCAATAAACGGTCCATTGACCTGTAATTAGCTAGTGGCATATGAGCCTTCTGGAATGCCAAAGATTTTAAATTTTCACATGAAAGGCTACAGTTTTGAAAAGCAGTTTTAAGAACAGTCTCTAACACATCAACAGGAGCAAAAAGAAAAGTAGTTTCTTTGTTATAATTTTGTAACATCAATATTATAATGTACCTAATTATATAATGCTTTCATCATCATCATCACTAGCCCTTTTATGCTCCCACTGCTAGCATAGCCTTCCATATGAATGGTAGAATATATGGATAGTGCGCCATTATAGAATGATAAATAATGATGAATAATGTTTTTGACCAGCCTTTGGTATACATAACAAATTGTATGCTGATCTATCGTCACCATACGGTGAAAAATAATTTCTATGACGCATTACCATATTCATTTACCTACTTATTTAATTAACAGGTAGATACGTAAAAGCTCAATTCTTGAACTAAGTAAACAGTAATAAGACTCTCGAGATTATAAATAAAAAGTTTTAATTTACTAATCTAATACCACAGCAACGAATGCTTCTAACCGATTGTTACTTCATAATCGACGGCTAAATCATTAAGTATTCCCTCACACGTATTAGGTGGGCGGAATTCCGCCCACTGTCACATTGCTGGGCGGGCGGCAACTTAAAACAATAAGCACGCTTCCACTCTGAGCATTTATGATTTGTGAACACGCAACTCCTTGTTACCACACTGTGTACAGCGAATGAACTATTCAACTATTAATCTTCGACTGTTTGCATTTATAAGCCAATTTTATTTCTCCACTTTCTCCACCACAATGTTCAAATAAAAATCAATAACAATAAATATATCCTACATTCACACCTAGCCCACATTAGTGGTATTTATAAACATTTGTATCGCCGTGTGGTGACGGCAGAGTAGAATACTATTGTCACCACCCCAAATCTCTCCCGTGGGTGTCGTACAAGGCGACTAAGGATAAATTAATGATGAGGAATGGGCAGCAGCGTTCCTCTAATACCACCTAGCAATAGCAATGTACTGCGACTTTTGTGCCCGATGTTTGGCAATGGGCTCGCCAACTATTACATGGGACAAAGATGGTTATTCTAACCACTAAAATCTTTGTACTAATTTTTCTAACATTTATATAATGTTAAAATTAAAATCAAATAGTATTACATGGGACCTAACATAATTGGCTAAACGTGGGTGTTAGTTCACCTCTGCCTACCCCTTCGGGGATATAGGCGTGATTTATGTGTGTATGTATAGTCAACAAATGCTTTGTGACTTTACTTGTTTACTACAAACATGTTAAGGTTGATATTCGATTGAATACATTTTACAGTTTAGGTTATCTGGAGTGCAGTTGAGCGTACTAGATGAGGGATTTTTTTTTATTTTGATAATATGTAATTATAATATAAACTAGCTGACCCGCAAACGTTATCATGTCTTACAATTCGAACTGGAATAAATAAAAAAATATAAGTATTTAAAACTGTTTGCTCTGCATTTTTTTAATGTTCCATAATCCTTCTACAAAGATCAACGTAATGGGTAAACTCGTTCTTAAGCTATGCCGTGACCAACATAAACTGGGATCTGATTATCCAACATAAACTGGGATCTGATAACCAAGGTATTCGTCGATCTATTAAAGTATTGGATAGTTAAATCCTTTCCAAATTATATAATTAGTTTGAGTTAGTTTCTGATTATATTTGTAGTTTCTATTACAGATGAAAAATTTGCATGTCCACCCATTTTAAACCACTTTTCTAACTCAATTGATCATAATGCTGAAGCCAAAAACCTTTTTCCAGATTATCGTTATCAAGCAAATAAAACAGTCCGAATACAGGAAAAACTTTGAGGAATATATAACCTTTGTGGAGTACAGTGGAACATTGGAACTTTTATGAGCGCCTCGTAAACGTATTCACCCTTAACTTTAGGCCTTAAAAGATTAAACCCATTAAATTTTTATGTACGTACACTTTTCTCAGTGAACCGGCAATGTTCATGATAAACCTTTAGAAATCCTCTGGTATCTCCATCTCTTTACATGCCCTCTATTCAGTATCTATAGTGGTTGCATAACTGTGCTCCTTATTCCTCTTATCTTAAGGTTGACGTTTAAACTATGAAAGTTATGTTTCCTGATCATTATTTATGACAAGTAAACGTGTGGAGAATTTATGTAAAGTCATAATCATATTATTTGGACACTTCGAATATATCGACAGTAATTTTAGAGGGGACAGGTGTCTGTGAGGATAGAGCAGAAAACGATTGTCACCACCCCAAATCCCTCCCTCGGGTGTCTTACAAGATGACTAAAAGCTAAAATAGTAACGAGGAAGGCAGCAGCGTTATTGTTACACGAAATATTCTACTGAGATTAAATTTTAATATAGCATAACTGGCGAAACGTGGGTGTAAATGTATGTTTTTTGACTTACGGAATGATTTTATCGTAAACAAAATAAATAAAAAAGTAGATTAGGTACTACCTACTTTTTTTTTTATTTAGCTAAAATTAAACTGAACTTATATTGGCTTGCTAATCAAATAATCATTATAAATCATGCGCTATTAAGTTCCATTATTAAACAAACCAATCATCAGGCTCGAAAATCACACAGCTCGACTCGGTCAAAGGGCCAACGTCCACAACAAGGTAATATTCTCAGACACCCCTATTCATAAATACTAATTAGAGTGCAAACTTAATTTCCCCAAGGAAATAGGAGCTTCCGAATGCAGTTTTTATTGCGCTTCAATTATACCAGCATGAAGGCTTTAAAATTCGTCCCAGAAGAGAGGCGCTCTCACAAAGGTGCTATTATTCGGCTCTGTGAGACGGCAAGCAGAAAATATACAAAGGGTGTCCAACTCAAAAGAACTATTCCTCTATTTTCGTCCACCCTTGTTACAGTGGATCTGATTATGCGGGCTGAAGCAGTTTCGCGTTAGAAAGCTCTTTGTGGACAGCCTAGGATCGCTATCAGATTTTGACGGTTATTTTAATTCTGGTGTTTTCTAATTGCGATTTTTGAATCTACTAGATAGTCCAGCCATCATAACGAGATGAACAACGTAAACAATGTTGATGAGTGTTTTATTATAAAATACAACAATAAAATGTTGTAACTTGTAATAACTATTTCTCAAAATCGCTTATCATATTGATTTTCTAAAATGGATGATGTATTGTAAAATACATTTTTCTTATTTTTAAATGCATTTCGACGATAAAGAGACTTATCAAAACTGTTTACGTTTTTTATCTTGTTATAATGGCTAGAGTATAGATGCGTTTGCATTGACATAACGTTCGTAAGCCTATCCTGTGTGGTTCGGAATGTTGGACTCTGAAGAGGACGGAGGAATAAAAATAGCCTGCAGCAGAGATGAGAATGTTGATATGGATGACGTGAGGATTGTGACAACGGACTAGTTAAGGATAAGATACATACATACATACATACGTCACGCCCTTCTCCCACAGGGGTAGGCAGAGATCACTTTCTTCCACTTGCTACGATCCTTACATACTTCGCTTCATCCAATCTCATCAATCTCTTCATGCATGCCCGTCGGTTTCGGGTACTCGTGACCTGGCCCTTTTTCAATAGACTTTCAATTTGATTATGAAAGATCCGCCTAGGCCTTCCCCTTGCCATTTCTCCATTCACTTTCGCCATGTAAATCCTTTTTGTCATTCTCCTTTCATCCATTCTTTCGACGTGACCAAAGGATAAGTAAGGATAAGATAACGTCTGAAAATGATACCAGTGACAGAAACTTGGAAAGTGAAGCTAAACGGCTTGTTAATAAGTGATTGGTAATTAGTGGTGTTTGGTAAAGATATTGAATAAAATATAAAATACTTTGCTACATTATCACCAATCATCCATCCCAAAATAAGTGGTATAATGGTTAGGTAAACAGGTGTTATGGATAGGTGGTCCACAAAAAACGCCTAGTCTGATCCAAAAGTACTACATTTTACAGATTAGCATCTTCCAATTAACGATTTATCTCAAGATGGCAGAGAGTTCAATACTCAACACTTTATTGTATTCCATAACGTGCAGTTAAACGGTAGGTAATTGAATTAAAATTCGGAACAATTAAGGACCTTGTCGATGCTGTCATCCAAACAAAATAAAAGTTGGTGGCCAAGTTTTATTTGGACAAGAAGCCCCCTAAGTACATTTCTCCCCTTTTAAGACTTCCTACATCTTATTACGCGGTCCATCGTTTCACTTACATATCGCTCACTTTAAACGAAAAAAAGCAGAACACTCTCTTGAAAAGTCCATTTTAATAACGAACAGTATCCAGTTCAGTGCACATTTAATTTAACCCAGTGTGTCAACTCCCATGCTCCGTACAACGGAGCAACAAAATTCAATGCGAAAGTTTCGTGTCCAAAATTATGCATGGCCTGCAGAATTAGCTCTCGCGCCAGAGCGGACATTGAGAACGAAATTCGGAAGCTCTCGCCCCAGAAGCACGGTATCGTGAACTGTTAACAGTGTTTCTGCTCCGCCAGTTTCGCATGAGCGCACTTCGGCGAAATGTACTCTGGGCAACAGCGCCCTTGTCCAGTTAGACGAGAGACTTATTCTGATTTCCGAGCTCGGGTCGAGTGGAAAAGCGATATCGAAGCGATGTTGCTTTTTGCCTTTCTACAAACAAATATGTTTAAGCATGAGATCTCTACCATGCTTATCAGCTCCGTGTTAAAAGCGGCGTAGAAATGCAGCTTATTCGTACTATAACTGAAGGCTTTTTAATCCCCATGTATCACAATGCAACATAATAGATTAGAATAGTCTTTATTTGAGCTTGATTGGGCATAGAATATATACCATCCCAAAGAGGGTAGGTATAAGTCATGCGCCCGGCTCTAAAACTTTGAGCAGTAATCATTGAAGCGTTGCCATCCCTATCACTCTGTCCGTCCATCGGTTTCCCTAGTGGTCCTTTCCATCACATCACTAGCAACTTTCCGGATTCATGGAGGATATAAATGAAAATTATGATGGACAAATAACTTGATGATGCCTGACCGATATGAATGTGACACAGGACAGGAAGATGTTGTTGAGACTTCACCTGATCTAAAGTGAGCAAGAGATCGTCGCCAGTGTAAAGTTCCTCGGTTGCAACACTGTGTCAGCTCCAGGGGCAATCGTAATAATCACTGAATCGATATCAATACGACAAAGGCACGATGGCGATACGAAGCAGAAGCGTTACGAAAAATATTCACAATACAACTACGCAATAGAAGAGCTTTTCCTTTGTCGGGGAAACTCGCCGACGGCGTAAGATAACGAGCTACTTGGAAGCTTACCACCGACCGATCGAGTTCATATATTACAGATGTGCTTCAATTTGCTCGCAAGGGATAATGTCGCAGTACAGACAACTCAAGGAGCTGGATAGGGCAGTGGCTTAGAGCCCTCGGTTTGTGATTGCGGAAACTAAGCAATGTTCGCTAAGGTCGGTCGTGGCTGAGCAAAATTTACCATCTCGAGTTCCTCCGTGCTTCGGAAGACACGTTCCATTTTACAATTTCTTGTACAAAACTCTCATACAGGTTTTGTACAAAGGATTCGTTAGTTTTTTTCGGGTGCGAAAATGCACCGTGCCGCGTTACCGCACCGTTTCACGGTTGGTGCCGTCGTGACGTGGAGATGTGGACAGGCCCGCTGCATATGCAGTCGATATAACCCACCATCAAAAGCGTCCTGCTATCCTGCAACATAAACATAATTTTACAAAATTACTTTTTTCTCATGAACACATTAAACTATTACATGGTGGACCTGGGGAAATTAACTGCCGCACTCAGAGACGTAAACTAACTTTAATGAGTATTTAATGTCAAATATTTTCATTCAAATCTAGACCATAGACCCGGCAAGAATAGCGACTAGTTTTGAATTGTCATTTTTTGACGTTAAGCACTCATTAACGTTATTTGACGTCTCTGAGTGCGGCAGTTAAAGGGTTGATGAAGATGAAGACAGAAAATTTTGTACAACAAAATTTTGTACAACAAAATTTAAGGGGAAAGAACGAAATATCTGTCCAGATCCTGGGGATTACATACAAAGCAAAGTTTATTGGATCCAGATTGTGGATTCTTCCTTGTCGCGAGTCAGTTTCGCGTTTAACTTTGTTGTTTCTTGGTGCAGTTAGG
>OZ008349.1:9536199-9831925 GCA_963931975.1 Cataclysta lemnata | reverse complement strand
GGTGAACTCTACGCCCTTGCGATAAGGCTCGAATTTGCCTAGCAGAGGAAACACGTTTTTTTCTGTAAACAACGCTCCAAAGAGTTCAACGAGGTCTAGAGGATGTCCGTAAAGCCTACGCCTTGCATCTAGATTGTCGCGAGAGGAATTCAGAGAGCTCGGTTAAAATTTTTATGACCCACGAATCGTTTGGAGTGGACAATTGGACTGAATAACTTTTCACGATGAGGTGCTTATTTGTACGTCTGTTTTTTATATTTTTATGGCCTCTTTTTGACATAGCGCAAAGGAGTTTTAATATTAAATTTAGTTTTAAGAGTGCGTTTCATCTTATAGTTCCTATGCCGTCATGTTGGTAGTATTGCAAGACAATGATACCATGTCAATTAATGTCTTACCTTTAATTCAGGGAGTTTTTTTTCAATTAACTATATAAACAATTATGCATCTATCTTATTTTGTTACTTATAACTACTAGTGGGACTAAATATTAGTTGCATATTAGTTTTTTTTTATGAAAATCATAAGCTAAAGCTTGTGAAAATTTGCGAGAACAGTAGGCCTATTCGCTAACTTTTTTTGACAGTTGAAAGTGATGATCACCGAACTATTTACTTATCCATTACTGTTTTCACAGGACAAGTGTCACAATAGCGTTATAGTAAAGTAGTAATGGATCATAGTTCAGTGATTATCACTCTCAAGTGTCAAAAAAAGTTAGCGAATAGGCCTACAGTTAGTTCATGAAATTATCAGTATGATAGAAATTAGATAGACCAATATAAATTGTAGTGACGTAAGAAGGATAGACTCATTATGTAAAAAAATGTGAAATTATAATAAAATATTACATTAATTATGATTAACAATAATTGTGTTCATCTAACATGTCTACATTTGTCATTTACTCACTCTTGTTGGTCGTTTAATCGTTATAAGTACTATTACAGTTCTAAAACTTAAATAAAATATTTAATGTATTTATCAAACGCTTAATAAAACTGATACTGGTAACCCAATTTAATGGCGGCAATCCGCACTTGTATTTACTAATAAGGATAATGCGGGACCTCCGAACGTTTTTCACGTTCACAAAAGACCTTAGCTTTTAACACAATTAATCTTTCATCACTTTTTAACGTTTTGGACATAATTTTCTCAAAGATTTTCTATTAAATATAAAAAACCTCCAAATATGACTTACACGTTGATGCTGTTGACACAGGGCAGCCACCATCACGGCATAGGAACTATAAGATGAAACGCACCCTATAAGCACTGTTTAAGATATTTTTTTAATAAACCGATCTAATTATGCAATGTATAGCTATGATTATAATAACTTTGAAGATATAGTTTATAATGAAAAATATAAATTTTTAAGTAAATTTATCGCTGCTTAGGTTAATTATGATGATGATGTATCCGGAATACATTGAAGTTGCTCGACTCCAAAATATTATACATATAAGAAGCACAGTTCTTTCTCCACCGGAGAATGTAAGTTCGTTTAAGATGTGTTTCTTACAGTCAAAGAATACCCGCTCAAATAACATTATCGAATGTATAAATTAAACTGATGACAATACCTAATATTATAAAACCACCCAAGTTGCGTAACATCTGAAAGCGGAATACTTCTTATATTAGATGTGCCGTCAGTGGCGCAACTAGATCGCATCAGAATTTGCAATGCCGTCAGAATGTTCATGTTTGACTTTCGGCATTCCTTGCGGAGCGAACATATCGTGTTGCGATCACGGACCGTTTCCGAGAACCCTGATGACATACCAGATTTTAGTAATACATCATTTGGGTAGGGGTGCACAACCTTTTGAAGCGGAATCATCTCTTTCACTGCTGAAATTATTTAATTAAATATAAAATAGTGTTTTACATGCAAATAAAACCCATAATATTATACTATATCATTCGCATAGAAATAACAGAATATTTTATATTTTAGCTACGCAGGTAAGCACATACTCTTGGTATCTTGTTAGGTAAAAATAATTTTACTAAATCTCCGTGTGACAAGTTCTACATAACCTACATAAAATTGATTGGCTTGTCGGCAACCTAATCATAGATTCATTCTATGACTTAGAAAATATAAAAAAAACATGGTATATGTGCATTGTGCATTCTTCCACGGGAATCTTTGCGAATAGATAGATATAATAATACCTTATCGTCCCTATTTCTGTAAAGTACTTAAGAATATTTTTTATTTTTGTCATACTCATAATCGAATTGGACAAAGTTAATGTTTTGCCTTGGAAGGGCATGAAATGATGTCTTGCACGTATTTAAGTAATTTCACTCGTTAAGAGATGACTGAACTCTGTACACGGCTGTTGGCGGTATTTTAAAAAACCCATTTACATTATAGTTTCTATTTTCCAGAGCTTTTTCTGATATAGTCACAAAGTTGCTGCTGGAAGAAATTAAAATAAAAATAAAAAAAAAGAAATTTTTAAAATAGATGTATTGTATGCACATAGTAATCGGTAAAAAATAATTAAGTGAAAGGGCTCCCTGGTAGAATTGTTTATAGGGGATGACACTGAAATCACTGGACTCATTGCTCCACGAGGACATAATGACGTAAAGATTTAAAGATTTGCGATGTAAGTTCGTTTCCCTCGTTAAGTCGAGATCAAGCTGCATTCATCTCGACTGTTATTTGGCGTGTCATCTGCCTTTCTGCACGTAGGCTGCGTTGCTGTGCGCGCCTACATAAAATATCATATCGCGTTACGAATACAGCGGCACGATAATGATCTTGATGAGAAACCAGATTCGAGCTATTATTTAGAGCAGCTTAAAGTTCTCCTCTGAATTTTTTAAAAAGTTTTTCTTACATTAATTCTTTGTTCATTTTCACATTGTATTGCTGTTGGAAATTGGAACTGTCTTGCATTGTAAAGAAACTGGATACTGATGTAGTGTGGAGTTGCGGTGATATCTTCTTTTATGGATAGAATACCAGCCACTAATCTGTCCTTCTAGTATTCCTAAGTTCCGGAAACAATTTTCGCTAAACGTTTTTTACTGTTTATTTATACATAAGTATTTACTACACTTGTTTTGCCAACAATATTTTTATAAGCTTGTCTCACTTATCTGAAAATAGGAAATTGGCGATATCTTGCAAAATGTATAAAAAGCATGTTAAAAATTCTGAAATTATTAAAATTAAATACATTATTTAGTATCTACCTAATAGACAGTTGTGACTTATTTTCTTATACGTATTCCTAAAAAAATGAATAATGCCAAAAAAATTACTCTTGTAAATGCAATATTATGTAAAAACACAAATGTTTTATCGTGATAAAGAATGTTGTTTTAAAGTCTTTTAGATTGAAATATTGAAAACGGCCATTAAATTTAATGGTTGGCCACCCCTTGATTGCGAAGAAATGAGACCGCAACGAATCGCATTACCGTCGTCGATCATTATTTTTAATAATATTTATTTTGTTGGACCTAAAGTGAGATTTTAATCCGGCTAATATTGTCATAAAAATATTTATATGACTTATAAATTAAGGTTGATTTCGGAACCCGTCACTTACTTTTAGTGCACTTTTATTTCAGTAGTGACAACATGAATGAGTTAATTATATTTATAGCTTTGTTAACACCTTTAGTGTTAATGTGTTAACAGATTCATAAATATCATTCATACACTTCTCATTAGGTCCTGCAGTTAAAATCTAACACCTGCTGATTGAAACATTTCGTTTTAATTTTCCATATATCGGTATGAAAAATTAATGTCACTTTTAATGTTTTGTGTATGTATGTCTCCATAAAAAGTTTCAGGAATATTGCTTTAATTGCGCACAGCTGTGTTAATAATATATAATTCATAAAAAATAAATGCTATATTCATCCATTTGTATCATGAAAAGATCCATAAGCGCTTCTCTTTTTTAATTACATTAATTGTATTGGAATCTCAGGAATCTAACTAGAAAAAGATCTTTGCTGATGCCCGTTGAGACCCGATAGTTTTTGTTCCTCTCAATGTTAATACGATGTGCTTCAATTAAAATGGTATTTAAAATTCATGAAGCCACAGGGGTTCGCTTATTAAAACTACAAACTTTTGGTCATGTTCATGTGTGAAATTGAAAAAGGTTCCGTATCTCTGCATTATTTATTACATTTTGTATTTGTAATTAAAAGTGGCTACTGGATAAAAACAAGTATCAGTGGCAGCCGATTTCTGTTTCAATTAATTATATAATTTTTAACACATTTTTAAGATACTGATGTAATATTTAAAGTTTTATTACTATTTATATAATAAAGGTCTCTTTTTTCTCGTGTATTTTGCGTTGATATGCTATTTACTGAATTCAGCAATGAACAGCCTTTGGCAGTAGGTACCTAATCTAAGTCCAGTTCGTATGTTTGTTTTTGTATCTCATTTACTACGTAAGATTTTTTGTATACATACATAAATCACGCCTATATCCCCGAAGGGGTAGGCAGAGGTGAACTAGCACCCACGTTTCGCCAATTATGTTAGGACCCATGTAATAGGTGGCGAGCCTATTGCCATATATCGGCCACAAAAGTCGCAGTACATTGCTAGGTGGTACAAGAGGAACGCTGCTGCCCATTCCTCATCCATCACTGTTTTATCCTTAGTCGCCTTGTACGACAGCCCCGGGAGAGATTTGGGGTGGTGACATTTGTTTGTGTAAATACGTTTAAATAATATAATATAATTATATAACGTGAAGTTGATTAAGAAGAAGTCGATCTAAATAGGGTGTACCAAAGAAGCAACCGGTTGTTAATTGTACAATAGTAGCTCGACAAATCCTATGCTATTGCTATTTGCATATCGGTTGCACGCAAAGAGGATTTGCGTTTACAATGTGTGGAAACTAACGACGATTAAGACTTGAATGCACGTTGGTATTAATGTCATTCGAATTTATTTGACTTTGAGATCAGGCAGGCTGTTTATGCAACTCTGTTGATAACATACTCAATAGAAATTAATGAAATTGTTGCTTTTGTGATTCGTTAAACGATTCAATTCAGTTGCTAACAGAGTGCGATCTGGTATCTATTTTTTAATATTTGTTGTAATTACAACATAAAAACAGAAAAATTGTTACTTCGAGAGCCATCATCATCATCCCATAATAATAATGTCCTATTTGGGGTCGGCGCAGTATATACTCTTTCTCGACTCTATTCTGTCACTCGTCGTCTCCTCATCCACATCTATAACCTTCATATGATCCCTCAAACAATCCATCGGTCATCATATTATTACTTCTAGAGTAAAAAACGAAAGCTTTTTTAAAAGATTATCGCCTAGACATAATTTAAAAAAAGTGCGTGCAATAAATCTTGCTTTAAATATGATAATTTAAAGACTTATCGGGTCTATCTTGCTTTGTAACAATGTTTATTTAACTTTTTATATTTATTTTTATATTATATAAATAACAAACGAATAATAGGTACGTACATACATCAGAAGAACAAGTTGTTGATGACAACTCACACTTGATGTGTTAAATTAAATTCTGTGTTTGTAAGGTTGGGAAACGCTTTCAGGTGGCTTGAGGGTAACGTTGCGTTACACAATTATCTTATCGATTCAATTTCACGTGCGGTCGAAGAAAAAACTGTGTCCACTCCCGTAATGTGGGCTATGTACACAGAGTAGCCATGAATCAGTATACCTATTAGCTTTTCTGTCCAAATGTCGACACACCCACTGCATGTCCAGTGGGGGTGTACCACGCGGCCACATGTCCTGAATATTGTATTAATTGGTAATGTATGGTTAAGAAATGTTTAAAAAATATCTTGGTTGTCGAATATCTATAATAAAAGCGCGAAACAGTGCTTATTTCGAGGGGAATGATTGGTGAGAGCGTAAGAAAATGATTATTATTACTTTATTGATTTAAGCCGTTAAAACATTATCTCTGTAAACCGTTCCTTATTCAGCATATATCTTTCTTTTTTACTCTAAGCCCTTGACGTGAGACAGAATGTGAATTATCATGCGAGAGCTGTTAACTCTAATTACGGAGTGCTGAATTTTAGGTCAGTAACACGCGAGAGACGTTGCGTCCACGTATTATTTAGCCACCCTCATTATTCCACTAACTTAAATAGCTTGCGCGTATTTATATAACCTATATATTATTAAAAGTAACCATTTACTCTGTGGCCGTTGTTTTAATAAAGCCGGCTGTCAGTGAGTGAAAGTTTACAGATTTATACGGAGATGGTGCGGTACCATCCTTATGTAAGTTTCGCCGTGGTTTGGGGTTAATGGAATTTATTTACATAAATTACAACTAGAGGTGTATTGTGGGCGATATTTTTTTAACCACCGTAAGTCACTTGTTTCTTTTAGTATATGTGGCTTAAGTCGTTATTTTTGCCCATGTTATGATAGCGTATAGCATTTTTTCAGCTGAGATGTACTTTGAGCTACATTATAGGTAGGTGTAGGAGTAAGAAATACATATTTGTAAATATTGTATTATTGACAACCAGGTGCAGTGAAATCGTAATCGATGAACTAAAATAACAATTAGCCTTTTTTACTTCTGTACAATTTTACTCTGTGGTCTCAGCTAATCTCAGCTACGTACCTAACAATAATAATTATTGTTTTATTTTCATGAATAATTTCCGATAGCCTCAAACTAATACACGAGTTGTCTTAAACGGAAAACGTGATACATTTGTAAATATCGACTGATTCACGTTCCTAGTATTTTGCTAGTATTGTATGCACTTAGCTTTTTCATAATAGTTCATAATCCGTGCCAATTTCTTTCGCGGGTGTCGTACAAGGCGACAAAGGGTAAAGACAATGGTGAGTGATTGGCAGCAGCGTTCATCTTATACCTACTAACAATATACTGCGATTTACGTGCTCGATAGATTGCATTGATTGACTGGGACCCAACATAGGACCCAACATAATTGGTGTAAAATGTATGAAAAATTCGAATCTTTATTTTACAACTGTGAATTTTGATATCAATTTAGTTTTTATATGACTAATAAGTTACCATAGGTAGTGAATTAAAGCGCACCCTGTGCTTTAATTCTGTTACATTATTAGATATTCGATCAAATTGGAAGTCAAATATCTATTATGCAGCTTGTATTTTGGCGCCATTGATAATTTATGATATATATATTGATAGTTGGGCATTTTACTTGCCTATTTAATGCCCATTAACTTCAACCTTGAAGTCATCGATTTATATATTGGTAAGTGTGCTTCCGAAGGTTGTGATTAAGCCGAATTTGCGTGGGCTAGACACAGTGTTTTTATGTGTTGAATTTATTAGTAATATTTTTAATTTGTATGTTGATCAGAGTTAGATGTTAAAATATTAATCATGTGACTTCTGTATTCGTAGTAGTGATAGGCATTTTTTGTAACAAATAATTCAAACACGTTAAAATTTGTGCCTGCTTAATCTTGGTAAATTATATTCAAGGCATTCTTACTATAATATATTTATTTATATTTTGTCGTATACTTATCAATATTCTCTCCCAAATTTTTAATGATATCTAGAAATTCTGAAGGAAATAAATCACAGGAATACTTATATAAGTTTTCAACTATAAAAGGCGGTTGTTAATCATCCAACTGGACTGGTAATAAATAACACAAGAGGTATTCCTCTTGTTATTAATCGACTAGTTGGGTACTTCCCAGGGGATGTTGAGTGGGTAGTGGGGGAACGCCATTACCTCGAGTCAGAGATAACTCTCGTAGCGAGAGGATGTATAAACACACATGTTACCCCCTGGCATAAAAAGGTATTCCTGATACTACTAGATATTCTAGTTTCAAAGTAAAGATACTTATCACTTAACAGTCATTTGTCGAATGGTACGACACTATACGTTTTGAAAACGTGCGATATCACGCTCAGTGGCCAAATGAGACTGAAGTCAGTAAAATTATAATTAGTGTTCAATAACACACGATGGTAAAATATCGACCATAATTATCATTCATAAATGACTCGAATTGCTGTAATTATTGTTATGGTTGGGGCACTTCGAAAGTTTCATTATAATCCGAGGAATTCACATAACATAGATTTTACAAGAAACTTGACACCTAATCATACCTGTTGTTCACAACAACACTTTCGTTTTCCATAACGCGGTCTATATAGGCTTACCAGTAGCCCATTGGTCGCCTCTCATTGTTAACTCGTACCACACACACCGTGGGAGGAGCATGGGAACCGAGAAAGTAATGTCTAAGTATTTAACATAATGTTTTCCACACCACTTGATTGGCTATGGCATGAGCGAATGGCGATTTCAAAGTCGAAGTAAAAAAATTACAAAAAGAAATGTCAATGATGCATGTCGACATGATAGGAAATTAATGAATCCTACTCTTAGTAGGGTCGGGCTTACACTAAACCGTAATAATTGAAAATAGTCCAATATCGCCTATTCAATTTCAACGTTTTTTTATTTGGCGTAAAATCCATTTCGATCATAGAATAGTAGGTAAGTTACCCGGGTGTTCTATTGTCAGTCACTTAATATTGTCACTTGGATTCCTTGCGTTCCTCTTATACCACCCAACAATGTACTGCGACTTTTGTACCCGATAAATGGCAATAGGCTCGCCACCTATTACATGGGACCTGACATATTTGGCGAAACGTGGGTGCTAGTTCACCTCTGCCTACCCCTTCGGGGATATAGGCGTGATTTATGTATGTATGTATGTTGTATTCCAGAAAGTACAAGTTATTTGAAACGATTTTACTAAAAGTTTATACTTTTTATCCAAGTTCCTAAAAATTACGGAGCATTATGTGCCTTATTTACTATAAAGATGCATTGAAAAACCTTATCCCTCTTACTGCCGCACTCAAAGACATTAATGAGTATTTAATATCAAAAAATTTCATTCAAATCTAGACCATAGACCCGGCAAGAATAGCGACTGGTTTTGAATTGTCATTTTTTGACGTTAAGTACTCATTAGCGTTATTTGACGTCTCTGAGTGCGGCAGTTAGTGTTTATCATTTTTATATAAATATGTATCTCAAAATTATCCCCCTGTAGTTTAATAAACATACATTTCTTTGATTAACAGGTACATTTTAGAATAATAGCCCGTATTCTGTAACTTGCACCAGCGCTTGGCAAGTTAAACTCTAATTGCTTGGCAAACCACCTTAAGTGGCGGACGAGAAAACTAATTGTTTTATGCTGTTCGCGTAACAAAGGTAGAATTGCACTTCAGTGCGGATTGTACATCTCATTAACGGCATACTGTTCGTCCTTTTAAATTTTGTTATTTCAACTCACTTGTCGACACACACAAATACAAAGTTTTAACTTTTAGATAGATAAGGTCGCTCAGCTTTACATTTTATTTATCCAGCTTTGTACCTACCAAATTTTATTCAAATCAACAACTCTATTGTGCAGTAGGACTAATAATAAATCAAAATTATGCACCAATTATTTCTCTTCTCTTATCCCAGCCCGGCCATAAGATCCATAGGTTTTTGACAGTTTAAAGCGATAAATGGTTATATCATTAGTGGTTCGGTGTTCATGCTAGCCGGGCTGAACCATCACCTACACAATAAGTACAGTAGCAGAATCGAAATATTTTGCTGTAACTTAGAAAAATCATACAATAACTATTTCATCCATCCATATGATTGTATCATTCAGCTGCATGGAATCCAGACATCTCTCTAAAAAGCTTCCTTCAGTCAGTTCACCTAGATCGGTGCCCTTGCGCAGGCGCCGCTGACTCACCCCGGTCAGCGTTCAAGGCGACAGCTGTGGCGTTTGTCACGCTGCGACATAGTGACTGTGTTTAAAGAGAGCAATGTTTTTTAAACAACGCACTGACGAGATAACGCGTTGAGACAGATCTTAGCAGACCTTTGAAATGAGTCTTGTGCTTTCTTGTTTATTTGGTACACAAGATATTGTTTGCTTTGGCACATCAAAGGGCATAATGGTTCTCGATTTTTAAATGCTTGGGAATAGTGTATAAATTCGTTGTATGTCCTATTTAATAAATCGCTTCTTTGCTTCAATAACGTGACAAGTCCAAAAATTATGTTTCACAAGATAACACGTTATTAAAGCTAAAATAATGTGACAAGTCCAAAAATGGTGTTTCACATGATACCACGTTATTTAAGCAATCAAAGCAACTTAGATTTTATTTACAGTCAGTTCCAACTGGTTACCACAATTTGCTGAATCGACTTTGTGCGTATGCCAAATCATTTAAGTCTATTTAAGGTTGACAATCGATTGCCCATATTTTGACAGTTTTGTACAGTCCAGTGATGTGCTGAATCTGCAGGTATAGTTAATGCTTTACAATAATTTTCCGCAGTGACTTTTTTTACTTTTAATAGTTTTCGATAACAAGAATTTGCTGTAGGGAAAAAACAACAAAAAGTTTAATTAATATTTATTTTGTCGTTGCATTACACGTTTTCTATTTAATGCTAGAAGAGACAACGATCAATGAAGCCGAATAGTTCGACCCGTACAATACCCCAATCCATCTTACACTCACATTACCTAATTCAAGTTGATATTTATTCGTAGTAAAGTGCGACAACAAAGAGTAACCCAGATAAGGCCAGCCACATACTGCGCGTTAATAAATAACGTCGTATTAGAGGCTGTATTACCCGAAACAGCGTGGGCGACAGCTCCAGTTTAAAACGGCGTATGTGTATATGAGTTTTTGTATCTGCAATTAAAAAAGGCGTATGTGTATAAATTAAGTCATAAATGTTTTAAGATATTTTTTATTGGTCTTGTAGCTAGACTAATGAATCATGTTAGCTAATCGATTACTAAAAAACATTTCTTTGCAATAAACAGATTCTATGTTACTTTAAATAATGACGGCCGCCTTGGTCGAATGCTAAGATTGCTGGGTATTGGCCAAGAGGTCCCGGGTTCGAATCCTGGTAGGGGCAAACTTTGTGATGACCACAAATGTTTGTTTCCGAGTCATGGTTGTGTAAATGTTTATGTAGTATATTTTCAACATTTATATACATAATTATATTAAAAATATGTCCGTCATTTAGTATCCATAACACAAGTGCTTAGGCTACTTACTTTGGGCTAGATGATAGGTGTGAGTGTAAAAATATTTATTATTATTATTATACCTATTTCAATCATATCATACTCATCATAAGAGGACTTAAAAAGTTTTATATTAGGTATGTTATGTATATTTGCACGAAGAAATGTTATAATAAATTTAACTTTAATATTGTAGGGGTGGAGATTATTGAATTAATATTTATATATATTCACCCTGAAAATTATTAAATTACACTAAATCAAAAAACGTGTTTTTAAAAATGTACTTCGACGTCAAAATAATATGCACGATGCTTTTCAAAAAATAAGTACCTCCTAATATTATTGGTTTATTTTGTCTATGAAATGCCATTTACGCCTGTTTCGTTCACGGTCAGAAATGCCAGTAGTCAACCGCATTATGTCCCCGTTGATCGTATCTCTACAGTAGATGTAGTACACTATTTGACATCGCCGGTACATTGTTTCACTAATCGACGGTAGCGAAAGTTTATTGTCTGTGTGTCTTTGTATTGATCACTATCAATCGGACGATTTGTTTTGATGTGAGACGTAAAATAAAATGGTTGTCTGTTTTTCCCCTATTACATGGGACCTAATATAATTATCAGTCATAAGCTCCTGCGTTTTACATTATTATTGCATTTATCTTTACATATGGTATATCGTACACGTATGCCTTCTATGCTGGCCTGGGAGCGAACAAATAACTTAGAATAGGCCAGCCGCAACTCATCCCATGGGTGTCGTGAAAGTCGACTAAAGGAGATTGCCCGGTGTAGACCAATAAGCACCTTGGGGCACCCGAATGGTGGAGGGCAAACCACCAACAACAGCGTACCCAAGGAGGGTTGGTGTCAGGCAGGCGGCCGGCTGTAAAACCTAAGCCAAAACCTTGAGCAGTATGGATTGAATGGTGTCATTCTAATCACCCTCTCCGTTCATCGGTCTCTCGACATGGTCCGTTCCGTCTCTTTTCTATACATTCATTCATCACTAGCATCTTTACGGTGGGATGGATGATATGAATCAAAAGGGAGTGGATGGCTTGATGACGAGCCGACCCGAGATAGACTGGGAACAGGGCAGGAAGAAGAAGAATATCGTATACGTATATAAATTTCAAGTTCTAAACAAATGTAGGTATGATAGTTATGTATTGTAGGTTTGCTAATTTTCACTAACTAGCATATCATTGGCCTTAAGATTCTTTACCTACCGAAATTGCAAAACCGCTAAACATCTTGTTTGGTAGAAATGAAGTATGTTCATTTCTGTCCATGACTTCATAAGATATTGCTAACCACAAGTCTTGAAGAGGATAGATAATAGTGAGGTCATCGTAGCTACGTGCTGACTTTCTATGATGGTATATACTCCGGGACTTATGTGAAGTGTATATTTAGCCAAAGGGGGCGCACATTCGTACCTATGTATGTTATGTTCATGTTACTATAAAAATTCTCTTATGATGGAGAAAAACATATAAGGTGATTAGTTACACATTGCTATCGCGCAACTGATGTTTTTCATGAAAACTAACAGTAAATGGTCAATTTCCTGGGTAGGTATATGTGATAATAAATATCCTTAGGTAGTGTTGGACCGGCTCTCCCATAATGATTATAGGTTATATCGTAAATTCCTATCTAATGAAAATTGGTAAACAATACGTCAGCATTAAGCAATAACCGAAAAAAATCTTGTACTACCAGTAAAATGTCCAGATGAAAAACTTAATTGTCACTTATATCTCGACATCGGAAGTGAACATTTACGTCGTCTAATGAAGCATTTAATCATTGCTGACCGAAAAAGCACAAAGCGCGCGAATAAAAGTGATTCATCGTTATATAAATAAGCAATTTGGTTGCAAAACAAGAAAATAAACCGGAGACCGGGTCACGGAGAGTCTTTGATTTATCACAAAAACAGTAATTTAAAAGTTGAACCTTTTTGCGAGCGACACACCTACGCCCGCCCACGCGTCACCCGATCTTAACAACGACCAAAAAACCGGTTTTCGTAAAACGAATTTGCTTTGCACAAACGCTATTTAATTTACGTGGTTATCTTTTATCTAACACGCTGATATTTAGTTTGGCTATTCGAATTCATCAAAAAGGATTCGAGTCTTATCAATGAAAACTCAAATTGTGAAGTGATTCCTGTTTCTTTGCACTCAAACACATCGCGCATTCGAATTCAATGTTCTGAATTAATCGAATCGAATTCGAGTCATTATGATTTGATTTTTAACTAGACTAAATTATCCAAGTACTTAACGGACAAAAACTAAAATTTTTATTAACAATTTCACACTAAAACTAATTACCTAAAGTGTAAATATTTCACTTTGGTATCAATGGTTTTGAATAAGTTAATATTATAAACAATGCTATATTTATACAATTTTAATCACAATACAGTATGGATTTCGTGTCAAATTATTCATTCGGAATAATATAATAATATACAATACATACAGTATACGAACGTTGATAGTAAAAACTGCCAGTAAGTAAGCTTATTGGTAGTCAAGTTGTTGTTGATGGAATTACGCTGATAGTGTTTCGTTTTCAGTTGGTAATTGGAGTTATTACGAAAAGAAAGGGCGAAATGTGTATTATGATTTTCACTCAAATGCTAATTCAAGTGTTAAAATAAACATAATTGCATATTTCAACTTTATTTTTATGAACCAGCTTCGGTTTATGCGAGCCAGAGATGTGCTTTCAATCGCTGTAATTTTACGTTTGCCTGGTTTTAGATGTGAGCTCATTGCTTATTGATACCTGTGCCTTGGCCGTGTGGTGACGGCAGAGTAGAATACAATTGTCACCACCCCAAACCTCTCCCGTGGGTGTCGTAGAAGGCGATTAAGGATAAATCAGTGATGAGGAATGGGCAGCAGCATTCCTCTTATACCTACCAACTAGCAAAGTACTGCGACTTTTGTGCCCGATAAATGGCAATAGGCTCGCCACCTATTACATGGGACCTAGCCTAATTGGCGAAGCGTGGGTGCTAGTTCACCTCTGCCTAGCCCTTCGGGGATATTGGCGTGAATTATGTATGTATGTATGTGCCTATAAACGTGAGCCTAACAACATTTGCAGCGATGTCAATTATTCATTATCTTTCTAATTATCTGCTTTTGAAAATAAAAATAATATAATCTCATTACACACACTCTTAACATACATTAATATTTTGTGAAAAGTATAATGGATTGGTACAGTCTGCAACCGCACGGCATTTACCAAGGCTACATAAAGCAATATGTGCTATGATCAAAAATTACCGTGTTATGCAACAATAATTTGCCCCTGTCGGGATTCGAACATGGGGACATTTGATTCTTAATAGAAGACTGTATAATAATATGCTATCATAAACTATGCCTGAAATTTAACGTACGGGCGTACATACACTCTTAAGCCAGGTGATGGCTCAACATACCTACTATTTAGACAACACAATACACAGGCAGCACGTAACATTATATCTTGTAATGATATTGACAAAAATATATTTTTTTATTTTCTAATATTAAGTTCCTAAAGTCGTTGACCTCGAATGCATCTGCAGTTATTCATACCCGCCAACACACACTGGGCGTGTGTGGCCCATTCTTTCTATATATTTCAAGTACCCCAGCAATGAAAATATTACTGATTATGATGCGTATAAATTTTTCCGTAGTACGTCTTGCCATTTTCTCCTTTGTTAGGTATAGGATTTATTTCTAACCACTAAAATCTTTATTTCTTATATCCAATATTGCCCGTGAAAATAAATATATAAAAAGAAAACACTATGAACTGTTTCCGTGTATAATGCTATAAGTACCTACTGCCTAAAGCGAAAATGTTCAAACCGTACAAACTTTAATATATTTGAAATAAAGCTCAAAGTAGCTTGAGGATTTGACAAGTGGTGTTAAACGGGTGTGATGTTAGATGTACCTGCATCTATTTTTATTAAACAAGTGTTGTGATTTTATTACCAACCAAACTGTCTTTCCTGGAGCTTACAGATAAACAGGACTCTGGACCATGGACTTAAGGTTTGTAATTAACATTGCGACTGCTTCTTTTCCAATAGTTTTTTACCACGCTGTTAATTTTTCAATTACGTCTGCCTATTACATGAACCGATTTACATGTTAATTTCGCGCGTGGGCTAAAAGGCTTTTTACAACGCGAATGCAATATAATTTGGTTAATTATTATTTAAGTAACGAATGTTGATCTATTTTAAACGAATATCGAATGGAAATTCTAAATTTGATTTTCGTAGTTAACTACAGAAACATAAGGTAGAGTTTACACATTCACGTGTAATGTCACGTGGAGTAAATTATATTTCATTGAAGAGAACAGTGCACTTATTCATTTTAATTTATTGTGAACAATAATAATTTTCGTTTCCTCGACTGAGCACAATGTAACGTAAACATTTAATGGTTGCGCTTTCCGTTAAAACTAACAAATAAATCAAAAAACCCAACAAAGGCTTAGTTACAAACGATGGTCATCAACGATATTAATACGATATAACCGCCGCAGCCCATCGCGATGCAATCTCTCAGTTTTGTCTCTTAAAGCGCACTCTTTACAGGATGTAAACAGCTGTCGGCTTGTCGTCGCCGGCGCATTGTGCTGTCATAATAATTATGTATCGCGAAGCGTTAAATATCGGTGCGATTTTGCAGTTACGACGTTATACGCGGGCGCTTAGTTTTATTTTGATAGATTGTAACGATATCTCCCATTAGCTAAGCTCCTGAATTATTTAATAGTATTTGTATGCAGATCGAGTGGACGCTATTTGAGCCGTTTATTTTTGTGCAGTTGAATGGGGCATTATAAGTATGTTACGGCTTTATTACTGGTATGCGGAGTCGGATAAAATTGAATGTAATGAGCGAACAGTAACGACACTAACTGCAGCCGTGAATTGTGTGGAATTATTAATGGTTATGGTGGCTTAGCAAGTTATACAGTCTGGGATTCTAGGATGATTGAACCGTCATTATCGACAGTGTATACACCTACTGCTGATCGTAGCCTTCCCTTCATTTGATAAACTTAGGCAGAGTATGTAATTATGAGTTGTATTATAAATGGTTGTATCAGTCCAAGTTCCGAATGTTAGAGGAGTCAGAAGTTTTTTAATTTTGGTGTCACATCCTTGAAACGAATCTTGCTGTAGTTGCGTTTAGTATTTAGCCTTCATAAGAATACTATAGAAAGAGACACTACACTAGAGAGTTTGGTATACTCGCAAAAAGACCAAAGGAGAGCGTTCTTTGGTCTTTTTTGCAAGTATTCAAAACTCTCTGTTACGAATGATTATGACTTATACATGCTACTATTACTTCTTTAATTATTGTTTTTCAATTTTTATTTACATTCACAACACATTCGGACCCTGAAGATTGACCCAAGTTAAGATTCTTATGTCAATCTGCATTCCCGGGTGTTGTCTTACGAAAAACAACATCTAGGTAGGTCATTAAAGCGAACGTTGTGACTTGCAAGTGTTTTAATAACTTTTCCTTACAAACTGTGACTGTAGCGAGATGAGTACAAAGGAACACCTATCTGGTAAGCATACACCGTTGTCAAATATTTAACATCCGCACACCTCGGTACAGGCACTTCCTCCTTAGTCATTTGATGGTCGGCGCCTGTGTCCCCAACACTCATGGCAGGGGATTGCATGCGATGATTTCTTTAGGGTTCCGCTTGGGTTAAACTGAGTACCATTATCACAATTAACGTTGTCATTCATATACAGATGAAGTTTATTATTAATTTTTTTAATGAAAAAAAGCTAATACGCAAAATAATATCTCGATGATAGATTTGAATTTTAACTACACCGTAGTTGTAGTTTATATTTATCTATACAATAAATTTCAATGTACTTGGTTCCACAACAAAAAGCGTCCTGTATTCGCGTTACCGATGGCATAATGCTCTAGTATAATATTGCCTTAAGACCTGATTGTTCATTATGGTTTTACAATAAAGATATTGATTGGTACTTAACGTCAAGTTCAGTCAATTCTCGCAAAAATTGCAAGTTTTGCCTGGAATTGACTGGATTAATATGATTAAACTTCCTACATACATATGATAAACTGACGCTGTTCTTTTGTACTTGCTCTAGTATAGGTATTACAACACTAAAACCGTGGGAGGCAAAAATTGTAGCAGCGAATTCGAACAAGCTCTTAATCGCCTACTCATTGTTTTTTAATGTAAAAAGCGGGTGAATAAGCTACTTCGATCCTTTTTAACGCAGTTAAATTATATACTTAATAATTGTCCCTTACTCCTAATTACATCATGGTTAAAAATGTAGATAACGGATTTTATCAATTGACCAAATAATTAAATACTGAATATAAAAATCGACCAGTACCTAACAATTTTAGAATGTGCCAAACAGTATTGATCCTGTGTACTTTATAATTACCACCAATAGAAATAATAAATTTTAGAAAATTAAAACCCAAAACATATCTTTTATGCCTTTCTTCCACTTTAAGAGAACCTTTGTATACTAATTTCGCCATAAACGTACATATAATATAACGAAACATATACACATATAACAAACAATATGGTACCTGTAACTCAGATGACAATTAAGCCAAATAAAACACATTATACGGAACCAGCCTTTTGAACTGGACCTACGGAAAGCCCCACTAAATAAAGAACTTTGTCATTGTATCAAGTCATGGCCATAGGCGATATTTATTTAAGCCCATCCTTTGACATTTTGCGAAGGTAAGTTTTACTTCTTTTGGTTTTGCTTAACTTTAACATAACCAGAGAGCCCAACTAGCCACAGTTCGAAGGTTCGATACTCAGTGCAGTTCAAAATTCATTCTCAGGGCAGTTTATGAACAAATCATATAGTAACTTCGTCACCATAGCTATTAGTTCAAAATTTGTTTGTATTGCATACATACATACACAAATCACGCCTATATCCCCGAAGGGGTAGGCAGAGGCGAACTAGCAGCCACGTTTCGCCAAATATGTCAAGTCCCATGTAATAGGTGGCGAGCCTATTGCCATTTATCGGGCACAAAAGTCGCAGTACATTGCTAGCCTAGGTGGTATAAGAGGAACGCTTCTGCCCATTCCTAATCATAGTTAGATTTATCCTTAGTCGCCTTGTACGACACCCACGGGAAAGATTTGGGGTGGTGACAATTGTATTCTACTCTGCCGTCACCACGCGGCTGTTGTTTGTATTGGTATTAAATAAAGTTTGTCTAATACGTACTTAGCTTGAAATAACAGTTTCCACTGCATTTCTACCGGGACCTCTTCCAAAATTAGTCGTTTGTATGCAAGCGTTGCGGAAATAAACAAAAGAGAACAATAATGTCGCTCAGTGTGTGACGGTCTTAAGTAATCGTACCTATCTATATCGGACTGAGTTTCGTGCGCGGCGACAACAAACCCAGCGGCGTCTTTACGCGCAATCGCGACATCGCGCGACACGGCGCGATACGATCGCTTTCCCCGCTCGCTTGGTGACCGGGTGCTTTTATCGCCCAAGAGTCGCGTCGGGTTCGTAATGCTCTGTTGTTAGGAGGAGAAGTGAATCGTTTGTTCTTGTTGTATTTCCGAGCTACGACCTAGAATCGTGGAGGATTTCTTTGGAATAGGAATCCGTGCAAACTAACTGTGCTCACGTCTGGCAGAACTGTATTAGTTTAGCTTACGGGTGGTGGATAGTGCATTCTTATTGGATTTGCAAGTTCGATTACTCGCTGAGAGACCTAATTATATTTTTTTTCCTCTTTCCGAAGACCTTCATAACATTACATACATACATACATACATAAATCACGCCTATATCCCCGGAGGGGCAGGCAGAGGTGAACTAGCACCCACGTTTCGCCAGTTATGTTAGGTCCCATGTAATAGGTGGCGAGCCTATTGCCATTTATCGGGCTCAAAAGTCGCAGAAGGTACATAGCTAGATGGTATAAGAGGAACGCTGCTGCCCATTCCTCATCACTGATTTATCCTTAGTCGCCTTGTACGACACCCACGGGAGAGACTTGGGGTGGTGACAATTGTATTCTTCTCTGCCGTCACCACACGGCCGTTAATTAAGCCGTTAATAACATTACATGACTTATTTAAAGGAGTTTAAAAGAAAACAATGTCTGATCGAAGAAACTTTAAAGACCTGGCTAGTCGTTTAAGCCCACCAACAGTTTAAAATTATGGATCTATTTCTATATTAACGGTTTTCATCAACAACCTTTAGTACAATATTCAGCCTTTGGGCAGTGAATTGAAAATTAGTTGTAATATAATACGCAAAAGATAAAATTATATATAACATTATACTATTCCTATTTATTATTACTCACTACACCGCCTAATTGAATTTATCCATTCATATTACCGGAACGATACAGGAACCTATCATTACAGCCCATTGATAACGTTGTTCCATTTTATTTTGTTACAAAAACCAACTGAATTTACCATCTGCACATGGTCATAGACCATTCGCCACCCAGACTAGCTACTGCGTCAATTTATAAAAGCTGGCCACCTCCGCCCACCCATTCAGTGGGATAGTGTTGGGCGCGAGTTTAGAAGATACCAGAAACAGGTATTTATTTAGTATTTAGTTAATCAGCTAATACCTGTTTAGGGTATCTTTAGGTATATTTCAAGAAAAAAAAATCCATAAATAATATTAAATTTATTTTATTTTCATCGTTATCATAGAATGCCATACCATACATATCAGCAATTTTTTTCTTCGAGATATATATTTCTCTTTGGGCATTTTAGTAAATATTACAGTAAAATTGTAACTTTCTTTATAATTAAATGGTTTATGTAATAGATTCCGCAAATTGGTAAGAAACACTCCTTCAACAAATAAATTAAATATTTAAAGTAATCATAATTCTACATTTTCTCTAATTAATTTAAATACAATTTAGACATAATGATTAAGAAAATTGTTTTTTTCTTTCATTTAATTATAATATAATTAACATTTTTTTTTGTGTTTAACTTGGTAGGCTTTTCCTAGTTTTACGATACTGATCAATATAATATATTTGAATACCAATCGATTTCGGTATCACACATAATAACAACACTAGTTGGGATCGAACTCGCGACTGCAATTAAACGACGCCTCGGGACCTCTCGGTCATCCGATACTATCTGCGTGACCCGGCGCCGCCCGTGGTCCTAGCATTCCTGGTCGGTACGGCACATCCGACGTTATTAAGCAAATTACCACTTTATTATATAAAACTTTAGCTACAATTTTATTTGCCGTTTTTGTTACTTCGCCTTTCAGACAAACTTGAGCTCTCTGTTGCTTTGACTTTGAGGTCGAAACGGGTTGCCATTACGATTTCTGAATATAAGTACGTTATATATTTATCTTGTAACTGTATCACGAGCTTCTAACGTTGACCTTATCCTTTGGTCATAGTTAAGAGGAACTGAAATATAGTTCGTGGTCCAGCTAACTTTAACGGATATAATAATATTGTTTTCGTGATTTGACTCTATATTTATAGCAACAGTAGAGCCGTGTGGTGACGGCAGAGTAGAAAACAATTGTCACCACCCCAAATCTCTCCCGCGGGTGTCGTACAAGGCGACTAAGGATAAATCAGTGATGAGGAATGGGCAGCAGCGTTCCTCTTATACCACCTAGCAATGTACTGCGACTTTTTTGCCCGATAAATGGCAATAGGCTCGCCACCTATTACATGGGACCTAGCATAATTGGCGAAGCGTGGGTGCTAGTTCACCTCTGCCTACCCCTTCGGGGATATAGGCGTGATTTATGTATGTATCGTTTCTGATAGGTGGTAGATCTAATTTTTTCTTGGAAATTGAATGAAAACATTTACTTTTTAATTTTGTAGTTCTCTTTAAACCAATAGATTACTGTTAATCTACGATCCATAGGTATGAATTTATTTTAAATTTTCTACTATTAAACTGGGGCGCGTCGAATTAGACCGCATGTAAATCCTGTATCGGGGACCACCTTAGACCAACGTCTAAGAGGCACTCTTTGAGTCAAATGGAACACAATAAAGCCACATTTCATGTACCCCGACGCACCTGCATTGGCCCGAGCAGCCATCGTAAATAGACTAGTGACACGCGGGCGTACATTGTACAAGCCACCCCGGGAGTCAAAACTAGCTGTTGCAATATGTGCACAGACTTCACCAAAGATTTAGTCCGCCAAGAAAACAATTTTAAACTAGGTACCTACTTAAAGTTTAAGTTAAATCTAAAACGACGTATCTCGCCGGTAGGTCTTTCTTCCCCGATTTCTATTTGTAGGCTAGAAAAATGACAAGGCGTACAATTTTTGAAACAATTCTTGGTTTTCTTTTCTAAACCACTCAGATTTACGTTAAATCTTTTCAGATATGTTAAGGTAATGCTACCTTAAGGTAATCCAAAAAAGTAATTTTAATGTGTGTAACGTATATGCAAGCCGATAAGTGTAGATGAGTTATTTTATTTAATACATAGGTACATCTTCTCCCTGCCCTGTTCCCAGTCTATCTGGGGTCGGCGCAGTATAGTATGTTTCCTCTTGCATTCATATCAATCAGACCTCATCAAACCATCCACTCCCTTTTGATTCACATCATCCATCTCACCGTAAAGGTGCTAGTGATGAGAGAATGTATAGAAAAGAGACGGATCGGCCCATGTCGAGAGACTGATTAACGGAGAGAGTGATTGAAATGACATCAATCCATACTGCTCAAAGTTTTGGCACAGGTTTTACAGCCGGCCACCTGCCTAACACTAACTCTCTTTGGGTATACTGCTGTAGGTGGTTTGCCCTTCACCATTCGGGTGCCCCATGGTGCTTATTGGTCTACACCGGGCAATATCCCTTAGTCGACTTTTTCGACACCCATGGTGTGATTCGGGGCTGTAGTATAGGCTGGCCTATTCTACGTTATTTGTTCGCTCCCAGGCCAGCATAGAAGACATAGGTACATAGGTACATGAAATGTAATAATATGAAGGTTAAGAAACCATACCCATCGTATCATATCATAATTATGTCAATAAGGTTAGATCTTATTACTATCCCTAGGTTGAGTGAGAAAAAAAGATTTTTGACGAATTAATATAACCATAACAAATATTATATGATCATTCCAAGTCATGGAATGGACGTGGAACCATATAAAGAATTAAGTATTTCAATATGACAGGTATCATAGGAGGAAATTTATCGCATTGTAAATTCATCCATCGTGGCTTCGAGTATTACACAACCGCACAGGTGATTACTTGTCTACGTCGCATTAAATGCGAAAAATTCTCGAATTTAAAATCATATAAGATTTATCGGTCATGACATTTTTCACCGGAAAAAGAAAACATTAATACGATTTTAATTTCGCCTAAAATACGATGCGAAATTAGCGAATTAAATGCGCATCAATTTTAAGATTCTCGAATTAAAATAGCCTACAGTGGTTGGTTAAATGCGTGTAATGTGGGTGACCTTTAGCACTTTGCATTAAGATCTTTTTTGCAATAGCTAGGCTGCGATCTTGGTAAAATGTTGTTGGTGGTCCGAGCCGTGTGACGTAATTGGACGAAAGTTTACTGTATTTAAGGATGCATCGTGTATGCAAGCCGTAACGGTATTAAATATTTCAGATGTTTTCTTATCATCACTTGCTTCGTCTTTCTTAATTTTAACGTGAAACAATTATTACGTGACTTATGTGTATATAGCCCAAGAAAAATATTGCAATTCTTATCTTGTATTGTATACTTTTTACTACTTATAGGTTTACTAGTGGTCTCCCGTGGCTTCGCTCGCGTTAATGTCGGTTGTTTAAAGTCTTACTTAATAAATGTAGGTACTATCCAACACAATTTTTTTTTAATTTGAACCAGTAGCTTCTGAGATTAGGGCGTTTAACCAACCAACCAAACAAACAAACTCTTCAGCTTAATAATATTAGTATAGATTTGATATATTTTGAAAATTGTGTTCTGGTTATTGTGCCGTAATACTTTTACCAGCCTTTTTGTATCTATGTATTTAATATTTTTTATTTTGGTGTTGTGACAATATTGTTTAGAAATTCATTTACAAATATTACAGTTTGAAATATGTTTTTATTTAGATTACTAAACGCTTCCTCTTGTGACATGTTATGATTCTAAGAAATTTGGCTAATTTGTAATACTTAAGTACTAGCTTACTAGATCGTAAATAACTTGACCCCAACCAGTCGGCTGTCTGGAGGCCTATGAATCGCAAGTCGTTGATGCGATCGGCGATTTATTGCGCAGTTTGTCGTTCTTCGCTGACGAAGACGAATCGCTTGTTGCAAGTAAATAATACTATCTCTACAGGTGACCTTGTTTTAGTAGGAAATATGAAGTTGTAGAAATCAGCTACACGGATATGAGTGTAATTATATCTAGGTACTCAAAATAAATGAGTGTCGTCAATAGATATTACGGTTCTAGATTATGCACATTGAATTTTACACAGTAGATGCGTCTCTTTATAATGAAAAATAAGGAATATTGTAGCAAAAGTCCATAACTTGATGTTTAAATAATTGCATGAATGTCATAAACAATCCAAATTTTATATCTATTATTTTTCAATTGGACCTCTAATTCACTTTCTATTTCGTTACCTACTTTCACCCCTATCAGTCCAAGGCTACGCCTTATCAAAGACTTACGGAATCTACTCTGAGATTGCTCCTTATTTTCGCACAAAATAACATTAAAACATATGCGTATTCCGCTTCCTAGAATAGTGTAATTCCACTGTAAACTACATACATACATACATAATTGACGCCAATATCCCCGAAGGGGTAGGCAGAGGTGAACTAGCACTACCACTGTAAACTGCCACATAGTTTCATTGACAGAATAGCTCTGAGAACGTTCACTGATGGAACAACCAGTGCTTTTCTATTACGGATAAACCGCAGTCAAATCAGTAATAGTGCTGGTGACATTACCCCGTTTTATTGCACCGACAAAGGCAACTAATCCGGCGCGCGCCGCGCCATCTTGTCAAGTTGACAGCTTCCGCCATTTTGTGTTTACGACCTGTTAGATTGTCCGGGATGTGATTCAGAGTGGTGGTCATTTTGATTGAAATAAAAAATAAATAATATTGTATGACGATAAGGAGATTTATTTAGAAATATATGAATTTAACAGACGATGAATAAATACAATTCATAGGCGCCTACTACACGGGAAACATGTTGAAATAGTTGAGTGTTACAGTTATTCATTTTTTTCTTATTATGTATTAAATATTACATACCCACATACATATTTATTCCCGTAGCGGTAGGCAGAGGTTAATTAATACTTCCATTTTGTCAATTATGTATATAATATAGTTAATAAATATATGAACAGCCAAAGCGTGTCCAGAAAGGCTCGTATGGCTGTTCATAACGGAGTGCTGGTTCCGACATTAATGTATGGAAGCGAAAGTTGGGTATGGGAGAAGAAGCATGAAAGTAGAATAAATGCAGTAGAAATGAGAGCGTTGAGGAGCATGGCTGGAGTAAGGCTGAGCGACCGATTGTATAACAGTGTGATAAGAGAAAGGTGTGGTTTGAAAGAAGATGTAATGACAAGGATTGAGAAAGGGATGCTCGCATGGTTTGGTCACGTCGAAAGAATGGATGAAAGGAGAATGACAAAAAGGATTTACATGGCGAAAGTGAATGGAGAAATGGCAAGGGGAAGGCCTAGGCGGATCTTTCATAATCAAATTGAAAGTCTATTGAAAAAGGGCCAGGTCAAGAGTACCCGAAACCGACGGGCATGCATGAAGAGATTGATGAGATTGGATGAAGCGAAAGAAGTATGTAAGGATCGTAGCAAGTGGAAGGAAGTGATCTCTGCCTATCCCTGTGGGAGAAGGGCGTGACGTATGTATGTATGTAATAAATATAATATGACAGCTATCCTACTACTTTTAATACTCTATTTCGTTCTTATAGGATGATAAAGCCACTACGCAACCTACAGATAGTTCATTGTATTCGACCACAAGTAGTTAGGTTGATATTAAAAGGTATGAATTCGGAATAAAACGTAAAAATGGCATTAACTTTCTGAACTTATTATTTGGAGCCATGAAAATCTGCCATAAAATTAAGGAGGAGAGTAAAAAATATGGTTTGATTTTAAAAAATTTGGCACTTATTGCGCCTCTAAATTACCCTCTCTGCATTAATTAAAGCAATAAATACGTATAATAAAACCTACACCAACATAAAACTCCCATAAAATTCTCACCTTCTCGAAGCAAAAGCCCAAAACGACCTATTGATTCGGATAAAGATGTTGTCGAAAAACGTTCGGTAAGTGGGTTCTCTCCATTGTGGTGGGACAATAGGCTGTTAGGGTAAAGGAGGTTGCAGGCTAGAGGTTTAATTAGGATGTGCTCCGCAGTTACATGGACTCGGGAGTTTTATTAAACTTTAATAATAATAAAATAAAAGGTGGTTTTATAACTCTACGCTGTAATATTTAATTATAGTACTAATTTCTGTGATTTTTTTTTATGTATATTTGGTAGATCTGTATACATAATACAAGTACGTGCACGTGTTACTTATTTTACAACGTGTTACGGGTTAGATTGTAGGTGAGTGTAAAAAAGACTGCACTATAGGCTGGCGAAATGTGGGTGTTATTACGCCTCCGCCTACCTCTTGGGGATAAATGGCGTTGTTTTTATGAATTTAATTTCATTGACACATCTAGTACTGTGTAGGGACTACATATCTAGTATTGTATTTAACACAATTATTTTTATGTCACCCCCTGACCAGTAAGTGGGATTTTCCGTACGCGTTGCGGGGGGAAAAGTCCACTTTATGGTCATATGATGATTATGATGTCTATTATGATCTTTTTCTCCTTATATTATTCCATCCCTAGGGAAGGCCCGTGCCTGAACAGTGGGGACATTAAAGGGCAGGTGATGATGATGACTTGCTATATTCTTTGTTTTATCGCCCTTGGTATACAATGTACTATTGGAAACCCGGCTTTTTGGTTTCACTGTGAAGCGTACCATCTACGTAAACTTCGTTGGTTTTCCGAAATTGATTACCGGACAAAAACGCAGGCGGCCGAACGCGGCACGTGTTATGCCCGCGCAAAAAGTTACGCGCGACTTCGCGCCGATCCGCCAGCCACCGCAAAAAAAACCACAGGATTCTCGGGGAATTTAGAAATTAAAATGCAACGGCAGCGGACTCCGGTGCCTCTGAATGAGCAAGAGGAATGGTCCCTGTAAATGTATTTAATTTTTTTCCCCAATCTCCAGAAACAATACCATTATTTCCAGTTGAGGAGAGTTTTGGTTTCGATATCTTTTCGTTCGAAATTTTTGTAGGGAGAACTGTTTTTTGGCGTCTGTGTGTATACTTAGAGTGTTTCGAACAGTATAATAAAAGTCAAAGACGTAAAAATAATCATCACCAGCCACAACTCATCACGCTGGCCCATCCACAGGAAAGGTCTGTATCCCAGCAATGTGGACATTAAAGGGCTGGTGATGATGATGTATGTTAAAAATTTGTCCGTCTCGTCTAGTATCCATATCACAAGTACTTACGCTGCTTATTTTCGTATATGGTATAGGTGTCAGTGTAAGAATTTTTGTTTTATAATCAATCTCGGGAACTAAATGCCGTTCTAATTAATGACGTGTGACGGCAGAGCAGAAAAACAATTGTCACCACCCCAGTTTTCCCCACCCAAATGGGTTATTGATGACGAATGGCGAATGGACAATGGATATTGTACTACTTAGGAATATACAATAGGTATACGACTTGACCAATTTTGATAAAAGTTTTTGTGTATATTTGGTAGGTCGTAGGCTATTTTTATACCCTTAGGTGACAAGGGCCAAACTTCATCAGCTACTAATGTATAACTCGGGAACATACCCCACATACGAGCACTCAGCCCGGAACTATTCCCGTTCACGAACACCAGCCGATACCGATCGCCGCTCCCACGCCGCGCGACGGCGACAAAAACCGCCCCTCATTAGAATGCGGCGCGCGACACGCCGCGCCGCGACAGGCCTCAGGGCGCGCGCGCAAGCGAACGCGCAAAATTATTATTGCCTCCCGACTGACCGAGTGTGAGTGGTGATTTTTAATTTTCCATCCGCAAGAAAATTGCTTATTTACGACTGTGGTGGCGTGTTGGGAGCACGGAGGCACGTGTTGCAAAGTTTAATTGACATTACTTTCTTTAATTCATATTATTATTACATGAATGTACATAATTCACGCCTATATGCCCGAAGGGGTATGAAGAGTTGGTGAGCCTATTGCCAATTAACGGGCACGCAGTATATTGCTAGATGATATGAGAGCAATGCTGCTGCGTATTTTCATCGCTTTCTTTATCCTTAGCCGCCTTGTGCGTTTATTATGATGATGACCTCAGTGTGAACTTAATTGTTAGAAACTACTAGAAAATAATAATACAGCAAGTAATTAGAACTGTATTTTTTTAATATTTTATTCTTATAGGTAACTATTATATTTGCTTATTTATGTATCCACCCATGTAGTAGCTTTTATGTTACTTTCCTTGGGGTGATGATGGGTGTGAGTGTAAGATTTTCTTTATCGATCAATAACATTATTAAAAACAATCAAGTCAAAAACGGTAAAACGTATTTTTCTAAATAGTGTTTTGAATGTGAAACAAAACTATTACATCACAATAATCTACAAGCAACTAAGGCTATTAAAGTTGTCCTTAATTAAAACCTATTATATCCACAACGTAGGTAACGCAAGTATCTCATTAAATAAGTTCTCATAGAAAATTACACCGCGTGTGTCGAATAGTTCTTCGAAAGTCGCTTAGCTCGGCTCACGGCGTTTATCTCGGAGACTATCCGCGGTATGTCACGGGTACGTCTCCCCTAATGGGTAGACCGGAGGGCGCCTTCGCAGTAACTAGGGACCTATTAGAAATTATTATTAGAAGCGCCTTGCTTAGTTAGTGCTGCTAAGAACGGTGGTTTCGATATCAGGAACGACGTAGCTGCTTCTGTAATGTTCACGGTAAAATGACTGAAATTTGATATACCTGATGCTTTTCATTATTAATTTAAAAAAAAAATACACAGTAAAAGCGAAGAGTGAATTTTTGAAAATTTTGTACTGATTCTGGACATGAACCTGTGTCTTTCGCAAATGGTTTAGACCAATTGAAATGACACAATTTTGCAATAGCATCGCCCCTTTTACATGGGACTAAGGCGAAATGTGCGCGTTAAAAACTTTTTCCTTCCCATTGGGAGATAAATTGGCGCGATTTGTGTATGTATGGCCAAATCCTCCCACTAACCAGTTCAGTAAAGGACATTCCGCTTTAGTTAGGTTGGGTTGTGTTCGTAACAACAAACTAACTATGACGAAAACAAATTACAGTTACAAATGAAACTTATGACAATTTAATACTTTTGTAATTGAATGCAATGTGTTTACCGGTAGCTCGTGAATCAATATACAGTTAAATGATTTGATGAATTATGTGGACACTTTATGCCGCCGCGAGAATTACCAATATGTCGAAACAAATGAATGATAAATGTAATGTCATGGAAATTATATGCGTCATTGTTGGGTTTTGTGCCTTCGGCATGAAAGCTGGTAGGGAATTATTTCTTATATAAATTACTAGAAACAATTTATATTTAGTGTCCTGCACCTACTTAGTTTCACTTGCAATCGGATCAGTCCCCTTTTATTACATGGGACGTTAAATAACTGGGAAAGTGTGAGTGTACTCTACCTACTAATAATTTTCGTCGTGATGCGGCAATCGAACACCCCCTAATATTTAGTTACTATTGTCATCACTTACCCATACCGCAAACTTGCTGCTTTTCTGTCCCGGTTGCTATTTTCATTACGGTTGACTAGACTTACATAGTCAAATGTATGGCACGAGATAATTAACTTGGAACACTTAGGATTTTCCGACTATGAACAGAGGGACAAGAAACCGTCGTATACGTGACGCCGCCAAGATCAGCATTAAGGCATCACTTCGGTCCTAAGCTCGGAATAGCATCCGAGGAATCCTTTTACAATAGCCAAGAGACGATCCTGATGATAGGAATGTTGATAAATGGTCTCTGATGCTATTTAACTTACCCGGGAGCTGTATAAAAAGAGGGTGATGAGTTTAATCGATTCGTGGATGTCACCGTGTCATTAGCTAAATGTTTCACGAACTTTACATGTATGACAACCGTATAAGGGTGGGGTGGTGTCAAGGTGGTATTTTTATTAGTTTATACACCTCAACTGAACTGTCTTGGTAGTGTTTAATGGCTTCGATTTTCAGTTTGTGATCGTCAATTGCATCGGGGTTAGTTAACTATTTCCAAATTTGCTTTTACTAAATCGAAAATGAAAATAAAGTCTTAGTAGGTTCAAGAGTACGACATTCGCATAGTAATAATATGTTTATTTCACGCACTGTCCACAGTGTTAAAATATAAATACATACATACATAAATCACGCCTATATCCCAGAAGGGGTAGGCAGAGGTGAACTAGCACCCACATTTCGCCAATTATGTTAAGTCCCATGTAATAGGTGGCGAGCCTATTGCCATTTATCGGGCACAAAAGTCGCAGTGCATTGCTGGGTGGTATAAGAGGAACGCTGTGTGCTTTTGTGTCCGAGAAATGGCAATAGGCTCGCCAGCTATTACATGGGACCTGATATAATTGGCGAAACGTGGGTGCTAGTTCACCTCTGCCTTGCCTACCTGGATATAGGCGTGATTTATGCATGTAGTACATAGGAAAACAAAATTTAGAAGTTTGAAGCTTAATTTTTCAAGTCATAACCTACTTGTTTGTGCTTGTTAATGCAATCCCTCTCTGTTACTACTGTCTTCCTGCCCTGTTCCCAGATTACTTATCAAGAAAGGCGCAATATAAATTTTTAAATATATTTTTCTAAAAACTCAAAACGGCACATTTTTAATAATTGTTTTTCTAGGCTGCAAGTGTGACTGAACCAATATTTTCTTAAATCCAACACAATACAGTGTACTGTCATAATATATTATTTTACTATCCATTGTTAAGAGAAGGCAGTGCTCAAATGAGCTGCTTTTTTGCTTAATTATGTGAAATTCTTTGCTCCTTATAAAATAAATTTTGATTGCTCTCATTGTTTAAGGAATGTCATGTTGATTTATTATCTTGGGGATTGTGCGTTATAAATCAATGATCTGAGCTTTTTGAATTGTCTCGATGAACTCTATATATTCTCTATAGACTTTCTATATGTATAGAGCCGTGTGGTACATACATACATAAATCACGCCTATATCCCCGAAGGGGTAGGCAGAGGTGAACTAGCACCCACGTTTCGCCAATTATGTCAGGTCCCATGTAATAGGTGGCGAGCCTATTGCCATTTATCGGGCACAAAAGTCGCAGTGTATTGCTGGGTGGTAGGTATAACAGGAACGCTGCTGCCCATTCCTCATCACTGTTTTATCCTTAGTCGCCTTGTACGACACCCACGGGAGAGATTTGGGGTGGTGACAATTGTATTCTACTCTGCCGTCACCACACGGCTAGCCGTGTGGTAACGTCAGATAATGAGCAGTAGGTACCGTTCTTCTTATACCACCTACCAAATTACTGTGATTTTTGTGCCCATACATTTGACCTAACATAATAATGATTGGCGTGGGTGTTAATTCACCTCTGCCTACAAACAGGCGTGTTTTATGTATGAATCTATAAAGTATGTCGTTAAAGAAAAAGATAATTGAAACGTTTTGATATGGGTTTTAAAAGCACAATGTATGAAATAATATATTCCCTCAGTCACCATGTATAACATTCGAAAATAACAGTGGGTCGGACGGTCGTGCACCTCGCTTATGATCATTTTTGGATCATCTTTTTGTTATTGCCAATGCACCCACTGTGTAATCATTAATGTACGGAGTACAGATTGCACGTTAATCTCATCTTTACATTACCTAAATATATAATTGTTATTACAGGTGTAGAATTGAAAGGTGATTCTACTATTTACAGATATATTTACAGTATATACAGGAATATTGTTTACAATAACTATCCACAATTAAAAATCTCAAGCGTTGTTTTTCTATCGGCAAGAATTTTTGACCAGAGCAGACTTCACCAGAGTGTCAAAATCCAGGCATAAACAATCCCTGCGAAAAAGGCTGCATAGGACCTTTGTGGCAGTCGCCACATCACTCCCCCTCCGAATAGCAACTCGCGAACAGCTTACAAGTAACGCGCAGGAAAGCGAACTCTGCGTCCAAACTTAGTCTGCCTGGTTGCATTGTTTTCCCGGACTCTATCGGTGTCCACAGACTCAGGGGCATTCTGATGGTCAATACCACCGTGGCCGGGTTCTCCCAGTAAATATGCCGGCTTTAGACGATCAACCGAGACTGTGCAGGGTTTCCCGTTTACGATGATTTTGTAGACCTTATTGTTTGCGTCCCTGTTAAGTACCGAATGCGGTCCAGAATATGCAGGTTGCAGTGCGCCTCGTACTGTATCGTCTCTGAGGAAAACATGCGATGCCGACGAGAGGTCTTTAAACACGAATGTCTTCTTGTCGCCGTGTCGTGAGGCGGGTAACGGCGTAATGTCTCTTACTATGCGTCTTAACCGTGCGGTGAAATCGCTCAAATCGGTAGTTGCGTCAGCGGAGGCGTGGAAAAATTCACCAGGCAATCTGAGCGTCTCTCCGTAAACCACCTCGGCGCATGAGGACTGTATATCAGCTTTGTATGCGCTTCTGATCCCTAGAAGGACTAGTGGGAGTGACTCTGTCCAGTTACCGGAGTGACAGATAATGGCTGCCTTCAACTGCCGGTGGAACCTCTCAATCATTCCATTACACGCTGGATGGTAGGCAGTCGTTCTTTTGTGCTTGAAACCAGCTATCTCCGATAAAGACTTGAATAACGTGGATTCAAATTGTCGGCCTCTATCAGTGACAATGTCGGTTGGGCATCCGAATCGTGAAATCCAGCCGGATAAAATAGCTTTAGCAATCTTCAGCTTTTCTGGTGCTAAACGTCGTGGTGCACAGTGCAGGGGGGGGCCATCTGTAGTCTTGATGTGGTGAACTGTTGAATGCCTTATTTCAAGATGTACTCCAGGTGGTCGGGTGATTTCCGGGAAGTCTCGAAGTATGTTCTCGTATTTTGATACACCAGACAGTGTCTTTACTGAAGAAATCGTGTCTGATGATCCGGTTGATATAGCTGCAGTTGAAAGTGTCGTTGTGATGTCTAGCAAGCGCTTGTTTCGGCAGTCGACAACTAGACCATAAGAGGATAGAAAGTCAACGCCAATAATTGCCTTTGTTACGTCCGCGACGACAAACTGCCAGATGAAATCGCGCCGAAGTCCGAAATCGAGTTGCAGGTTAGTGTAGCCGTATGTGTTGATGGCCGAACCGTTCGCTGCATAAAGCTGGTAAGTAGCCTTTTGACGTTTCTGTTGAAGTGCAGAACGAGGGAAGACACATAAGTCGCTGCCGGTGTCGACTAGGAACTCCATCTTCGATTTGCGATCGGTTACAAAGAGGCGACCGGGTGTACAGGGGCAATCACCAGCCGCCATTAGTGACTGCCGTGTGCGTTTTCCGATTTGAAGTCGCAGGGAGCAATGCATCTTCTCGCTTGGCTTCCAAATTTATGATGGTACCAACAGTTAGGGAATCGCCTATAGTTTGACTCTGATCTCTTCGAACTGGAGCGGCTGCGATCTAGTGGCTCATTCTTGCGGCGGGGGCGAGATCGATCTTGAACTTGAGCGGTGAGTGCGCTGACTTGCTTGGTTAGTTCAGTAATTTGGGCTGCCATGACGCTTAGTGCTGATTCTTGAGCGTGACCGGACAAGACGGCCACATGCGGTGCTTGAGGCATGATGTCGTGAACTCTATCTGCTAGTTCTGCCAAAGCTTCCAACGTTGACTGTTGCTGCGATGCTATGACCGTCTGAATGTTGGTAGGAAGACGGCTAGACCAGATTGTCTGCAAAAACTCGCTGGGTACGTTCGGGCCAGCTAAACGTTGCAGGTGTCTTAAAAACTGCGATGGTCGACGGTCTCCTAGTTCCTCGTGCTGCAGCAGCTGTATTACCTCCTTTTCTCTTGAAGCCGACAAACGTTTGATGAGAGCGCTTTTCAATCTTTCGTATTTGTCGGTGAGCGGTGGATTGGTGATGATGTCTTTTATTTCATTCGCATATCGGTGGTCCAGCGTTGAAGTTACGTAATAAAATTTGGTTGCGTCGTCTTTTATCCCAGACAAATGAAAGTTGCCCTCGAGTTGTGCGAACCATACGGCTGGTTCATCAGGCCAAAATGGTGGCGGTCGCACGGAGATTCGGCAAAGCTCGTTGGATGTTGCGGATACATCGTTACTTATAGTATTTTCCTGATGATTATTTTCCGTCATTTTCGTAGTAATAAGTTGACGTATGGCTTACGGATTTTCTTCTTGAAAAAATTTTCACAAGGGTCACCAGTGTAGAATTGAAAGGTGATTCTACTATTTACAGATATATTTACAGTATATATAGGAATATTGTTTACAATAACTATCCACAATTAAAAATCTCAAGCGTTGTTTTTCTATCGGCAAGAATTTTTGACCAGAGCAGACTTCACCAGAGTGTCAAAATCCAGGCATAAACAATCCCTGCGAAAAAGGCTGCATAGGACCTTTGTGGCAGTCGCCACACAGGCAATTATGTATAATATGTACTAATTTATTGTACATACATAAGTAATAAGTAATCATTTGTGGTTTATTGTATTTTATCACGTATTGATGTTAGACAGGTGCGAATTATGTTGAAATATATTTAATCACTGGATATTTTTTTAAATGCAATGCTTATTCACAATTTTTTCTCGTGATTTTATGATAACACAAATAAGTATTGGATTACAATGGATTACCATAAGGGCAAATAAAGCTTTTATTATATTCTGACATTGTCTAATTAGCATAAGGCTGACATTGGGTTAAGTAAGTCAATGTGTCTCATATTGTGCGATAAGATTTATACTCAATAGATCGTTGTTGTCGTATAAAAAGAAACAAACTATCTTTATACAATTTTTGACATTTTAATAAACTCTCTATTAATTTTGTAAAATTTAAAATTATAAGGTGATAAGCCTTTGTTCTAGAAATTTTTAACCTATACTATAAAGAGTAATTATGCTAGTTATTAAAAATTTTAGTTTCGTTTTTGTAATTTCTTTAATATTAAAGTAGATTCTAGATTGATATTCCATTCCACTGCTCTGGATTTAAAAGTAGCGAAAAGGATGTACAATTATCTGTGCAAATAACTTCATCCGCAAATGAAATTTTTTATAAGGACCAGAATGGCTTGTCATTATTATATGTGAGACGGGAGGTCTGAAATAGGGGTGAAAACCAACGATTAACTCCTATTCTCTGTAGCATCTATTATGTACAGGTAAAGTTTTTCCATTAGGCGAGGCGTGTTTTTTAACCCTTTTATGGTAACATATTTTTTTAACGTTTTATTAACAAGCTGTTCTTTTAAAATCAGTTAACCACCCAGTTAAGAACCGCGGTACATGTTTCGACGGCAATTAAAGTAAATAAAATTATTTTTTAAATGATTTCAGTCACACATAATTTCCCAAAATTGTAAAAAGCGATTGTGGTTCATAAAATTAACCGTTAAACTCCGGCATTACGGCAATTTGTAAAGTGGCCAGGAATTATCTTGATGCTCCGAGAATCGCTTTAAAGATTTAAGTAATTATTCATCTACACCAATAAAAGTTGGGTGATGTTACGGAGTTGTCTCGAATTGCATACATACATAAGTCACGCCTATATCCCCGAAGGGGTAGGCAGAGGTGAACTAGCACCCACATTTCGCCAGTTATGTTAGGTCCCATGTGGCGAGCCTATTGCCATTTATCGGGCACAAAAGTCGCATTAGGTACATAGCTAGATGGTATAAGAGGAACGCTGCTTGCCCATTCCTCATCACTGATTTATCCTTAGTCGCCTTGACTCGAATTACGAATAAATGATATGCATGAGTTTTTTTGGGTGTTCCATGCTGGTCTGGGAGCGATGAAATAATGTGGGATGTGCCAGCCCAGATTCCCCACTTGTGTGTCGAAAAGTCGATAAAGGGAGAATGCCAAAAGACCAAGTGTTCTACCATTTGACGGCCGCCTTGGTCGAATGCTCAGATTGCTGGGTATTGGCCAAGAGGTCCCGGGTTCGAATCCTGGTAGGGGCAAACTTTGTGATGACCACAAATGTTTGTTTCCGAGTCATGGTTGTGTATATGTTTATCTAGTATATTTTCAACTTTATTTATATACATAAATTTCTTGTCTTGACGATTCATGAGTGTATTGTAATCATACCAGATATGAATAAACGAATTTTGATTTGATTTGATTTGATTTGAACCATAAAGAATATTGAACCTCAATGATAAGGGAGGGTTAGAGAAATTTCGGCAAGTTAACTAACGTCATGGTTGGCCGAGTGGTATAGGCATTTGCTTGGATAGCGGTTCGATTAGATTTCCACAATAAGACAATCTTCTTCTCCCTGCCCTGTTCCTGTTGATTCATATCATCCATCACACCGGAAAGGTGCTCGTGATGAATGAATATATAGAAAATAGACGGAACGGACCATGTTGAGAGACCGATGAACGGAGAGAGTGATTGGGGTGACAACATTCCAATCCATACTGCTCAAGGGTTTGGCTTAGGTTTTAGGTTGCCTGACTGACACCAAACTTCTTTAGGTAATTTCCTTATCAAGACTATATATTTTCGTATGTTTTCTAACCACAACATTCTTAAGATAAGTACAGATCGCATCCATTGCACTTTCTGTCTGTACACATTAATTAATACAGAATTTACGTGAGTCCTGTATTGTCGTGGGCTCGGGCCCGCCCGGGATTGCCTTAAGGCGCACCTTGTTTAACATCGATAATGTTGTTACATATGAGCATTGGGTGTAAGCAGCTACAGCGCTTTGTTACGCTTGTAATAAGAAATTAAGTTACCGACGTAATTTCAGGCGACTTATGGTAGACCTCATACGGAGAGACGGGTAATTTTCGCGCAAAAACTTAAATATTTACCGCACAGAATCGTAATGATATCTCTTATCATAAAAATGGTGTTCCAATGTTGAATGCAGTAATTAGGAAATGTTTAAATCACAACAAGTGTTAACAATGAGCGGTAGTTACAATCGTAATTAGAAATGTAGTCGTTGTTACTTAGTAAAAATAATACAATCTTTAATCGATATCCTTTACAGGTAGCTATAGATTATTTTATTTTTATTTATAACACTATGACTAGATTTGAAATAAAACAACTTTTACGGATAAGACTCGCGTATAATTTGGTGTTTGGCATATTAATTATTTAACCCGACGTTTCGATCACTTTACAGTGGCCGTGGTCACGGGGGGACCACGGCCACTGTAAAGTGACCAAACACCAAATTATACGCGAGTCTTATCCGTAAAAGTTGTTTTATTTCAAATGTGTAGTGCTCGTGCAAATATAAGAAAACATTACTATGACTAGAAATATAACAAATAATTTCTATAAGCATCATACTTACGGGCTAATTGCTATACCCCAGTCTCTCTCTTGCGGTTGTCGTACAAGGTGACCAAGGATAAGATAGTGACGAGTAATGGGCAGCAGCGTTTCTCTTATACCACCTAGCAATATACTGCGTTTTGCATGCCCGATTGATCCCAATTATTACATGGGTCCCAAATTAATTAGCGACACGTGGGTGTTCATACACTTCTATTTAAAAGACTTATAAATACAAAAATAAAATACTAAATAATTCCCAACAGATCCATAACAGATATTTTTTATAATCTGTTTTTAATTTTAGTTCCAAGTAGAATTTCTTGCCAAGATGATCATCATTTCAATTGAGAGACGGCATCTAAAGAAAATCATAGTCTTACATAATTAGTGTATTAGAAAATTTTTCAAAGTTTTTACCAGAGTTCTTATAAATGAAAGGCCAGTTGTTTGATTATTTGAGATTTTTATATCATTTTTCGCGGACGGTTTGGTAGAATGGTTTATATTACTGTCTATCGGCCCAGAGGTCCCGGGTTCGAATCATGATTGGGGCAAATGTTTGTGATGAGCACAGATATTTAGGTATTTGTTATTCCGGAATCATGGTTGGTTATGTAGTATTTTTTCAATATTAATACATGATTATTAAAATTATATATTATATATTAAAATTTATAATTTTCTGCATAAGTAGAGCGGCCTTTCTCCTCTCGCGTGATAAAGCACATAGTCCCGTTACCAAAAATTAATAAACAATTGAGCTTAAATATTAAGTGACAGCTCCTTGGTAGAAGTAACGAGGAAGACATCTCAGTCATGACCGCCCATCAGGATCGCAGCGTGACTTTGATCATAAACTTGCCCTTAAATTACAGTGCATGAGCGGACAGTAGGTATGGTATTAATTTATAACAGCTGAAAGCATTTTGATTGAATATAGTATAAATATTTTTTTTAAAGTAATACAATAAACAATTTTCAAATACTAATCAAGTTGCATTCTACTCAATTTAAAATTTAGTTCTTAAAAAGTAATGGAACAGAATAGTAGAATACAAAATTTGAATTATACCCTGCCATGTGCGAGAAAAGTCCTTTACACTTTCTTTTTGTTTCCTCTTGGTTATCATTTTTAATTTCGGTAATGCCAGTTATAGAAATATAATTAATTAATTAATAATCTTGAAGCATATTATTCAGATTCGTTTAAAGTTAACTAATCAATTTTGTATATTATTGCCTCTGTCACTGGCCAGTGCTGGGTTATAGCCTAATCTCATATAATTATCTTCCTTCCATAGAATGTCTGAGCTCTAGCAATGAGGACAAACAAGAGTCGGTGATATGTAATTACTGTAGTAGTAGATTTTACACATTTATATATACATACATTACGTAAGTCACGCCTATATCCCCGAAGGTGTAGGCAGAGGTGAATTAACACTCACATGGAATAATGTATAAGGTGGCAAACTTATTGCCATATATCGGGCACATAAACCGCAGTATATCTACAGATGACGCCTGTAGACCCTTCCCGTGTAAGGCAAAAAGGTGGTTTTAGTGGGTGCAAGTCCTACATATCCCCCCAGGACGGCCTCGGGGTGAACACATTAGGTTCCCACCTCGCTCCCGTGAGGGTTGCCCTTTCCAACTTCGGGCACAAAAAAAAAAACCGCAGTATATTGCTAGGTGGTATGAGAAGAATGCTGCTGCCCATTACTCATCACTCTATTTACCCTAAGTCGCCTTGTACGACACCCACGGGAGAGATGGGGGTGATGACAATAGAAAAAAAAATTTAGCGGAGGTAGTCAGTCACTGAGTAGACGTGCACTATAGTGAAACTTTCAAAATCGTTATCGGCCCGCGAGTTATCGTCCGATTCGCGTCCTGAATATTAATAAATATTATACGTACATGTATTGTTCTCGCTCCCGGCAAAGGGTGCGTTTTATTTCTATTTGTGTACATTTGTGGAAGACAATTTACTATTCGGTTTGATGATCTTACTGCCTGTCCGCTCTGTTTTTCTGCTATTGGCATGTTGTAGGTATCTATAGTTTGGGGTAATTCCGGAAAGGTTCAAGTGCTACGGCTGGAGAGGGCACAGAGGGCCATTCTTAAAGTAATGTGTTTTAAGCCTATGCTTTTCCTACCTCACAATTATATGAGCACACTGAATTGCTAACTGTTCGGCAAATCTACATTCTATAAACTGTATTACGAAAACGTACCCAACTGTCTTAGAGAGAGGTGATGAGGTTATAGTGAATAAACGTAGATCCGACCTAATCTGTAAACCAGGACGCTGTAGACTAGTCACAGCTAGACGTAATTTTTATTATTTCTCACCAATCCTATAAACAACAAAGTAAATAAACTATTGAACCTATATCCGCTTACGTTGCGTGAATGTAAAATCCGTATAATAAGCTGGCTATTAAGCTTAACATATGAGGACACAGAAAATTTCTTGAGCAATTGCTAGAAAACTGACTTTACAATTTAATAATGAAATAAACTCGGTTTTGCATCTGCTTACACACACACACACACTCACACACACACACACACACACACACATACACACACACACACACACACACACGCACACACACACATTTTCGGTATTAATAGTGTAAATCTTTAAGTATAATCATCTACTTTAAAGTGATTGTTTCTAGTTGAGAACGCTGATACCTCTAATGTCCGGAGGTGGGCGCTAATAGCTGCGACACAGTTGTAAAACTAATGTGGCTGTTATCGTACACACTGATATTGTACTATGTTAAAGTTGTTATTTTTTTTTTTAATTTTTTTTTTATCTGTCGTGTGGTGAAGGCAAAGCAGAATACAATTGCTACCATACCCATTTCTCCCGTGGGTGTTGTACAGCAGCGATGAGTAAGACAGCGATGAGTAATGGGCAGCAGCATTCCTCTAATGCCACCTAGCAATTTACTGAGATTTCTGTGCCCGATAAATGGCAATTGGCTCGCCACCTATTACATGGGACCTAACCTAATTGGCGAAACGTGGGTGTTCTGGTGGGTGTGGGTGCCTACCCCTTCGGTGACATAGGCGTGGTTTATGTATGTATGCAAGTATATTATTTTACATAGGCATGCTATTATAAACATTAGATTACAATTCCAATTTTCATGCATGTAGTTACAGCAAATTTTGACGCTAGATATAATAGAAATCGGCAGTATTGGTCCCAACCGTACATGACATTAAACAATGAATCTTTGGGGCAACTGCATTATCGTAATTATATGCAAAAACACACATGTCACAATAAATATACCGTGCATATACCGTAAATATACGATGGATATTTATTGAAATTGTTACTCAAGTACTTTATTAAGAAAAAATCTTAAGTAGCATCTAAAGTGCGTAATATTGATGAGTACTGTTACTGAAAAGACGGTTTTACATGAGCTTTACTAGAAAGAATGAAGGTAATATTATTAAGACATACGTTTTCCATGTCCGAAATAATCGAAATCGATCGAAAGGTCGTCTGAAAGAGAACGCTAACATATCGATAAGTCTGCCAATGTTACATATACATAACATAATTATTATATAAACCTACATTAAATCTTTTAAAACTTCTCCTGTACAACATTACTCAGCTCACCGATGAAAAACCACCTTTATGTCTCCTGAAAAACGTCGCTTAAGCTGTATTCTTTTAATAACTAGGCTGCTTATGCTAGATAGTGTAGTAAATTGTTAAAAATTCTTTTTTTAAATACCGTCATTATTCTGATATAAATACATTGAAAAGAGTTCAACGCGCTTACGCAGCTTTTAAGCTAATAAGCGATTTGGTTTTACATGCAACAATGTTGTAATTTTATTTCGTTGAGTTATAGCAATAATTAAGTTCGCTTAATGCTTAATTCAATATATTTTTAGTGTCAAATTTGAACCTTACCGCTAATTTGACCGCAACGTGATTACAATCTCACAATTGTATTGGCTATCTCAATTTTGTATCGCAATTAAAACGTAGTTTCCATTGAAATTTATAATAGCGTGTTACCGACAACCCGTGCATTTTAACCGCAAATAGATTACTTTGGCACTTAAACGAGCATGGTGTATGGTATTTATTTAAATAACCAAAACAGATTGGCGTGCCTAGTAATGAAATATTATATATTTTAATCATAATAGTTATCAACAGGATCTTCGGCCAATTCATATCATACATAAATAACGCCCATTTATCCCCGAAGGGGTAGGCAGAGGTGAAATAACTTCTTTGCCTACGTCTCGCCAATCAGTGAAATCTGAGCAAGTGGAAAAAACGTGATCTCTGCCTACCCCTGTGAGAGAAAGTCGGATGAGGTTTGAGGAGCTTGCTAGCGCAGTGTCACAGCACGCTTGGCCTGCGATTACGTAAACTATGCAATTTCGCTAATGCCGGTCATTGGATGGGTGACCAAAAATTTATTATCTCGAGTTCCTCCGTGCTTCGGAAGACACGTTAAGCCGTTGGTCCCGGCTGCATCTGCAGTCGTTAGTACCCACCAACCCGCACTGGGCCAGCGTGGTGGGTTATAGCCCAATCTCCATATATTCTTCCATCCATAGGGAAGGCCCGTGTCCCAGCAGTGGGGACATTAAAGGGCTGGTGATGATGATGATGATGAATGTCCAATCTTAGCAAGTGGAAAAAAGTGATCTCTGCCTACCCCTGTGAAAGAAAGGCGAAGGCACGGTGTTGCCTATTCCCCATCGCTGTCTGTCCTTGTCGCCTTGTAAGACACTCACGGAAGAGATAAGGGGTGGTGACGATTGTTCTTATGCTCTGCCATCACCATACGGCACTGTTTATAGTGATTATATTTTGGCATCGATCATCGGCATAATACATACATACATAAATCACGCCTATATCCCCGAAGAGGTGAACTAGCACCCACGTTTCGCCAATTATGTTAGGTCCCATGTAATAGCTGGCGAGCCTATTGCCATTTATCGGGCACAAAAGTCGTAGTACTTGCTAGGTGGTATAAAAGGAACGTTGCTGCCCATTCCTCATCGCTGATTTATCCTAAGTCGCCTTGTACGACACCCACATGGGAGAGATTTGGGGTGGTGACAATTGTATTCTACTCTGCCGTCACCACACGGCCATCATCGGCATCGATTCATAATATTTGGCAGATATGTCAATTATTCCATGTTTCCAGCTGCGATATGCGTTTGTATAAATTTATCGATCAGCACGAGTGAAAGTGTCCCTTTGATTGGCACGGCTGTGTAAATTCTGCATATGTCGGGAACGTTGCGAATAAATATCAATTACTGCGTTTGATTCGGTTGTTCGAGAGCTGTCACTTGCGGTGGGTATGGCCTCCGCCACAAGCGGGAGCGGTGGCGAGTTTACGTTACTGTGTGTCATTCTGTAATAGTTCTTTATATAGGTAGGTAATAGATCTACTGGGGTTTCTATGAAGTTCTAATATTATACATTTCAAAAGTTGGTATAAAAATATTGTAAAAATATTTCGGAACAATATTTATAGGCTCAAATTATTTTGCCTTTGCAATTAAGCCCATCGTAAATAATAAACAGAGGAGACCAACAGTGTTCTCTTGTAGGTAAGTCACGTTTAAGTTTCCACAAGTGACTTAAATAATTAAGAAAGAAACTAAAAACTCATTTCAAATCTTTCCCTTGGACCACTCGTCGGCGAAGTGCAACTGTAAAAGCGGGGCGTTTTGTTACAATTAACGGTTTTAATTAACAAAAATATCTCGAACGAAACGCAAGATTGCGGCTAATGTGAGCCGAAAGGCGTGGCGCGAGCCGTTCGGCAGCAGAATGCGATTTATAAGTTTCACGTTTGATTTTGAACCAGATTAAACAAATTTAATGTTAAAACCGGTAGCGCCGTAGATTTGGTCTTTTCATGTACCCTATTTCTTCGTAATAAGATCTAATTTGGAAGCCACGCTACGATTAGTTTGCATTTGGCAATTCGCTGTAACCTTTGGTGATTGTGTAATGTACACCTGAAATTGCTGTCAAAAGTAACTACTACATAATTGTCTGGATTTTTACTCGCAGTTTTATCGAATTAATTATGACAAAAACTAATTGTCTTTATACATTTTATAATATTTTTTTTCTCTTTCTTAATACAGATCAGCATTACACATTTGACGGATAAATAACTAGTTTTGTGTGTTACTCGTTTGTTATTACTACATCACATTTCGTCGTAGCCTTTTTTTATACCCCTAGGTCATTAGACAAAGCAATGTTTGTTTAGCTAGTACACCTATAGTATAGTAAGTAAGTAGATAATAAGTAGAGCACAGTACTTGTAGTCAAATGAAGTCAATTTGTAATTCTGCCCTACATTCCAATGTGTGTTTTAACCCCACAACCTTCTGACTAGCATCGCCCTCCGGATCTGTTTGTTATCTCTCCTCTGTTTGTTTATAACTGGAACAAGTCTCGAGGCGTCCCTTTATTAGTACGCACCATTTGTATTGTTCTATTGACAAAATCTTCCAATATATCAACGCTACGTATTTACAATCTAACCTGGAATCGAATCTGGGATCTTGGCTTGTCCGGACCGAGAATAATTCGGTTAGTGTCGGGGTCACGGTGGATTTTTAGCGGATCGATAACGCGCGTGGTTGCCAAAGGCGAGATAGGGATGTTCTGTTTGCCGGTGTGGCAAATCGAATAAATAACGATAAAATACATTATGTTTTCCTCGGCATGTCAATTTAGCCAAAACTATATGTGCCTACTTATTCAAAGAAAATATTTATGATTCGTGTTCTTGTATATTAGTATAACTACAGTTTATAAAAATATGTAAGATATTTATGATGGACCTACTGAAGTTTTTTATCTCATTATATAAAAATAATAAAATAAAATCAAACAAAAGAACTCAAATTTGACCATTCATTGAGAACAGCAAAGCAATATAAGATTGATGTATATTGGTTAATAAAAACCTTTTAATTAAAAACCTTTGAGAGTTTCTAAAGGTAAGTGTACATATTATAAATCACGCCTCTCCTAAGGGGTAGGAAGAGGTGCTTTTAACATCTTCGTTTCACCACTTATTTCAGGTCACATGTAACAGGGGGCGAGTCTATGCCATTCACCGGGAATTTTAAATTATTTCCTAGTTGGTGAACCAAGAACGCTGCTACCCATTTCTCGTTATATTATAACTATAACTGCCGCACTCAGAGACGTCAAATAACGTTAATGAGTACTTAACGTCAAAAAATGACAATTCAAAACTAGTCGCTATTCTTGCCGGGTCTATGGTCTAGATGTGAATGAAATGTTTTGACATTAAATACTCATTAAAGTTAATTAACGTCTCTGAGTGCGGCAGTTAGTACGAAACTGAGAGAGATAGGGGTGTGACAATTGTATGATTCTCTGCCGTCACTCCACGGAACGTTGTTGTTGTCTTCGTACGATCTCAGGCACTACCTATCGATAGCTTCTTGTCAACACAAACTTGTCACATCACTATTCTACCTAGACGCGCGTAAATCGGTGCGCGTGCGCGCCGTGGGGCGATGCGCGCTCGTAATTCGCGTTGCCTCCCCCTCTCCTCTAACCAACTAGCTCGTCATGCTTATATCTATTACAAATGACAGAGCACGAAAATAATTTATGAGGAAGTCCATTTAGACTATTATTATGGGCGGCTTTTGTCTCGTTTCATTTTTTTCCCAAACCACGTTGTGACGGCAGAACGACGACGGAGTTATAATTAGGTTAGGTTATAATAAGGTTTCTAATATTTAAGAAATTACTCTACTTATTTCCTTTTCAAAAATACAAACTTATTAATTAACAACTGCATGTCATACAACAATAAAGAAACACAATTATTAAAACAGATATTATTATTATCTCTTATATTAAACAAAAATACAAAAGAAGCCCACGGAGCTCATTAACGGAAACAAATAGGCATCTGAAAGGAGCCTTAAACAAAATCATTGTTTTTAAAAGTCGAACGCATAAATAATATTTTTAATTCAGCTAAACTGGCCAACGACAATGCGGCATTATTTTTTCAACCGCTCATTGTGCGGCACGCCTCGGTACGCCCTTTGCAGAAAAAAAAAGAAAATTAAAAAGTCCGCATATGATTATAGCGAGCAATATCCGAAAAGATTACGATCTTATCTCGCGATCGGACATGAGCACTTCGGAGGGCATTTTGACCTTACGATCTTGAGCCTACACGATTCCCAGTTGCTGTTTCCGTAGATTATCTAAGGGTTAAGGTGAGGTACCTACACTTATTGGGACTACTGTTCCGGAATTTTACAAACGAAGATTAATAATTTTATACACGAGAAAGTACACTCCTTCCACATCGGCCTGGGAGCGAATAAAACATGCAATGTGCCAGTCCTAACTAACCCCAGGGGTGTCGTAAAAGTCGACCAAGGGAGTCAGATGTAGACCAATAAGCAGCACCTTGGGGCAACCAAATATTAAAGGGAAACCAACAATAAAGGCATACCCAAAGAAAGTTGGTGTTCAGGGGGCCTACCGCCTAACTCGATTGCTGATGATAACTTTAAATCAATGCATTGCTTACGGCTATTAATTTAGCTAGCAACCATCTTGAATGTTTAGGTGGTACGGATTTTCTTCCAAATTCATACAAAATCATTCGGTGATCATTCATTCAAAGCTATCGCTGATAGTTTAGGTACATATGGTGCGAAATTACAGAATGACGTCATACACTATAGCTTTTGCTTTAGCAATCGAGTTAGGCGGTAGGCCTCCAGGTCATCTTGAGCAGTATTGGTTGGACTGTTGTCATCCCAATCACCCTCCGTTCATTGGTCTGTCGACATGGTCCTTTCAAACACTTTTTATACATTCATACTTCACTAGCATCTTTCTGGTATGATGGATGATATGAATCAATCACAGGGAGTGGATGGCTTGATGGCATCAGATCGATATGAACAGGTATGAAACATACTGCGCCCACCTCAGATAAACTGGGCAGGAAGATGCAGGCAGGAAGGTTAAAAGGTTGAAGGTTTAGCAAAATTTCCTCGGCAAGCTCTTTTTCTTAGAAATTTAATTATTATTGCAAAGGACATTTTTTTATTTTATTAGGTACTTATTATTTAGTACCATTTAAAATACGTTCAAAGTGAAATAGTTACCCTCAATTGCTTAAACATGTACGTAATTGTACCCATGTTGACTGAAAAACTATCAGAAACAGATGTTCAAGTGAGATAGATAATCTTCCGACAAAAAAGTCGTGTCGGATCGTGTAAACGCTATCTTATTAATGCGCTCCTCTGTAATCTGTCTTGTGAAATCCCGAATTGTGTCCACTTTCCTCTGGCCGTTTGCGAAATGTATGTGCTTTTGGCGGAACGGCTTTGTTCCTATAAGAACAAAAAAGGATATGTGCGTATTGATGAAAAAGAATGGTACTCCATGTTTTCGAAAAAAGGCTGTACCTAATGATTCCTGTCTGGTTTGCTCTAAACAGAATGAAGTGAAACTCTATGTTCTAAATTAAAAACAAATCATAGATAACTGTAAATTTAGTTTTTAAAAGACACACTTAGGTACATAAATCACTCCTTTTTATCCCTAGAGGGGTAGGCTGAGGTGAATAACCACCCACGTTTCGCCAATTGTGTTAGGTGCCATGTAATAGGGGGCTAGCCTGTTGCCATCTATCGGACACGTAACTCTAGGTTTCGTGCCCAATAGATGGTATGATTGATTGCTCCTCATATCACCACATAAGAGAGCGCTACTGCCCATTACCCATCTGTCTTTAGTCGCCTTGTACGACACCCGCGGGATAGACGGGAAATAGTGACGATCGTATTCCACTCAGTCTGCCGTCTGCACACGGCATTTTTAAAAGAGTATTTGTTGATATTTTCCAACTTGATAAACACAGAGAGTTGAAAACGAAACTTCCTAATTATTCTAGCGCTTGAACACAGCAGGCTGGAGCATTTGAATGCAAAAAATTTAACGATATTGTCGTGTTCAATTAAACGGAATCGAGAAGCCGGGATATTTTCTTTAGGAATTTAACGCGTACGCGTCGGCGGCATTCGCCTCTCCGCCTTGTCAATAAACTCCATATATATTGCTTGGACCAAGCCGAATTTGAATATAATAGCGGATCCTATGGTTCCTTTTACCCCTTTCCCTGGAGTGGGCTCGCAATAGCTGTCCGATTATATTGTAAGCAAATTATCTGCGCCGATCTGGCTTGCGAGCGGATTGAAGTAAGATTTTTCGAGGAAAATATTTTATTAGTTTTTTAGCGTTGTAATGACTCAATGCGGCAGAAGCCCTGTTTTGTAACAGACGATTCTGTGTCCGGAACCCGCTTCGTTATAAATCTCTACTGACTATTAATACTCAGTATTTCAATTCATTGGTATTCTACTGGAATACTATCACCGACAGGAAAAGTTGTGGAAAACCAATATAATTAAATTAAAATGAAATTAAATAATGCCTTTCTTTCAGGCAGAGATGACTATGATCTATGATGATGATGATCTTTCACTTTATCCAATCTCATTAGTATCTTCATGCATGCCCGTCGGTTTCGGGTACTCTTGCCCTGGCCCTTTTTAATAGACTTATTCAATTTAATTATGAAAGATCCACATAGGCCTTAGCTTTCCATTTCTCCATTAGGTTCGGTCCCAAGGTGGCGAGCCTATTGCCATTTATCGTGCACGGAAATCAGGTGGTCTAAGAGGAACGCTGCTGTCCGTTATGTTAGCGATTAAAATAATGAGGGATCCCTGATATGTGAGGTGTGTTAAGTTTTACATTGATCAATCGATTTGTTTTAGTTGTTCTTTTTTTTGTTATATTCTCCCTATTTTTTTTTAATTTTCCCAATGTTTAGGGATGGCTGTATGGGCTAGACCCTGTGGTCTAGCCCATACTGCCATGTCTTTAGTGTATATTTTATCTGTAGTCTTATGAAATAATGAGTGGTGAAATGTATGAATGAAATTAATTTTACGTTAAAATATGTATGTCACACATTTTAACGCATCTAGGGAGTGCTTGGCGCGAATTTAATGGTAACTGAGTTCATGATGGTGACCGATGAAATGGATAAAACCACTTTTTATAGAGATCTACACCACAACATCAAACACATCATAAGACTTGTTTTCAATGATTTTGCATAATTGCACATCAACACGGATGCTTGTGCAACAAAATAACACCACTTTCACTGCACACAATCCACTCTGAACCAATTTAAGAATTATCGAAAAAAAATCTGACTGACACCACGAAACGCGCCAAACACTACTTAGTTTTTCTTTTTTTAAGCCAATAAGATCCCACTGCTGGGCAAAGGCCTCCCCCGCAGCCTTCTCGAGCGATCACGAGCCAATTCCGTCCATGTCTTACAGTATGCCTCCAGATCGTCTCTCCACATCTTTCTAGGTCGACCTCGACGCTTTTGACCATCCTAAGGTGACCACTCTGAGGTGTTTCAGTTAGGTACATTAAATAAGTTTAAATTTAGGTAAATTCAAGGGAATAACTGCCGTCCCTTAAAAAGACTTCGCTATTCACTTTCCACCAATTACACCAGAATCTTCTATCGTATTTTGTAGGTATAAAAAAGACCGCCCTATGATATAATACGAAACAATTAAGAGATTTCGATAAACCGACCCACTATTAAATAGGACCTTATACGCTTAATAATGGGCAATTAGTTCTATGACTACGAAAACTACTTAATACAAAAGTGCCGACAACTCGATAAAGTATCCATTGCATTAAATGACTGAAAGTAGTAATTATTGCAACTCAATTTATTTTCACCTGTCGGTCGTGTGTAATGTATTTTCGAAATTGGTTATATTGAAGTTGGTATTATCTATTGGTTATTGGTCCTATCTACAATGTAGTTTAATGGCGATGATAACAAATGTAGACACAATATTTAAAAATGTTGTCTCGTTACTATGTCATATTTCATTGTGCAGATTATGGTAAAACGTAATCTATGACAAAATCTGGTGCATTGCAGCCACTAGCAAATTGAAAGTATAATAAAACAGGGCCAGGTCAAGAGTAACTAAAACCGACGGGAGTCCATGAAGACATCAATGATATTGGATGCAGCGAAAGAAGTATGTAAGGATCGTAGCAAGTGGAGAAGTCATCTCTGCCTACCACTGTGGGGGAAAGACGTGACATATTATGCTTGAATAAAACCGAATGAGTATATTTACTTATCCCCTAAGGCTAGAAGTCTACCAACACGTAAAACAAGTGATTAAAAGATGACCGTCAGTTTTTGACAGTCCTTCCATATTATAAAATGGCAGAAACCAACGGATAAATAGTTATCGCCTGTTTAAGTGTTGATGAACTCTATCCTTAGGGCATGCACAATCGACGGCTAAGATCTGGACAGCTTACTTGGCAGAGCATTTGACAGTTGTAATATGTAATATATATCAATTGAACTGCCAAGCCGTGTGGTGACGGCAGAGTTGAATACAATTGTCACCACCCCAAATCTCTCTCGTGGGTGTCGTACAAGGCGACTAAGGATAGATCACTGATGAGGAATGGGCAGTAGCATTCCTCTTATACCACCTAGCAATAGCAATGTACTGCGACTTTTGTGCCCGATAAATGGCAATAGGCTCGCCACCTATTACATGGGATCTAACATAATTGGCGAAACGTGGGTGCTAGTTCACCTCTGCCTACCCCTTCGGGGATATATGCGTGATTTATGTATGTATGTATGAACTGCCAAGTAAGCTAACCAGAACTTACCCGTCGATTGTGAAACCGGCCTAAAATGTAATGAAATAATAAAGTAACAATTTGTATAATCCCAATCAACGCTTGGAATAATGACGCTTATAACTGGCTGGCCACTGTGACACCTCACCCACTCCATATTAAAGCCTACCAGCACGAATTCAATTATGTCGCCCAAATTCGCCTCCCGTTCTGTGGCGATTTAATCCGCTATTCATATTTTAGCCAGCTTGTCTATTGGTGCTTAATATACAATGAAAATGATTTTTGTTTGTTTCCACGCGCTATGGTATGAGAATAGGCGGTTTTGTGCCCATAGAAAATCATGCATTTTACTACCGAAAAAAATTGTTTTGTTTTACGAAGCTGAATGCGTAGCTAAGGGAATTTTATTAAAGACAATGTTTACAAAGTCCAACTCTTTAGATTGATCGATAGCGCCACATCTACGTTTGCCTGTTCGTCTGTCCAAATCTCGATTAATGTCTCCTTCCCTAAGAATCAGATTTAATCAGTAATTATCAATTAATATTCTCCTCATCTAACCACTCTATTACAAAGATAGAGTTGTAAGATGAGGCTTTTATTCCACGTAATACCTACTATATATAATAAACAATACTATTTTTATAAAGGCTGTGTCTAGCCGTAAGTGGATTTTATTCAAAGTCAAAGCTTAACGAATTGACACCTCCTATCAATATTAACTAATCATACAATGCCGACCCTATATCCATATCCTACTGCACAGATATAATTTGTTCTTAATATTATTTAAATGTCTACAGACTACATTGATTCATTTTTTTTATATTTTATAAGGGTTTCGGTCACACATAATCGAAGTACAAAAAAAAATGTTATAATAAAACTAGTTGAACCTTTGAACATGAACTTTGGGCTATAATTCGGTAATAGTTCGAAATTTTCTTAGCATTGGTAATTATTTTAAAAATACTATTCCATGATGATTATAAACGGTCAGCCACACATACGACACACGCAGGAGAGATTTGTTCATCGTTTTACATTGAATTAAATTTTTTGTCTAAGTATTATGTGGAGGGTCGATTAATAATAATATGATGGTATTGATTAATTATAACCCTTCAGCAATTCCATTAAACCCCACTTTAATAATCTCGTCGGCGGCTGTCGAATATTTCAATAGCCGGTATAGAGGTGTCGCGTGTTCCCCGCCACGCGTCGTGTCAGCATTGGCGGCCATTTTGAAATCGAATAAAATTACTCGAACGCAAAATTACGAGAAAATTAAATTCGACGAGAGGACAACCCGACACGAGTGACATGCGTGAATTACGACTGAATAAATATTTAATTTAAATGTACGCTTTGTCCAGTCGTCGTCGCTTGATTTTCATCGAGCTATTGAAGTGTCAAAAGCGCCAATTTAAAACGGGGGTAGTATCTCTGTTCGTGAACGGTCGAACTATTTTCGTGTTTGTTTTTTAATCAACCAATTTGGCGGTGTGAAATGAACTTTTAGGCTTTTATTGGTTCCATGAGTGACGCACAGGCAATGTTTGTGTTTTCTGTTGATGTGTTTGTTATATTTAGATGTTTACAGTGTTGGTAATTGTTTTTCTTAGTTTATATTAATACCGAGTAAGTACTAAGTTAATGTCTGAAAGTGACTATTAGATTACTGATAGAAATCATTCATTACATAAACAGGTTACCCGGCTGAAATTATAAGCGAGAAAGTTCGTATCTTCGAATCATTTGCAGGTAATATAACAGATCATGTCTGTAATTAGGATGCCTCTGAAGCCATACTTACCTACTAAAAACCAATGACTCTAGGTCCTATAACGACGTATCCTATATACCTTTATTATGAATGTTCTTGGTGAACCAAGAACATGAATAAAAAAAATTATGACTGCCATTTGTTTTTTTTTACATTTTATCTTCAATGGACAAAAGAGTTTATAGTCTTCTATGCTGGCCTGGGAGCGAACTAATAACGTAGAATAGGCCAGCCCCGACTCAATCCATGGGTGTCGTAGAAGTCGACTAAGGGAGATTGCCCGGTGTAGACCAATAAGCACCTTGGGGCCCCCGAATGGTGGAGGGCAAACCACCAACAACAGCGTACCCAAGGAGGGTTGTTGTCAGGCAGGCGGCCGGCTGTAAAACCTAAGCCAAAACCTTGAGCAGTATGGATTGGAATGTTGTCATTCTAATCACTCTCTCCGTTCATGGGTCTCTCGACATGGTCCGTTCCGTCTCTTTTCTATACATTAATTCATCACTAGCACCTTTATGGTGTGATGGATGATAGAATCAAAAGGGAGTGGATGGCTTCATGACGTCTGACCAATTAATGGAAGAGGAAACATACTGCGCCGACCCAGATAGACTGAGAACAGGGCAGGGAAAAGAAGGACAAAAGAGTTTATATCACAGCTTATTTACGTACATGATTAATTTTAGTGGTGCCGTGTGGTGACGGCAGAGTAGAATTCAATTGTCACCACCCCAAATCTCTCCCGTGGGTGTCGTACAAGGCGACTAAGGGTAAATCAGTGATGAGGAATGGGCAGCAGCGTTCCTTTTATACCACCTAGCTATGTACTGCGACTTTTATGCCCGATAAATGCGATAGGCTCGCCATCTATTACATGGGACCTGACATAATTGGCGAAACGTGGGTGCTAGTTCACCCCAGCACCCACGTTTCGCCAATTATGATATAATTATTATAATATAATTATTCACCTCTGCCTACCCCTTCGGGGATATAGGCGTGATTTATGAATGTATTAATTTTAGTCCTACAGAATTCTTTATTGTTTGATTTTATTATTAGGATTATTTTAATATAACTTGTAGATTATGAATATAAATGTTAGAAATTTTATAACGAAGAAAGAGAGGTCAGAACAATTATAATTCAGACATAATTTATTGAATTTTTTCGTGTCTTATATTTCTTACAAACTTCTATTTGTTAAAAAGTCTTATTCGAGTTTCTAGTTAATATACATATATCAAAATGAGATTATATATTTTACCGTTTTACTACTTTCATAAATATATAATGAAAATAATGAAAGCTTAAAATGTAACTGTATAATTAAGCCTCGATTTCTCCGGTATTGATAATACCCGAAAACATTATAATACGAATATTTTTCTGAAATGAAACATAAATTCACCAATTTACGATAACCAGAGCAACTATCGCCTGATTTACAAGTTCGCGGAATAACTGACCAACTAATGATTTTTTTTATTACAATTAAAAACGGTAGCGCGTGTTGCACAAGAGACGAAGCCATGCAATTAACGGACAAATTTACGCAACGCGATGGCGTATGATAACGTGGTGGGACTCTGGGTCAAGTGAAAAGCAGACGCGATTTTCATTTATGTAATTCTATTTTGTTTGCTGTAAATAAAAGTTGCATAAATTTATTTTTTATACTTACTGTCAACTTTATCGAACTTTTTCTAACCTCAAATTTTCAAAACTCAAAAGTTTTAACTTTTATACATAAATTAGACCTTGCTACTATGTTATGTTGTACTTATACTACAGATCGTAAATTTGCGTGACGTTAATTTACTAAAAAAAAATGCGCATTGTCTGTTTTTATTACATTTTATCGGAATAAAAAAAATAGCAGCGGAAGTTAGTCAAATTTATTAAAATATTAAATCAATAATTTTCTCTATGCAGGTACCTACGAGTGCGTTTCAGAATCCCTTTCAATACGCGAAGAAGTTTTTGGATATATATTTATATCGTCAGAACTCAAAAGTGGACATAAAAAGTAACACTTTTAACACGTATTCTTGTTACTTGTTCCACGCAAAATAAGACAAGATTCAAAAAGAATATTTTAAATTGTAGACTGCCACCGAAGTCTGCCTTTAATTTGTGATGTTACGTAAAATATTTTAATGTATTACCCAGTGCTGATGCATTATCGCTACTATCAGCCGCTTACCAGCAATGAATCATTTTAATATATCAACATCGTATGCGGTTACTGTTGGGAGGTTCTGCCATGTAGGAAGTTGCGTGCTATGACATCAGAAACCAGTATTATTATTTGTTTATTATTCTATTATATACATTTTAGAAAAAAAAGATTACTTAAATAAAAATAAGGCTAAACAACCTAGAAAACAAATCAGGACATAATTATTCTACATTTTCCTGACCTCTTTTACTTTGGGCAAAACAAAAACTTGAAAGAAATTTGATGGCATAGTAGCAGACGCTAAGCACTAAAAGTTGGCTAATGTCGTCATTGGATGATCATCATCACCAGCCTTTCAATGGCCCCATTGCTCGGGCACAGGCCTTCCCTATTGTTGGAAGACTATAGACCATAACACACCATGCTTATCCAATGCGGATTTACGCGTATTAACGAGTATGGGTATTTTCTGTAATATCGTTACAAATCATAATATCAAAATCAACAATGAACTCAATGAGAAGTAGGTAATGTGTTAAAGTTACTTTTTAAGATTGGGTTTGATTAGTCAAATAGTAGATTTTCCATCAAGTGCACATAACGAATCATTTTTGTCCGAGACTTTAGTAATGTCGAGGATAAAAATCGTTTTGTGGACGAGTTAGAAACTCTGCTTTTCACTTCGATTGCGAGGAAATAGAATAGTAGTTTATCATAACATGTCTTAAAATTCAAACTAAAATTAGTACAGTTTTGAAGGAAATTGTTTTTTTTTGTTTTGTTTTTTGTTTTCCCATTGATATAGGCTTGGGTTGCAGACCTATACAGGCAAGTATTAAATTAATTATGAAAAAGTAATTTTCTTAAATTAATTTAATTACCTACCGTACCTACTTGAATTAAAATTTTAATATCTTTTATGTCTTAAAAAACACATTACATACATACATACATAAATCACGCCTATATCCCCGAAGGGGTAAGCAGAGGTGAACTAGCACCCACGTTTCGCCAATTATGTTATAAATATGGTCCCATGTAGTAGGTGGCGAGCCTATTGCCATTTATCGGGCACAAAAGTCGCAGTACTATTGCTAGGTGGTATAAGAAGAACGCTGCTGCCCATTCCTCATCACTGATTTATCCTTTGTCGCCTTATACGACACCTACGGTAGAGATTTGGGGTGGTGACAGTTGTATTCTACTCTGCCGTCACCACACGGCGTGAAAAACACATTAGGCAAATAAATTTAAGTAAATAATAAAATAACAAATTTTATCTCTGAATTGGCTGCATGGCTTATTTTCTATGCCTTAATATAGACACATTTATGAGTAGATACGTTAATGCTCTAGAGCACAAAATTCGATTTCGTACAGCCTATATCCTGCACAAATAAGCACTTTCAGAGCATGAGAAGTGATAACTCTTTTATTTTATCCTGACGGCGAGAAATACGAACTCTTATTGAAAATGATCGTTTTTGCTAATCGCCCTTTCTCAAATAATCGATGCTATTTTGTCTTAGCAGAGGTCGATGCCGCTCCGTCAGCGCCACGGGGCGCGACCACACACCCGGGACACCCAGCCAGCAGCGGCCTGCTAATTGTCAACCACTTGTCACTACATTTATCAAAAGACGGTCCGTTTTGTAACTTGTCATTCCCGTCACTCTCTCCGTTCATCGTTCTCTCGATATGTTCCGTTCCGTCTCTTTTCTATACATTCATACATCACTAGCACCTTTACGGTGTGATGGATGATATGAATCAAAAGGGAGTGGCGGTGACCAGTGATGGTGACCATTCTGACCGATACGAATGGAAGCGGAAACACGGCGCCCGCCGACCCCAGATAGACTGGGAACAGGGCAGGGAAAAGAAAAAGGTCCTTTTTGCAACTTCCTTTGTGTTTATCCAAAGGGATCCTTATAACCATCTAATAAGGCGCGGAAAATTGTCAAAAATTGATGAAATCGCAACGTGGACGCGTCTGAGCACGATCTATTTTTTTAGTCAATTAGGTATTGTTAAATTGTTGTTATAATCACGCAAGTAATGATGGAGGAGGTATTATTGGGAGTTAGTAAAGACGTAAAGTATAGGAGTCCTCATAGAATAATGAATTGAATTTAATTTCTAATTTAAGTTAGATTCAATTAATTTTAACTGGGTTCCCTATGATTGTTGAAGGAGGTAGGAAAAGATGCATTTTGTATTGCATATTATATGTTAATAAAAATTAGAAAACATCGAGTAATCCAAGAGAGACGTTAACAAGTGCAACTAATAGTAGATTTTCCATCAAGTGCACAAAACGAATCATTTTTGTCCGAGACTTTTAGCAGCCTGAGCCGAAGGCGAGGGCTGATAGTAATGTCGAGGATAAAAATGGTTTTGTGGACGAGTTAGAAACTCTGCTTTTCACTTCGATTGCGAGGAAATAAAACAGTAATTTATCTTAACATTTCTTAAAATTCAAACTAAAATTAGTTCAGTTTTGAATACTAAAGGAAATTGTTTTTCCCATTGATATTAGACTTGGGCTGCAGACATATACAGCCTATACAGCCAAGTATTAAATTAATTTTGAAATAATAATTTTCTTAAATAATTTTATACCTACCGTACTTCTTGAATTAAAATTTTAATATCTTTTATGTCTTAAAAATCACATTAGGCAAATAAATTTAAGTAAATATTAAAAAATAACAAATTCTATGTCTGAATTTCTTATTGAGTTTGGCTGCATAGCTAATTTTCATTGCCTTAATATAGATACTTTTATGATTAGATACGTTTATGCTCTAGAGCACAAAATTCGATTTTGTGCAGCCTATATCCTGCACAAACAAGCACTTTCAGAGCATGAGAAGTGAAAAGCATATTATCAAATTACAACAGGCAAGATCTACAGTCTACACTCCCGACAGTTCTGCATCTTATGTCATGAGAAATACGATGCTTGTAACGCATCAAGTAAGTACATAGTGTCAGCGCCGACTGTGTCCCTCCGCTCCCTCGGGCAAAACCGAATTTAAATAACCAATTACTCTGTACAGAGTCCGCAGATTTATCGATCAATTTGGCTTAACACTGATTGTGTGGCGAAATTAAAAATCGACTCTCGCTTGGCGCACCTGATCTCGGACTTGGCGACGGATTGCTATGCCACTAAGGGCGTAATCATTTAGTGGCGCCAGCGTTTTTGAACTTTGTGCGTGTGTCAGAAGGTTTAGTTTTGAACGTCAGTACGTTAATATTATAATATAATAACCATCATGCTGCGTATCGTGTAGTCACGGCGGAGCAGCATACAATAACTGTCAACCCTCCATTTCTCCTGCGGGTGTCGTACAAGACAGTAAAGGGTACCTACAAACAGTGACAATGATTCATCTTATACTACCTAGCAATATACTGCGAATTACGTGCCCGATTTAAAGCTCTACCCCTATTAAATGGGGCCTAATAATAGGCGAAACGTGGGCGTGAACTCACCTCTGCTGCCTCTATGTTTTTAGTTCCCCATCCCGTGACCGGCCTAAGCGAACATTGCTTTATTTGCACAATCAAGTTGCTCGGGAATGTTTTTTATAATGATTGTATTTTGTTTCAGGTAATTACGCAGACCTACTGAATATACCTACATATTGCAAATCGTAAGTAAAGCCTTTAGCAAAACGGAAGACAGAATTTTTACTTTTTGTGTTCAGTAAGATTTTTTTTGTTAGCCTACAAGGTCCCACTGCTGGACCTCCCCCTAAAATGAAAAATTTTAAAAAATGAAAATAGTAAATTGTTTATTATCATCTTTAAAACTAATTACTTCCCAAAGATAATCCTCCTAAACATATATTGGTGAAATAAACATGATCCTTTGCTACTAATAAAAAAGACAACAAACCAAGGCTTTAAGGACTGTATTTATTAGTCAGCTTTATAGCTCAAAGTTCATGTGCATTCAATTCTGAACCTAGTGGAAGCGAGCGGTTGGCGAATTCTCTGTACTCAGCATAGAGACTTGTGTTTACACAGCAATCCAATTACATCCAGATCGTTCAAGCCTTACAGGGGCACATTGTAACACCGACCGTGTCAAATTACGGTGACGGTCACAATGTTAGTCATGTAATCGTTTCGCTTTTCAAATGTAACAAAAGAGTTCACTTCATATGACAACGGGATACTTTGTTTTGTCTTAAACACTCTTGAGTCGTGAGAGTGCTTTGAATGGGGGGGAAATTTAGGCAAGTAAAGTTTAGTAAAATATGCACATTTTTTAAATGGTACTTCGAACGCTTCTGAAAAAATATGAATGGTTGTTTTCACGGTAAGTAAAATAGTTACAGCGTAAACAAAATAGTTTGAGAAATAAAATCGCGCTGTCGCGACTCATGTTTAAAGCTCGTCGACAGCTTTCAAAAAACCTGGTGTGTATGCATGGCCCTAAATAGTACTATGCATATTTAAAGTGGTATTCATTTTTAGTAGTTTAAATAATACAATTGTCACCGCCCCTTCTATCTCTCGCGGGTATCGTACATGACTACTAAATTGAAACAGCCAGTATAGGAATGGGCAGTAGCATTTTTGTTATAGCACTTAGCAATATACTGCGATTTATATCGATTTACGTGCGATAAATGGCAATAGGCTCGTCCTCTATTACGATGTGATATTTGGCGAAATCTGGGTGTTGTAACAGACCTCCTTGTCAACAGTTGACATTTCAGTTTTGATAAGTATTTTAATGACATGTAACGACATATAGAAAATATACGTATTGAGTGGAAGTCGTAATATTTATTTAAAATATCAAAAATAATATTTTGTGGCCTCGCGCTACAAATTGGGGGAGTGGTGTAACAGACCTCCTTGTCAACAGTTGACATTTCAGTTTTGATAAGTATTTTAATGACATGTAACGACATATAGAAAATATACGTATTGAGTGGAAGTCGTAATATTTATTTAAAATATCAAAAATAATATTTTGTGGCCTCGCGCTACAGTGTAAATACACTTCTGTCTTGTTTTTATGTAATGAAAAGTTCACTTACAAGTTTGAAGGTTCACATAGGCGATTTATCTCCAGATTCTTCTATTTCTAAGCGTATTTATTTGCCGTGTGGTGACGGCAGAATAGAATACAATTGTCACCACCCCAAAACTCTTCCGTGGGTGTCGTACAAGGCGACTAAGTTGCGAACGACTAATGACTAATTGATGAAGTGGGCAGCAGCGTTCCTCTTATACCACTCAGCAATGTACTGCGACTTTTGTGCCCGATAAATGGCAATAGGCTCGCCACATGGGACCTGACATATTTGGCGAATCGTGGGTGCTAGTTCACCTCTGCCTACCCCTTCGGGGATATAGGCGTGATTTATGGTTGTATGTATGTATTTATTTACTACCAGGAATAATAAATCTTTAGAGTTTTTTAACGAAGAGATTTAGATTTCAGTTAATTTTTGAGACCTACGATCTCCGTTTACAATCTTAGGTTGTTATTTCCGAGTTTGTTTATAGATCATCGTTCTGTGGACCCAGCAACTCGCTACGTAACAACACGATCTTTCTCCAGTAGTTTTCATTTTTAAGCGTATTTACTACCAGGAATATACTCTTGAGAGTTTTTTAGCGAAGAGCTTCAGATTTCAGTTATTTTTCGAGATACACGATCTCCGTTTACAATCTTAGGTCGATATTTCCGAGTTTGCTTAGATCATCGTTCTGTGTACCAAGCATCTCGCTACGTAACAACACGTCGTCGCCGTCAGTGTTTGGAACAGGCCGTGTGATGTTATTTGTGACTCATAATGAAAATGGTAGCGCACAGCCCCTTTTACTGGACCACCTAGAACGGTGGCCTTATTCGAAACGTCACGCGATTAACTGGACCAATGATTAAGCGCCTTGTAGTTAGTAAAATATGGGATTATTCATAATGCAGCATTTAACAAATATAGACTGATTATGTGGGAAGACTTGGAAGAGGATAGACAAAAAAGTGTATGTGTATGGTATGACAGTTGACATTTAAATCATCCTATTTTACAAACTTGTGTTAAGGATACTAGATCACGGACGACTAATATACAATAATTATTATTTAGTAATTATGACCATGACTCGTGAAAAAATGTCTGCGTTCATCACAAACATTTGCCCCTACCAGAATTCAAACCCAGGACCTCTTGGCTAATACCCAGCGATCTGGCAATTCGGACCCAGTTAGCCGGCGTAAATGCTGACGCGTCAAAAAGTAGATTTCTTTATCTTATAATATGCGGGAAATACCCAGATCAGTCTGTGCAGAAATGTCACAATTTTCAACCTTATTTCAAGGTCTACACTTCTACATAGTAGTTTGAATGTAGTTAGTACAATGAAACTGCCAATCAAAAGCGCATTCAGATTTCAGTGTCTTGAGCATTTGCGGTGCAATTAAGAATTCTATTGCCTGGGACGTATTGCCCAAAATAGATTGAGGATAACTAAAGTTGACTGCTACCGTTGCGCCATGCATGAACAACACTTATCAATTTGTTTTATTACGATGAAAAACGTGAGAATTATATTTAGGAAAATAAATTGATAAAGAATGTGAGCCATTTAATTGTAACTCTCACCATCTGCGTCATTGTAAAATGGGAATCGGTTCCCCCACAGCTCTGGAATTTAACAAGGTTTTGCCCCGTCTAATTTTCCGAAGACCGTTTATCGCACAAAGTTGTTGTGGTCTCCACGATCACATTTTTCACTTTGCAAAAAAGAAATTATGATTGCTGGAACAAAGTTTGCAACCCGCCTCTACCAGAATAAGGCGCCCTCTGTTCGCATCTCGCAGCGGGGTCCTGAACGACTTATGAGTAATTCATTTGATGTTTTTACAAGAAAATAGTGCATCGATTCTTGCGGATTCCACGACGTGGCCTTAATTAACTATGTCGTGATATATGTTCCTTTTTGTGCACACGCCTGCCGGTCCGTTTTAAGAGTTTGGGAATTTGTCGAGATGTCGGTCTCCTGTCGTTTCACCGAAAGTCGATTGGTGAAACTTTGACATTATTCGACATTTAATAATTTAAGAGTTATAATGTAAAGAAGAATGAGCAGCAGCGTTCCTTGTGTACCTTCTAGAAAATCAGTGCTAAAAAAGTTGAAGCCAGCGAATCGCAATAGCCTCGCCTCGGAAACAGGTTATTTTTTCATTTTCGCTCCAAACACGTCCTGCACGCGTATTATGCATTATAACCTTCTTGTGTGAAAATACTATTAGTGTTTTCCTTCTGCTCCTGTGTCTCTTATTTAGTAATCTGCAGTAGATTAACACTAGAGTGACATGATATTATTATATTCATACAGTATGGTGGCAACTATTTATTCAAGTCTTGTTATTAGTACGACAGAGTGTAAAAGTGATCAAGTATTAATATTCTTATGAGGCATATAATATTTATGCAACAATAATAATAAAAATACGATCAAAGTTATTTTTTTATTAATCCAAATAATAATAACGTTATTTTCATTCAGAAACTGTCCGCTATAACTACAGCCTTTCTCTCAAGCGTGAAAACAAAACAAGATTCATATTCAATTGCAATTGTATTTTATTGCTGAGCATACTTATAAATATAAGTAGAAATATCAAGTGATTCGCTCAAGTAACACCCAAATCATTAATCGGAGTCAATTAATCTAACCGTCGATTTCTGCTCCCATGGTATTACAATTGATAATATTATTTTCCAGCGAATCGGTTCTCATTAGCGCAACGAGTATTTCTCCGTATATATTTTTATCTTTAGCTATCTATAGCCGTGTGGTGACGGCAGAGTAGAATACAATTGTCACCATCCCAAATCTCTCCCGTGGGTGTCGTACAAGGCGACTAAGGATAAATCAGTGATGAGGAATGGGCAGCAGCGTTCCTCTTATACTACCGTCCTGACAATGTACTGCGACTTTTGTGCCCTATAAATGGCAATAGGCTCGCCACCTATTACGTGGGACTTAACATAATTGGCGAAACGCGGGTGAGAATTCACCTCTGCCTACCCCTTCGGGGATATGGGCGTGATTTATGTATGTATGTATGTATTTTTATCTTTTTATTATGGCTTCCTGTGATTTCATGCCTAGTACAGTAAAATGAGATGTGTGGATGGACTAACACCTGGAACAATATTTTTTAGTTTTAATATCGCTTCCGTTGCATGTTTTTAGTATTTAATTGGGACATGTAACTCAAAATTGCATTCATGCAAAAGTCGTCTTATTTAATATTTTACTCAATAAACTATTTGATTTTAATTTTAACATTATATAAATGTTAGAAAAATTAGTACAAAGATTTTAGTGGTTAGAAATAGAATTTCGAAAAATTATGATCTTGAATTTCTAACTTGATATATATTTATTTATTTCTATATTTCTAACTTTTCTAACTTGATTTTCTAACCACTAAAATCTTTGTACTAATTTTTCTAACATTTATATAATGTTAAAATTAAAATCAAATAGTTTATAAAGCAAACCCAAGCTTAACCGAACGCACGGTATTTGTAAAAATATCTGCTTTGGAATGTTTGAAATTTATTTCTACATTGCGAGGGTACCCGTTGGCTTACAACGTGAAGTGTAAAGGTTAGAAGAATTTCGGCAAGTTAATTAGTATCTTGGGTGGCCGAGCGGTCAGGCACCTGCCCGGATAGCAGCGGACGCGGGTTCGATTCCCGCCTCAAGATCATAATTTTTCGAAATTCTTTTTCTAACCACTAAAATCTTTGTCATTTTACCCAATGTTTATCAGTATTTTTTGAGTTGCACCTTTATTGTAATAAATGAGCGATATGTTTGTTTTTACTATTCAATTTTGTCGAGATACAGTAGTGATACGGTGGGAGTGTAAGAAAATATTCCTATATTATTATTTATTTTTAAATATATTAGGTACTTCTAATTGTAAATATTATCTAAAAATAAAATGATTAGTTGGCAACCAGAACTTAATGACAGCTCATTTCCTAAAGAACTACATATAAAAATATTTAGACTTATCTAGAACTTTAAATATTTAATCGAACTGAGATGTAATACTTGGAATCATATGAAATCACTTCTTAAATACAAAAGGGACATAACTCAAAAACGCATGCAATTGTTTCATTGCATAAAAATCAGTTTTAAATTAAAAATTCTTATGACACACACTGTTTCTTTCTTTTTGGAGTTGTGTCGTTTTTACGAAGAGAAATGTGCTTAAGTCGAGAGAGGTGTCAGAACAGTGAAGGGGGTACTGTTTTAAACTTGGGTCACAAGTCTGACACTACTTCTTAATTAATGCAAGCATGGTGGGTACATGGAAAGAGCTCGATACGGTTTGGCGCGTTCGGCCTGCGATTACGAAAAATAAGCAATGTTCGCGAAGGCCGCTCAGTTGGGCTGCTGGGACGCTAAGTTAATACCCATCAATTTGCACTGGGCCAGCGTGGTGGGTTGTGGCCTATTCTTCCTAAGGAAGGCATGTGCCCCAGCAGTATACCTTCTATTTAGATGATGATGTTAAATACACGGAATGCTTGGAATTGTCGACTTTATGTTTATATAAATAACGTAATAAGTATTTTACACTTGAAAATATTTCTTCATCAAAGCGTGGTTTCACATAATGACCGTTATTTGAACACCTAGTTAAAACACCGATAACAGAATCGATTGTCCAGATAATAAAACAAAACCGAGCTTAATAGCCGTCTATATAGATCGATAGTTACAAATCGATCGATTCAATTACCGATTAATGATCGGATGGAGAGCGATCATCGATTCTTATTTGTCATTCATCGAAATTGATGAGAGTTGGTGCGGGTCAATAGTTGGTAGCGGGTTATGTTGTCGCTGGTTATGAACACCAGCGTTGAATGCTGTTAGTAAAATAGAGAGGTAAATGAATAAATATTCTTTGGTAATTATATCCATATTGGAGTTATTAGTTCTTATGCTTAAATTTTTTTTTTAATTCAGGTTTTTTTTTAGTACATTTTCATGTTACCTGAAATGAATAACCACAGTGACCTCACCTCCTATTACATAGGACCAAATATATTTGGAGAAATGTGGGTGTTAATACACCGCTATCTAGCACTATGGACAAGAGATACTATATTGATGGCGACCCATCCCATACCTAACCGACTTTTGCAAACATTGCTTATTATGAAATTGTGCTCGCAAGTTGGGTGCGCTTTTCACAGCATCAACGAGTTCCTCAGTAATGTTATTTGTGTGATTTTCTACCGTTAATAGATATCAATATCATAACTATGTATTTACCTACTTATTTTTATGCAGCATATCATTATTCTTTATAAACTATTCGATTTTAATTTTAACATTATATAAATGTTAGAAAAATTAGTACAAAGAAATTCTCTTTCTAACCACCAAAATCTTTGTACAAATTTTTCTAACATGGACTGTGTAAAGGAGGATATGATAGCGAGAGGGGTGGATGAGAAATTAGTGAAGGATAGAGAGAAATGGAAGAAGAAAACATGTTGTGCCGACCCCGCCTAGAGCGGGATAAGGGCAGGAAGAAGAGTTTATAAAGCAAACCCAAGCTTAACCGAACGCACGGTATTTGTAAAAATATCTGCTTTGGAATGTTTGAAATTTATTTCTACATTGCGAGGGTATATCTACGTTGCCATACAATATGAAGTGTAAAGGTTAGAAGAATTTCGGCAAGTTAATTAGTGTCTTGGTTGGCCGAGTGGTCAGGCACCTGCCCGGATAGCAGCGGACGCGGGTTCGATTCCCGCATCAAGACCATAATTTTTCGAAATTATTTTTCTAACCACCAAAATCTTTGCAGCATATCATATTTCTCACTTGCACCAAACACCAAGAAGCTCCTAAAAATAACAGATTTAAACAAACATTCCCATTAAGAAATGCGTTGGGTACCGTATACCGTAGGAAAAATATGACACTGCCAAGGTAAACTACTCCGTATTACGTATTGATACGGTCAGTCTGCTAGAATTTTGTCTTGTGACGCTTTGTACACAAGGTAATATTTGAGAGGTGCGATAATTTTCTTAATAATAGTGCTTAACCACCATCTACCGATGATAGGTTGATTTCTTAATGTTTTCTGGTCCATTGATCCAGGTTGCAGTTAAATGTGGCGGAAGTAGTTAAAATAAGTTTTTATTACACGCCTCACTATAATTTTCGATTCTAATTGTATAGATACGGAACAAGAAAATAAGTTCATTCGTATACAATGTAAAGTGAATATAAAACACCAGTCCAACAGATGTTAGGTACTTGTTATAATTTTACATGCGTGGTAGTTTGAGAAGTCCTAAAATTTACATACATACATACATAAATCACGCCTATATCCCCGAAGGGGTAGGCAGAGGTGAACTAGCACCCACGATTCGCCAATTATGTTAGGTCCCATGTAATAGGTGGCGAGCCTATTGCCATTTATCGGGCACAAAAGTCCCAGCAATTGCTAGGTGGTATAAGAGGAACGCTGCTGCCCATTCCTCATCACTGATTTATCCTTAGTCGCCTTGTTCGATACCCACGGGAGAGATTTGGGGTGGTGACAATTGTATTCTACTCTGCTGTCACCACACGGCCACGGTCCTAAAATTTATTAATCCAAAAAATACACTACATAATGAAACGCTAAGACAGTGGCAACATTAATCCTAACATTTATTTTTACATGTGAAAATTAATAATTGCAATGAAAATTGCATGAAAGTAAACTTAGGTTAGTTTACTTTTATATCATGCATGCTCCCAAATTTTTGGAGTCAGTGTTTGACATACTGTTCTGATTCGTGACCGTACCTAATTATTAAACTTTGTCTTATGTCTGTTAAGGCGACACAATTGCTGCTTCCTGGCCGAAGATCTGAAAATGTCTTGAACGAATTCACTTAAAAGCAATAACTAAGGCATAATAAAATCAATGGACTTTTAAAATTCAATTCTTTTTTTTACGTAAACGATCCTTAAGGCAGTGCAATAATGAGTCAGTACTGCCTCGCACACGACTGTACTTTCACGGAGACGCTCCTAAAAAGAAAGTACTGTCGGAAAAAAAGAATTACGGCGAGCGCCCGAGGCGATGCGACGCGGAAACAAAATGTACAATTCATAATTATCGACCTGTGTCGTAGGGATGTAATTATGTCGATGTAAGTCGACGCGTTTTGACTGGTCTCGCTTTTTATTGTGATGATAAGAGGTTTTTGGTGGTTATTTATTTTTAAAGGGATAAGATCGGATGGTGTTGATTGCTTAGTTAATAACAAGTTTATTGTATCATACTACCGATGCGATGCCTACGTATGCAGTCATTTTAGATGCTTCAACTATTTAAATTATTGAGAGGAAAATTAATATTCCCACTGTAGTTTTCGTGAACTGTTAACTATTAAGTTTTTACTATGGGAAGTATCCAAAAACTTAAAACTTAGTTTAAGTTTTTAAATTTGTATTTTTTTACGTTTAAAGGTTACCTAATCTCATTGCAGTTCTTTATCTTATTAAATTAGGAAATATTTCTAAATAAATAAAACGGCAAAGGATCAACTCCCGCTTAAAATTTTCAGAAGTAGGTACCTACCATTTAGTTGTATTTATTGCTAAATCATATAATAAATTCAGTTATATCTCATTCATGAAATTCACTAATTTGAAACGACTTGAGATGACTTTCAATATTGTATTTTATTTAAACCATCAATGAAACTTGTTTATAAAAGTCATTAATATCACATACACCGCGAAATGTAATCGAAACTCTTAATGAAAGGGCTGTGCGCGTCAGTTCGTTAGCTCGGCGGCGCATGCGCGATGTCGACACCGCGCGATTTATCGACACCGCGCCGCGCCGCGACAAAGTAATCGATATCGGCACGCCATTTCATCGTACGGTTTACATCACTATTTTTATTGTAAATTTACTTTATGGTATAGTACGTTCTATGCAATTTAATTTTTAAATGTAATTGAATTCAAAACACATCATCTTTTCATTAATCGAAACAGTTTTTTGTTTAAGACTATGATATGATTCACTTGTATTTTATTCGGTTCTAAGTTATTATCTATACGTTTAGTATATTTTTATTAGTTCCAATAAAAATATTTATTATAAATGTAAAGGTTATTTTTGCCATGAACTATTACATTTAAATGAACTTAATCATAACCACCAACTCTACACTAACTGAATATATTTTGTTGTGCCATCACTATTAATAACAAATAAAAATGTTTATAAAGGATTAATAACAGCCTCTTCTCAAAAAACTCAACAAACTGAAGTACATCATACTTGTATAAATGCTTAATTGCTTTTTACGAAATTTTAAGGCATAGTTTACACTTGTTCTTCTATCTGTACAAAAAAGCTTTATGTGACTGTCAATTATTTAAGTAGGCGCCATATGAGACTTTCCTCTTGTCAAAATGAACTCAAACGTCGTTAAATTAAAAGCTATTTCGGTATAAACAATCCAGTTTCGTGATTCCGAATCATAAAAGCCGGCATTACTTTGCATTGTAACGACACGTGTTTAAAGAGAATCATAACATATTTCGTATTATGCGTTCGAGTGCTTAAGCGATATTAATTTTTATTGTGCGGTGTTTAGAGCGTGTTTCTCTTTGAGGTTCGTTTGTTAAGATGATTTCAAAATCGCAAGTAGGTTTGTAGTTTAAGCGGTTCTCTCCGGTGATTTATTGGCGCTACCGAGTTGCGGTAACTTTTAAAAAGAATATTAACTTTGTCTGGGGTTGAATGTTTGTGGAAAATGTTTATAGTCGTAGTATTCGGGGTATTATTATTAAAAAAAAGCGGGGGAACCTATTGTTTACTTTTACGTAGTTAATTATTATTTAAATATTAAAGTTTTTTTTATTTCTTACACTAACACCTACCATCTAGCCGAACATAAGTAGCATAAGTGCATGTGTTATGGATACTAGATGACAGACACATTTTATTACAAACATATTGATTGATTAATTAGCCGTATGGTGACGGCAGAGCAGAATACAATAAATTGTCACCCCCGTTTGTTCCGTGGGTGTCCTACAAGGTGACTAAGGGTAAAGACAGCGATGAGTAATGGGCAGCAGCTTTCCTCTTATACCACCTAGCAATATACTGCGATTTATGTGCCCGATGGCACCTATTACATGGGACCTAACTTAATTGGCGAATGGTGGATAACCTCTGCCTGCCCCTTCTGGGATATGGGTGATTGTGTATTCTAAATAAAAATATACTACATAAACATAACCATGACTCAAGATCAAATGTCAGTGTTCTGGGATCGGAAAAATATAACAGAACGTGCCATCCCCGACTCAGGTAGTCGTATGAGGACTAAGGGAGATTGCCCGTCCGGTATATACCAATAAACGCTTTGGGTCTCCCGAATGGTGGAGGGAAAACTACCAACGGCAGTATACCCTTATTGAACTACTATGTTTACCTTACAATTCAATGGCATACCCAATGATAGTTGGTGTCAGGCAGGCAGCCGGCTGTAAAACCTAAGCCAGAATCTTGAGCAGTGTGGATTGAAATGTCAATCCCTATCATCCCAATCCCTCTCTACGTTGTTCATTGGTTTCTCGAAATAGTCCTTTCAATCACTTTTCTATACATTAATTCATCACTAGCAACTTTTCGGTGTGTTGAATGATGTCAATCAAAAGGGAGTTGGTGATGACCTGTGTGAATGGCAGAGGAAACATGCTGCGCCTACCCCAGATAAGCTGGGAACAAGTTAGGAACAAGAAGAAAAATGTTGTTGCAATCGTCTGGCTGATATTTATAATTTACAGCCTTAATGAGAATATTTTAATTTAATTTAGTTTCTATTTCGTAAAGCTAGATCCAACCTTTTTTAGATGATACCTATTGAGGTTTTTTTGTTGGTGTCCTGATTTTTATGCGTCAACAAAATAAAATGGCTGCCATCATATTTTATTCATGCTATTCTTTCACAAAGTCAATAACCCCCATGCCAATAATGACCGCTTAACGTGCATCACAAAGGAGCGCTTATCACCACCAGGCGCCCGATACGAGCGGCCAAATAGAAATATTGGCTCAGCGGCTCCTCAGCATCTTAGTTCGCAAAGGTGCCGCGAGATACCGCCGCGGCGCGATTAGATGCGCGCACGCACGATTTACAGCCGGGGTGTGCGCTATCGCACGCTATAAATTAGAAATTCGTTAGATAGAGACGTTGCCACGGAGAATTCCAATTATTTCGTCTATTGGTTATACGCGGGTTGGTGTTGCTTAGATCTTCGGCACGGATTTAATTTGTGCGGTCAGGATTCCAGCTTCGTCGTCGCCAGTAGCTTATGTTTAAATAGAGTTATAATTTCTTCTTCTTCTTTTTGGTTAATAGCGTCTAGTCAGCATATTTCGCCAGTCTCAAGTTTTTTACTTAGTTCAGTGTTGCCACTTTGACTTGTTTTAGCCGCTAGAATTATAATTTAGATGTGACTGGTGCAATGTTCAGAGATGAAAGGAAAGGAAATAATTGTCTTAAAGAGTGTTTTTTTTTAATTTGATTTTAGGTCTCGCAATCAAAAGCGCAGCTTACAATATCTACAACCGGATGCGCTAGATATTGTTAACAACATTTTGTAATACTTACAACTGTGGTATTCAAAGAATTTGTTTAAGTCTTAAATAATGATAATATAATAATAAGTGATTTATTTGCTAGAAGAATATGGTTACCAATAAATGTTTTATGAATTTATCGAGAATATTGATCATGAGTGGTTCACCAATAAATTATACTTTACTAGGCCTATCAGATGTCGCATAAATAAACATAGTAATTACTAATTTATTAATATTTAGAACATACTGGTTACATAAATACATTATTCACAACCTTGCCTCGGATATAAATTTCTATGTTTATTACTTAAAGATTAATTGCCCTTATAGAAATTCGAACTACTGACCTCTTGCGGACCCCTTAAGAAGCCTGGCTAGCGCCGCTTCTAATTCGACCACACCTACACACTTATCCACGTATTTCTGCCAAAGGGTCTTTTTTTACACATACATACATACATAGTTGATTGCCAAATAATATACGCCTAGGTCTTCCCTTTCCAATCCTTTTTAAATTAGTCAATCTCATTTGACATGGACGGGATTGGCTCGGGATCGCTCGAGATGGAGGGCTGCGGGGGAGGCCTTTGCCCAGCAGTGGGATCTTATAGGTTTAAAAAAAAAAAAAAAATCTCATTTCACTAATTATGTCTACGTGCGCTACATGAGAATTAGCTAATTATTTTTGAGAAAGAGATCTTTCTCAAAAATAATTATAACACCCCATGACGACGGCTTCTTTTAAACCACACCATAAATTAAAGTGGTGCTACTTATGGCACCACTTTTATTATGGTATTTGAAAATATTGTTCCAAGTTCAAATTCAATAATTTCAAATAAAATTGCACTCATTAAAGATTGGGTTTTTATTTTAAATCTTTGTTTTTATTTAAACATTTCATCTAAATACCTTATATTATTGTTATCCCATAAAAATGCTCTCCCGATCTATAAAAAAAATATGTTCAGTTTTGTAGGAAGCATCATCTGCTGCGTATATCAAACTTCTGTCTTAGTTGCGATTTAATGTTCTCACTAGAGACCGTAATTTTTCGTACTTTAAAGCCAATTAACATTCTTATAGCAAGAAGCAATTATTACATACATAAATCATGCCTACATCCCCGAAGGGGTAGGCAGAGGTGAACTAGCACCCACGTTTCGCCAATTATGTTAGGTCCCATGTAATAGGTGGCGAGCCTATTGCCATTTATCGGGCACAAAAGTCGCAGTACATTGCTATTGCTTGGTGGTATAAGAGGAACGCTGCTGCCCATTCCTCATCATTGATTTATCCTTAGTCGCCTTGTACGACACCCACGGGAGAGATTTGGGGTGGTGACAATTGTATTCTACTCTGCCGTCACCACCACACTATATATTATTATAACATACTAGTTGCGGTAAGTTGACGCGAGTTGATAGACTTTTATTTCAAATTTTGAGTACTTATATACCTAGATAATTTATTAAATTATTTAATATTTTCAATAAAAAAAAAAAAAAAAAGTATATAATTTTACTCCCCAACTTAACTCAAGTTGTGAAGCTAATAAATAGCCTAACTCAATAGGTACTCAGAGTTACATTTTGCTTGAGTATCGTCCACTCATTATTGGATTCCAACGGTAGCTTATTTTTCATTCCTTAGATCAAGTAGAATCCACATAAAATTGATATGTTATCTACGTGGATGGTCACCTCTTTATTCGTAATTACAACTAAGATTAGATCTTGCTAGAGGTTTTTTATTTATTTACCAGTTTCATTTGAACTTGTGCAACGGTGTTTGTCTATATTAATGTTCGTTTGTTATTTTTCTCTTGTATCCGCTGTACAAGAATTTAGTTTTTGAAGAATTAACCCGATACATACCTACTAAGGTTTTTGATATTTATAAGGGTGTTATTATTTATATTCATTCTTATCATAAATTTAGTGATGAATTAAAATATATCAGAAAGTTGGTTGTGTCGAACGCATTCCAAATTATATGCTAACATGATATATAGACATAAAATATTCATCATTCAAACGTGGGTGCTCGTTCACGTCTGCCTACCCCTTCGGGGATATAGGCGTGATTTATGTATGTATGTAAATATTCATCATCATTACCGAGTCCTTTAATGTAGCATCTGCTAGGCCACTGTTAGGTCTTCTTATGGATGGAGTAAGTGCTATATCCAGAATGAGACACAATCCACCACGCTGGATCAGTGCCGATTAGTGCTCTTGATAATATATTTTTAGTTACCCGGCCATCAATGATTGCCCTTGGCCACCATCACTTAGTGTTCGCAATTACTTTAGGTATTTAATTTTTATCTTGTTTCAATATTAGGTACAGATATGTTTTACATATACATATCTACCTAATATTCAATTACATAAAATATTCATTTAGTATAAACAGTAGTTACGTGTTTCTATCAGAAAATATGATAGGTTTTAAAATCATGTTAATTATAGGTAAGTTATTACCTATATCTATACATTTTTTCCCATATAAGTACCACACCTATAGTTCTTCATTCTTGTTCTTACTTAAGTCGTCTTGATTTACTTGAATATCTAACAATTTCAATTTGAAAACTTTATAATCGAGTAAGGTGCCTATCAAAAGCTAAATCTAATTAAAAAACACGTAGATAAAGCTATAAGTTACACTGTTCATTGCTATAAGAGTTTTGCAATACTTATTAGTTAAGAATAAATAAACTTTAGTTTAGGTTGGTACTTTAAGGGTATAGTTAGTACCTAATATTATTAATAGAAAATAATAACAGCAGCTGTAGACTTGAAATCTCTCAGTAACACATTATCTACCTACAACTTGTAGAATTAATGCAGATTCTAACCACGTTCGATCATATATCATATCCTTATTATCAAGTTAGTTGTAATAAACAATAGATCTATTCATGCGTTAGCTTTAGTGGGATACATATCTAGTTATTCAGATTGATTATTGACGTTTGTCCTATATTTTTTAAATGATTAGGTACGCAAAGAGGGTTGGTGTCAGGCAGGCAGCAGCCAAAACCTTGAGCTGTATGGATTGGAATGTTGTCATTGCAATCACTCTCTGCGTTCATCGGTCTCTCGACATGGTCCGTTCCGTCTCTTTTCTATACATTCATTCATCACTAGCACCTTTACGGTGTGATGGATGATATGAATCAAAAGGGAGTGGATGGCTTGATGACGTCTGACCGATATGAATGGAAGAGGAGACATACTGCGCCGACCCTAAATAGACTGGGAACAGGGCAGGGAGAAGAAGAAGATTAGGTATTCTTAAGTACTTTCATTGAGTAGTGTACGCGTAATGTGCATTTGAAACATTTCTACGGAAAAACTTAGAAGAAAACGGCGAAAGAAAATTACCGATAAATCCTCCGTTCGTCTATGGTCGATACTCGAATCAAAGACAATCGAGATATCAGCCAGCTCAAAAACGCTGCACATCATTATCTCTAATTGACGTCCGACGAACAATGTCGTTGGGGCTAGTGTGGTGCCCGCAAAAACTGTAATCTATCGATACGTTCGTCGCACGTATCGGTTTTTGTAACCGAACGCATGCCTGCCGCTCCCGCGCTCAAATTGCGCCCGAACAATGTGGCGCCAATTATAATATCGACCTTACGTTTACAATGCAAACGAAAGATACACTGCGACATACCACCTTAATCCTTATTCCGAGCACTCAGAGGCTATCTTAGTGTAGATTACAATTTAATAATCGCAAATACCGGCCGTTCTATGTAGTTATACGCGCTTTGCGCTGCAAAAAGCCTATACAGGAGTCATGAATAAATCATGAGCGGAGACAAATAGTGTAGGTAAAGGTCAGTCGCTTTATTACAGATGCGTACTGCTCACCTGTTTGATTGGATATGCGTTTGTCAACTAAGTTAGTTATGGGCCGGGCCTTCTTTTAATTAGAAGTTCCAGAAAAGTTATGCGATCGGGAACGCGGAAAAGTGGCGCGAACCCGAGTTCTAATTTCGAAATTTGAAATGACGCGGGCGCGGGTTTGCGCGAGTGACGAGAACGCACTCATTGCGGCGTCTTGCCGCGCACTGAGCCGCCACACCCCGCCCCGCCCCCCGCCCCGCCCACTTTCCGAGGCCAACTTCACGCTGTACGAGGAAAGTGGGAAACTCGGAGGCTAGTGGGGCAGCCTAACTATGGTGGGGACGCTACGTTTCATACTCTAGATCAGTCATGCGTGTGACGAAATTCATTTATCGGTCCATTTTCCCCGCCATTTGCTCTAACGGCGCGCTAAGTCATGGCTCGGAACAAACTAACTTTATTGACACATGGGAACTTATTATTTGGGACTGGAGGGAACTGAGACTTTTCCAAATACAGTGTGCACCTAAAGAAAAGTCAATGATTGGGTATTACCTACCTACATAATAATTTCATAATAATGCCATCATCATCCATCATCATCAGTATTCCTTCTATCGTATCGGATAGGTTCTGATTTGTACACAGATACATTTTCTATGAACATTTATAAGTATTTCCACAAAATATTGTATTCTTTTTTAATAAGCTTAAAATATCAAGCATTTATTGTATAAATTTATAAAATTGATTCAGTCTAAGTTCGCAATGATTGGTAAAGTATTGATTGGTAATCCATTAAATGTCAACACCTACTGTGTTCAACATTAAAATTATTTTCCACGAGGAAAAAGTCTAAATTTTTTTTGTTTTTGGTTACAATTTTCAATTAAAATTATCAATCGTTATTGTTGTCACTAATACAAGCTGCCGACATTGCTAACCCTAAAAGTTTTTATACTTAGATATCTCAACCAATAACAGAAGCAGGATGTTATAATGCGATTTTAAAGGTACCTAATGAGCTATCTGAATTATCGGTTTATCAATACCTAATATAGGTATACCTTCCTAGGGTTTTGGTAACTGATCCTTTTTTTGTAATACTGTTGTTTACCTAATACTAAAATTGATAAGTAATATTTAAGAGCTCTAATAATGTAGGTATGTGTTGGTGAAGTGGGAAAGAGGGGGTTAATACACAAATAGGCGTTATTTATTTACCTATGTATGCAATATTAAATTAATAACATAAACTAAATAACACAAACGCAAGCTCAACGGGTTCACTTATTTTATAACAGACGCCACATCTGTTTTGTAAGTGAAGTATATCTACCACAGTGTTAACAAAGCCATAGAAAATTATGCGGGTAATAAGGTTAGATATTAGCTCATTTTACAAAATATATTTCACTTATTTTCATATATTTCACTTTTAAAATTGGCATGATTACGTCGTCCTATTGTTTGGGTTTACCTACTTATTTTATTAAAGGCACATCACATCTGTTTTGTAAGTGAACTATGCAATAAATATCCGGAAGGCTCCGTGCAAACTTCAGCGGTCAGTACCCGTGAGATTTCCCCCGGGCACGGGCACAATGTGTTCAGAGAGATAGATGTATTACTGACGGGATAGGATACACCGTTTTAAAGCGATTTTCAATAACCACCCGGGGGAGATCTTTTTCAAAAGAAATATTGTGGATTGCTTTTAGCGGCTTGCTCGCTGTGCGGATATTTCCGCTGGAATGTGTTTTGTGCACGGTTCTGGCTTATTGGTGGGTTTGCGTTGGTTTTTGCATATATTAGGGGTTGGTTATACATTGTTTTCTACTCTGCCGTCACCACACGGTTTTTATTTTGATCCTCATCATCAACATCATTACCAGGCCTTTTAATGTACCTACTGCTGGAGCACGGGCCTTCCCTATGGATGGAAGAACATTTTGGATCCTGCTAAACGAAAGGTGAATAAATTACGTATTAAATTAATACGTAATTTATTCACCTTTCGTTCTTAACTAGCGGTAGTGCTATTGACATATTGTAGACGTTCTACAGTGATTTGTTCAAAGTTGTTTCAAAGTTGCCGTGTGATTACAGCAGAGCAGAATAAATTTTTGTCACTTTGCCACCACCCACAATCTCTCCCGCGGGTGTCGTACAAGGCGACTAAGGGTGAATACAGCGTTGAGTAATGAGCAGCAGCGTTCCTCTTATACAACCATGAAAAAAATATACTGCAATTTTCCGATATATGGCAATTAGCTCGCCCACTGTTTATTACATGGGCCCTAACATAATTAATGAAACGTGAGTGTTAATAAATACCTCTGACTACAATTTGGGGTATGAATGGGCGTGATTAAATGTATAAAATTCACTTAAAACCACTGAGACAATGTTATGAATATCATAGAGCATCTCGCATACTAAACCGCTTGCACAATCCCTGTTGATACGCATCTGTATTGTTTCAAAATCTATAATGCTTGTACGATTTTATCGGTCGTAAGGCAAATTATTCTTTTCGCAAAGAATTTTACTAGGAAAAGTCTCCATTTAACAATAGGTTCGCCATCACGTACCTTATTGTTGTCCTTTCCACCGGACTTCCTTAGACCGTGGGTGGTCTCTAGTCTCTTCAATAGACTTTAATTTGCAAGGTGGCAATAGCACCTTTATCCGCTGATTTATAATCGCATTTACGCATATGGAATTTATTACTTAACTTCTCTTGGGTCATGGTTGTTTATATGTTTATGAATATTAAAAGTTTCTCCTTCATCTTCATCCATCTCTTGTCATCGTCATCTTGTTCTTGTATCCATAACACTAACACAAGTGCTTAAGCTACTAACTTTGGGTTAGGTGATAGGTGTGAGTGTAGGAAATATTTTTATTTTTATCAACGATCCCCGTGAACACTCTCGTAAAAACAATTATTGGAAGTGTGGTAAAATGTAAAAAAAAAACAAAATTTATACTAAAACAAAACGTTTAATTTACTATGGTACAACTTAATTATCTATTCAAATATTAAGTAGTTGACGACAAGAAAAACAACGCCCAAATACGTCTGTATCTATAGCCATTAAAAAATTGAAACAAAAATTGTATTACTAAAAACACTGTTAATTCGTAACAAACATTGAAATCAGGTGTTAAAATCTCTGCCGGCCGCGTGGCGTGGGCGGTTGACTCACTGATCCTACCATTTGTGGTAGTTTTCCCGGTCAACAAACTACCAAAAACGTCCGACGACAATTAAACGAGATACTGGTCGGTTTTTGTCCAAATTCAAACCGACACGATACCGTGTCCTTTTTTGGGTGCTACTGTGTCCGAATGGGCCACTTAGGCTGAGTAGAACAATGTATGATCTGATCTCTGTTTTTGGTGAGTGACTTTCCCCTGATGCGTTTTTTAATTGTTACTTTCTATGTCTAGAGAGTGCACGTTTTTTTTTCATTATGTTGTAGAAAATTATGCCGAAGCATCTATTTCGTTCTTTTATTTTATTTTTTATATTTTTAGTAAAGTAATACTACATATAGTAGGCATGTAGGGTGGGGAAGGCAGAGGTGAATTAAATACCTATCTCTGGTACCCTCTGACGCCTGCTAAGTGTACTTCCTGGTCAAGGGGTGTCATAAAATTATTGTATGTTGATAATTTTATGACATACTCGTGTCAAATACTTGCGATCTGAGACATTCTTTGTTTTATATCGCCCTTGGTATATAATCTACTATTGACAAGTTGTTAGTATATGTATTATTATGAAGCTAAGATTAGATACCAGAATTATACATATCACATCATGTTTAACAGCTGACAAGGACTACACTGACGGTGATGTATTGGTATCATGTTGCGGCTACTATACATCTGCCTTTAAGCCCACAAAAGCGATTAGTACTCCATTAGTCGCTTCGATCGCAAACAGACCAAGAGTGACCACAATACGAAATAGCCACGGACACGTGAACGGCTCGGAAGTGCTCGGGGCACGTTCGTCTGTTTCCGTTAGGGGTCGGCGGTGACTGTGTCTGTCATGTGAACAGCTTGTGGGACTGTGGAAATATAGAAGTTTTTAGTATTATTTATTTCTGAAATTCAATTGCGTTATTCGAGTAGCATCGTTCTAGCCCCTTGTAGATTTTATAACACTTTGGTCTAATTGCTTAATAATTATAGTGGTATATAAAATATGGAAGTAAAGACATAATTACGAGTTGCATAAGGGAAATTCCCTGAGGGAATTAATATACCTCCATATAAATTTTGTTAACCTAGTAGAAGATTCTACTGCTGCCCTATTCGATGGAAAACCTTAACATGTATAAAAAAACACAAAGTTCATTGAAAAATTTTAACTACTGTGTTAACCTGGCAGTGGCGGAGCGTCCATATAACCCGATTCCCAACAGCCGTACCAAACGAGCGAGCATAAAAAATCATTTCCATAATGCAAGTACAATACCATTTTATAAACAAATAAAAAAAATCCACCAATAAAATCTTATCATAACAGTATTAAACGCGCGCGAAACAATATGCAACACAGGTACATACAATTCGCTCCCGCTCTCTAGATTCCTTCAACTAACTCGCTAAATATCGAGTTATGAACGCCTACTACAGCACGCACACAGACAAGCGTAGTCTTGTCAGGCGCACGCAACGAGAAATAGTACCTAAAGATTGCCTACAAGCCGGCATTTCGGCAGCCTACGCGCTTATGCATCGATACACTACGACTCACGCACACATTAGTAATAAACTACCACGAAAACAAGTCCGTCAAAAGTAAATATTTTAGATCTTATTGCAATAGCCATAAAAGCGGAATTTCACTGCACTGAACTGCACTCAATATCGCGGTCGGCGCCGCTCCAACAAGCCGCTCCGGACCGGGTTGAATCGTCCTTCCCTTTTTAACACGGCTTTTGTTTGTATAATGATATCTCTTTCTGGCCTTGCTGAGAAATACTCATGACGGCTTCTGTCATGCCCACAGACGTTGGCTTGCACTCACATAAACATAACGTAATTAATTAGTTTTATTGTATTTTTAGCAGTAATTCAGTGAAATAGTAAAATTTTACTAACCTGTGTTGTTGGTTTTAAAGGTGTATTGTGATTTTGTGAATTGTGTAGCTCTGCAGGGATTTAATTGGTAGGTTTTAGTTTTTATTTATTTTGGTTTATTCTCTCTTGGCACAATAATGGCCGCTTTGATGCACATAGATTGTTGCCTTACCGATTTCTTGCTTAGTGAAGGAAAGCAGTTTTCAAAGTTGTCCTTTGAAAATAAAAAATATGTCATACAGTTAGGTCGAGCTCGTCCAAATATGTCAATAGATTACAAGCGTAAAGACGGTTTTTTCAAGCATTTCCAGTTCTCTTTATGTTAAATATAGTTGGCTTACAGGCAGTTGTTTATTAAATAAAATGTTTTGTTTTCCGTGTCTTTTGTTTTCTGATTCAAGCAGCGTTTGGAATCGAACGGGATTTTCTGATGTTAATAATTTATCAAACTCTGCTAAAAACATGTTCAAAGTGAGAAACATATGCGTAGTTGTTTAGCGTTGCATGAATTTGGAAATAGTAGAATAGAAAACTATTTTAACAATAATTTTGGCGCTCATAACCGCAAAGTCGAGCGTAATCGTATCTGCGAGTACCAATTTTTTGTGGGTCCTAATTTTTACTGTGGCTTGCCTAACTTTTTTTTTCACGCCACGCCACTGTAACCTGGTATATTAATTGGTTTTATACATCATTTAATCCTAATAACACCGTGTCATGTGCACACCCTACACCGAATTGTCAGTGTCGTAAAATCATAATTCGGCGTAGGCCTTGCATTTCTAATGCTCGAGGTAAAACGTCAACGACCTCTTTCGGGGCGGAAGCGCCGTCTGCACGGGAAGTGTACATTGTGCATTTTTTTTCTTTTATTTTAAATATCTATTTTCGTCACATTCGCAGGATATTCAGTCGGGGCGTTGACCTCGAGCGTCTAAACAGACCTATCACTTGTTTTTGTAATTAACTTTATTTATGAGAATCAAAATAGTTACCTATTAATTATTTGCGAACTGTCGAATCAATATATTTGTCACATGGTTTATATTAATTTTATTGAAATGAGTAAGTTTAGTTGGAATAATCCTCGCATTAAATAATTTTGTCAATTATCAGAATATCTTTCACATGACCAATATATCTTATATTATGGCCTTTTAAAGATCGAAATTATTTTCCGATTCAACACTAACCTGATTTTGTACATTCAAAAATATTAGAGTACTTAAATAAATAATAGTATCAATTTTCTACACAGGCTACAGGTCAGCCTGCTTCTTATTAACTAAAATTAATATCATCAATTGGAAGTTTCCTGTCGAAGATGCTTAATAGATATCATTACGGAGTTAATCACTACGCAATACTTCCGTTTAGCTTCGATTCAACGTACAAAGCGTGATGAGTCCTCATTATTGTGCTAATGGAGCATTAATTCATTCATATAACAAGGCACTCTTATTTTGGTATCATGACCACCGCGTATTTGGATACAGTGTCGTATAATTAAGTCTTATCCATGTGTATTTTACCGTGTAGCACATCGTCGATATATTAATGACAATCTGTGCACAGCTCACTAAGACAGTTGTTAACTGTAACTTCTGCTTAGGAACAGAAGAGTTCATAATTCAAAAGGAAAGCGTTGTTTTGAATCGATTTGCGCTCTCCGTCGAATTAATCAAGGATAGAAATCAATTTGGATTTATACTTTTGTAAGGTTTGGCGTGTCTAAAACTTCATTTCTACCAAGATTGAAGACTATAGTACAACCGCACAGCTCACAATTGATTTACTTCTCTGTGTTAATTTAATTTTTCTAGTTTTTTATTAACACATAATAATAATTAGGACCGTCTGATTTCGTCTCTAAAGTCAGCTACCATTCTTTAATCTTTTACTGAATCACCAACATCCTGATCAAAGACCTCTATTTAACAAACTAGATCGATGTTATAGATCTTTATGAATAGATCATCTGTATTTATAAGTTCAATGAAATTGATAGTGTGGGATGAGCAAGCGAACATTGACGTCATTAATGGTGGCAAATGGCAGCATAGATGGATTCAAATTATATCATTAGTTGAATCAATTAATTTAAAAATGTGTGAAATATAGGTAAGTTAAATATAAATTTATTTATTAACAAAGAAGCAGCTTCAAATCGTTTTACTTTTAGCGATTCTCTTGAGCACTGAGTTAAAAAAACAATATTTATAAATTAGTTTTTGCTAGTAACCGGTTTTCTTTGGACCTCTTTGTAATTTTCCGCCTTCAACAGTGTTCACTAGGAGGGATTGCTATAAATACCTAGCCAAACATTGAGCAGTAAGTCTATAGACAGTTAGTCTACACTGCAGGGTAGGAAGAAGAAGAAGACATAAAAAATATTCTTCTAACCATTTCATCTTGATCAGTCTACCCTTAAAAAGCAGGTGTTTTTACACCTATAATCGCTAGAGGCCTTTAAGCATAGTACAGGCGTGTTGAATTTGAAACTTGATGTTATTTCTTGTTGAAATGTCCTATTTATTACGGCGCAAAACACTTGAAATTCAGCGTAACACAACGAATATCCTCCAACAAATTCACGGTGACAATACCGCTTCCAAAAGTTGCAATTTAAATACAATGACTGGGACTTCCTTAGCGACAGCTGTTCGCAGCAACATCCTAGGCTCGGTGAGATTTCACGTCACGTTCCCGGCCGGCCATCGTCACGTCAGCGGCCGTCCTAATTGCACCACCGCTGGTTGCATGTTTAATGCACTGTCGAATTTTTAATGCCCCAAGCTTCCTGGCGCCTTGTGCTTTAAGCTTACGAGTTTATTAAACTTCCTGGTGTGGACAATTAACATTCATAAACCACGCTTTTTTATCTCTGAAGGCGAAATCAGAGGTGAATCGATACCCCGATTTCGCCAATTATACTGGAACATAGTTGCAGTATGTTACTAGGTAGTATAAGAGGAACGATACAGCCCGTTAGTGCGGGAAAGAATGGTCACAATTTTATTCTGCTCTGCCGTCAACACACGAGAAAATTAAAAAAATATCTACTTTCAATCGTGAGTAGCTTTGTTACTTAATAATTATTGTACACTTACAAACATAAATCAAGCCTATTTATCCTCGAAGGGCCTAAATAGGGGTGAATCAACTATTTGCCACATATCGGGCATGCCAATCGCTTGGCCGTGTGGTGACGGCAGAGTAGAATACAATTGTCACCACCCCAAATCTCTCCCGTGGGTGTCGTACAAGGCGACTAAGGATAAATCATTATGAGGAATGGGCAGCAGCGTTCCTCTTATACCACCTAACAATAGCAATGTACTGCGACTTTTGTGCCCGATAAATGGCAATAGGCTCGCCACCTATTACATGGGACATAACATAATTGGCGAAACGTGGGTGCCAGTTCAATCATGTATGCAATCGCTCTATATTGTATGTTGCTAGGTGGTTTAACACTGCTGCCCATTACTTATCGCAGTCTGTACCCTAACCGCCTTGTAAGACACCCGCGGGAGAGATGCTGGGGGTGACAATTTTGTATTCTGTTCTGCCGTCACCACACGCCCCAATTGTAACAACACTGATGTTTTTCTCCATAATAATCTGTCAATTGTACCCTTTTTATTTGTGCAATATGTTGTTTATAAATAAATATAATTTAACTAAAGACGTCAATCCAGTAGCACGCACGGACACGCGCACGTTCCTCGCTTTCCATGTAAATGTAGCCGGTATCATCCGCCAGCTATATGCTACGCACGGCTGCGCCACTTGATGATTTTGCCAAAAAATAAAACGTGCGCCTATATAGCTTCTACGTGCACTCTTCGTACCACTGGATTAGAGGGTTTATTTGGACTTTGGTTGGTTTTATTTTCCACTTTGAGTTAATTGGAAATGTATTGTTGTTGTCTAATTACTTAAATACAATTTATTTAACTGAGTAACCCCCGAATACAGAAACGCTATTCAAAGTTTGAGTCCCGCTTAACATTTAAGTATTGTCAAAATTGACGTTTTTCCATACAAATTCTGACAGGTAGTGTCCACTTAACTTTTTAAGCAGTCCCCTAAATTTGAGTAGCGTTTCTCTATTCGGGGGATAGTGAATGGATTGTGAGATTTTCGATTGGTGCGATTATATTATTATGAATAAGTATGTACTGAATTTTGATATAGGTCTTTTGTTGACAATGATTAGTGTTTATCTAAGATGTTAAGAAGCTTCTACACTAGAGTACCTCAACATTTTAATAATTGTCTTAATATTAGCACTGACATAGCATTTGTCTTTCCATCAATTTTCAATCTACAACGCGGGCGTGTTGAGAACCTATAAGAATGGATCTGATATCCAGCCCTCTCATTACAAATACTTGGAACATATTTTATATTTTGATTTAAAGTCCTCCGGCGTGTTAATATTTTCGAAAATAGTGTGCTCAAGAATCCTCAAGGTAACAAACATTTTTATTTCTAAAAAAAATGTTTATAATTTTTTTTTTATATTTTAGGCAAAATAGTTATTGGTCTGTAATTCAGTCAGTTTTATTCCCGTTTTATGTAGGGGTTGGTTTTCCAGAAATCCACCAGTTTAATAATGATAAATATAATAAATATTTTTACACTCACACCTATCATCTAGCCCAAAGTAAGTAGCTTAAGCACTTGTGTTATGGATACTAGATGACGGACATATTTTTAATATAATTATGTATGTAAATGTTTAAAATATACTACATAAACATATACACAACCATGACTCGGAAACAAACATTTGTGGTCATCACAAAGTTTGCCCCTACCAGGATTCGAACCCGGGAGCTCTCGGCCAATACCCAGCAATCTGAGCATTCGACCAAGGCGGCCGTCAAAAGTTTGGAGTGGCAAGTTGTCTTTTTCCTCTATACGAACGATCTGCATTGATGATGTAGTAGTTATTGCTACCGTGCCTCGAATATCAAATTTATGATTTCGGTTTTTTTGATAGCCCTATTGAATAATTCAAATCATTGCTTATTTAACAATTGGTTTTAGTGTGATAGCTGCATAATTTTCTTTGAAGCCGCGGTTGAATTAATTGATTAGTAATGCTATAAATATTACGCAGATACAATTTTATAATATAAACCAACAAAATGATCGCCGATTAAAACCATTCTAAAGGCGAAATCAAATAACCCCATAAAACTTCTCTCCGTATTCGTGTAGCTCCAAAACACATCTCTAGCACATGGCAATATTTTTCAGGATATTGGGTTTTAGTAGCTACTATAAGTCGTAAAACCCTCTCAAGAAAATACACAGGTATTTTTGTGATATCTACTTAATCTAAGTGTTCCTCTTTTTATCACACAGTAAACACACTTTTACAGACAGATACGAACAAGTAAGTACTTAAAAAAAGGTGTTTTAAAGACTGATTTAGTTTTAAAAAATAATGGGCTAGTATAAACTTAACTTGATATTTTCTTCCACACACCAAAAATGTATGTCGTAAACGTTTAATTTATTGTATTGAGATTCCCTTAATTATCTTCTAAATAGTACGTTTATAGCATTCCGTATTTGTTCACACAGTCTTTTGTCACCTCTACATTGAATGATTACATTATTCATGATAAGTGACAAAAGATATGACATCAGAATTGAATAGATTCATTATTTTTATCAATATTCGACAGTGTTTTCTGTAGAGTTAGTTTCCGGTGTCAATGTGTCTAAAAGGAAGTAGCGTACATTCGCTGATTTGCAAAATATCTATTTCGTAGGGCTCTGAATCGCAAAAGAGTTTAATAATGATTTAGTTCTTATGAATTTTAGATTTAATTAATGAGTGAATTTTGTTTTTTTTTTACTTAAGTATTACTATACCTATATTAGTTATACTTAAGTAAAAAAAAACAAAATTCACTAATTAATTAAATCTAAAATTCATAAAAACTAAGGTAAGGTAGGTACTACTTATATTTCTTTCTTTTCTCTTAGTCCTTATAATATACAAAAAGTCAAATGCTTACTATAGGTACTTTAACAATGGAAAGGGATTTTTATGTGCATAGTATCATTTAGAAATAACAAAGTGAGTGAATTTTTTGTAGGTAGATTTTTGCTTGTTACAGCTATTTGTTCTGTATTTCAAAGGCTCGACGTAAAATACATCCTTAGAGAATTCTCAGGCAGAGATATTAATGCATAATTAAATACTTTACTGTCCGTTGGAGGACCCTAAATTTGGTGCCCATACGAAATATTTGTACACGTTCATAATTTAGAATTGTCCCTCCCGTCTATGTCGCTTTAAAGGGAATATTAATAAGGCAGTCTTATGCGTGGCTTCGTACCTTCGTCATCACCTTCTGTTGCTTGAGTTTGGTGGTATCTAAAAGTTATGCATACATACATGAATCACGCCTTTTTATCACCGAAGGGGTAGGCAGAGGAGTCACCCACGTTTAGCCAATTATTTTCGGTTTCATGTGGTGGCGAGCCTATTGCCATCTATCGGGCACGTAACATCGCAGTATCTTGATAAGTGATATAAGAGGAATATAAGAGGAACGAGGGGAGAGGTTTGGGGTAGTGACAATTATATTCTCCTCTCTTAGGTTCAGGGCCGACCGGCCCTTTTTGATTTGATGGGTGACCAAATATTTATTATCTCGAGTACTCCTCCTCCGTGCTTCGGAAGCCGTGGCTTAACGTGCCTTCCGAAGTTGGTCGAGAAGTTGGGTATTAACGACTGCAAATGCAGCCATCTGCAGTCGTTAATATCCAACAACCCGCACTGGGGCAGGCAGCGTGGTGGGTTATGGCCCTTTCTCCCAATATTCTTCTATCCATAGGGAAGGCCTGTGCCCCAGCAGTGGGGACATTAATGGGCTGGTGATGATGATGATAAGGTTATTTTTCTCTAATATTTAATTTCTTTCAATGTGTTATGAAGACAATTAATGATTATTAATGATATTATACCTCAGAGATGAATTGTAACGTTTAAGGTACGAAAGACGGGTGGACCAGTTAATTGTTTCTGTCATTGTGACAAATTCAAGTTACATAATAGGTTAAACGGGATTTTTTTTAATTAATTGACCACAAAAAGAAGAATATTTCTCAACTTTTCGATGATCCCGTGACATTATAATGGCAACAATGTTAAACGCAGCTGGTAATAAGAAAAACACTGACAAATTACAGCAATATGACTAAGCTGGACGTGGCTCAACAATCGTATTGCGTTCCATGAATTTTTTACATAAACATGGCATTTATCAACCTTAAATTGCATATCGTAATTTTTATTTGCAGACGCCATTATTAATTTACTTATTCGCGGCTAATTTTCTTCTGTCACGGATAATTGTTTTGCTGTGTCCCGTTCTATCTTAATGACCTGCACACCTGTCCCGCTCGCACCACAAACAATTGTATTGCCTTTGAGAGCGATGTTCATTTTCTATTTAAAAAAAAGCCTCTTTGTGCAATTTTGTCGACGTCATTGTGTCGCAGAAAGATCAGAGATATGTACTTACTTAAAATACCTATCTGATGATATTCCGTGACTTGTCTGCTTCTTTCACTGGACACGGGAAGAGTTTTGGAGGGTCTAATTGATGAAAGGAAAACTGGAAGGCATGGGTGAATTAATGAATGCTAGTTCACATCTGCCTGGATATAGGCGTGATTTATGGATGTATGTAGGTATAACTGGACACAGTTAGTTTCTTTTATTTAGACAAAGTGGCACAATTTGAGTTTTTCATCCCTGTTTTCAGTCTTATTGACTTGCTTCGAACGATACCCGTAAAAGAGAGGCGTGCCTAGAATCTGGTAGGTATTCTAATCTCCCGTCATCACTCAATTTCTACAAACCACTTCGTCACAATTACTAATAGTAATTTCTCTTTAGCTACTACGACAAAATTATAATTACAATTCTTTAATTAGAAAAAGTGACGCCTACCTGACTTCAGCAGGGAGCGTCAGCAATGCTAAATTCAAATGTCAATTAAAAGCTAAAAGTCAGGGCAGTAATCTTAAATTTAAACGGATACAAAACAATCGGCCTGTTTCGCAGCCAAGTTTTTAATAAAACAAACACAAACGGGGAATTTCCCTCTTAAGTAATTTGCGAAGTTATTCAAAAGAGTTCCGCAAAGAAAAGAAAAAAGACGGTGCATTACTTTTGCTCTTTATTTTTATTTATTCATGTACTTTTTTGTCTCGAACTTTGTGTTTGACAAACGGGAACAAGGGAGCAATGAAATTAGTAAATACTCATTAAAGTCTTTTAATTAAATCTATTATTATAGTGTCGTGAATATAATTGCATTCTATTATAATACCTATCTGTTACTGTCGATTGTTAAGGTTTTGTCTGTTGTCATAAACATTTTCCACTATAGTCAAAATAAATTTTCCATTGTTGGATGATAAGCTTGAAATCAGTCAATAGTGGTTTTGACCGGCTAAGAGTTTTGGATGTAACATATCAACCCAATTTGATACTATTTAGAATGGCGATACGAAAATTGATCCAGATTCACTGCTGCTTAGACCCCGTTACATTTACGACACTCACTGCTGCACTCAGAGACGTCAATTAACATAATTGAGTACTTAATGCTAAAAAATGAAAAATAAAATAAAAACCAATCGCTATTTTTGCCGGGTATTTTTTGACATTAAGTATTCATTAAAGTAAGGTTACGTCTCCGAGTGCGGTAGTCAATCAACCTAAGGCAGAGGATTCTCTCTGTTAACGTTCTTAGGACAAGTAATCATACATAGAATGCAACATAAAAATGTCATTTGTCTGTATGTAGGTACCAAAGCGGCATGCCAATATCACAGCTCACTTTGTGCGTGACAAAAATGATAAAACACACGCGAAAACATATTAGTCACTGCGTGACAAAGCTTCAGATTGATCGAAACATTGTATGGGATATAGGTTAGGCAGTCACTAAGTTTTCTATAACAGAATAATCCCTGAAACTTATCTCGGGCTCCTTTGTTGGCGGTATAAGCGATTTGTCGAGTAAGTTATTCTACAATAAGTATTACGAGGATAATAGACACTTTCGAGTGAATAGGCACTGATAAATCTAATATATAAAAATCTCTTGTCACAGTTTTGTGTCATAATTTTGTTTTGTGTGTGTGTGTCTAGCTCTAATTATTGTTCGTACTCCATTAATTTTCTGAGCTGTCGTATTTAAAAGAAACAAAATTAAATTAAAATCAAATTTCGAACAAAATTATATTTTGTCGATTTAATACAAAGCGTAAACATGATTATTATTTGAAACGCTCCAAATGACTTCATCATTACAATTTATCCGTCATAATCGGCGTCGGCGCATTGCACACGGTACGCTCATATCAAAACATAGATTTAATTCTATGACTCAGATGTTAAAGCATAAATTTGCATACATTTCGTTGTAAAATTCTGCTCGATTCCTTTTATGGTTACGATAAAATTGAGGTTGCATTAGCATCTTTTACTGTATCTGTCTCGCTTTGGCCCAAGAGATTTATATTTTCTTTTCACTCTTATTGATCGAGTTTCTGGTGATAGATAATTTGTTTAGTTTTGCCTTCCAGGGATCATCAATAGAAATAGATTCGAATACGAACTAGTGTTTTGTATTTAATTGATAGATGTCTTGTTTAATTAATACGTTCAGTATTAAGGTCTGCAGATGCAGCCAGGACCAACGGATTAACGTGCTTTTGGAATCACATAGGAACTGGAAATAATAAATTTTTGGTCTTCCAACTAATGACGGGTCTTAGCGAATATTGCTTACTTTACGCAATCGCAGGCCGAACGCGCTAAGCCACTGCGCTACCGACCTCCTCGATATAATGGCTGGAGAATAGAAAAGGGTTAAACTGTGATGAGGAATTAACCACCTAGCAATAAACAGTGATGAGGAATGGGCACCAGCGTCTTATACTACCTAGCAATGCATGTGCTGCGACTTTCGTGCCCGATAAATTGCAATAGACTCGCCACCTATTACATGGGGCGTTACATAATTGGCGAAACGCGGATGTTAATTCACCTCTGCCTACCCTTTCGGGTATATATGCCTGATTTATGTATGTATGTAGAATAGAAAAGGACAAGATATTGATTTAGTATCATATGATACCAACTTCCATGTCGCCGGAAGGAGGTAGGTACGCAATAGTATCGCTCGCTCCGCTCGCTCGTGATAAGTTACGCGACGGGTATGCACTATTACATCCTCTCAGCGTAATTACAGACTCCCGTGTTAAATTATCATGGTGATTCGACCACTCGCCACCTCGCTCGTTCACTTTTACAGTTGCATTAATGAATGGGCCCAGTTCAGATGCCGCGATAATATTGTAATTGCCAGGGTTACGGTTGTATTACGCGGGATAGCTATAATCGCTTGGTGTCGAGATTTGATGCCGATCAGTTACTTTTTCTCGCGTCAGTGCCTTACAAAGAAAATAATGTCACCTCACGGCTGATTGGTTCATGGAGTTGAATTAGCTGTGTTGTGATGGCGGAGAAGATTACAATAGGGATGATGACACTGACAAAGAATCACCAAAATAATGATTTATAATAATAATTTAGGATAAGAAGATTCGTTAAAGTCACTTGTTCTCAGATTATACTTGTGATTGATGTTTATTTTATAAAAATAAAAAATACTGAATTAGGCAATCCGCCATATTTGGATATTCATTTTTTTGACATTTTATTTGCCAATCATTAGCACTCTATACTATAAAAACTGTCAGGTTTTACGCTATAGTGACGTCACACAGACACATTTGCTGTTTTGGCGGAAATTTTAATTATTAGTTAGTTTTAAATTCTCCCTATATTTTAGGGAAGGCAAAGGGTCTAGCCCATACAGCCAAGTCTTAAGTGTATATTTTATCTGTAGTCTTATGAAATAATGAGTGGGTGAAATGGATGAATGAAATGAATTTTACGTTAAAATATGGGTGTCACACATTTTAACGCATCTAGGGAGTGCTTGGTGCGAATTGAATGGTAACAGAGTTCATGATGGTGACTGATGAAATGGATAAAACCACTTTTTATAGTGATCTTCACCACTACATCAAAAACATCATAAGACTTGTTTTCAATGATTCTGCATAATTGCACATCAACACGGATATGATTTTTCCACAACCACTTTCACTGCACAAAATCCACTCTGCACCAATTTATGAATTATCGAAAAAAAATCTGACTGACCACGAAACGCGCCAAACACTCCCGGAAATTTTAAATTAGACACGTAAAAACAACGTGGTGTTGTTTATCAAAATTAGTCATCGCAAGATGACTTTTGTCATTACCCCTGATTCTCTCACTGGTATCGGTCAAGGCGACTAATAGTTGTGATATAACGAAGAATAAGCAGAAGCGTTCCTGGTGCAAAATCTAGCAAGTTTCTGAGACTTAAGTTCCTGGCAATAGGCGAGCCCACTAGCTTAGCACTTAGCTTAAATTAATCTGGCCAAATTCGAATGTTAAAACATCTCCGACTATACCTTAGGGGACAAAGACGTGATTTTGTATGTTATATATATACATACAAAATCACGTCTTTCTATGCTTAATAATATACTATGCCATATCTCCATCTCTCTCCAGAAATCTCCTGTCTATGAGATGTTGCGTCGATTGTTATGCTAGAAACACATTTCTAAAACACGATGCGACCCGATATAACGTGATGCGTGTTGAGTCAAATCAAATGTATTGGTTTTCTAAATCACACTGAACATCCGCCGCGACGCCGGATTGTTCGGTGTCTACATGCTGTGGAGTCGCGTCGCGTTTCATAAATGTGTCGGGGTCATCTCCGATCCTGATCAGATGCAGTGCGAGAACTCACGCAACTTGTAACTTTACCACGACACTGGGGCCGCTTACTCATTCCCTTCAGCTTTGACGCGAACGTCAGCGAGGCAAGAAGCGGTCAGTTTTGGAATGTTCGTCTATAAACATACGTCTTCGACACGCTCGTAGTTTTTGCACTGCGCATTCTTCGGTCGGTGTCCAACATTATGACAGTGAGGTTTCATGGTTATTGCGCTACGTGGCCAGCTTTCTGATTTGGCTATTTGTACCCCGTCATTAGTGTTGAAAAAAAAAGGAATGATGTACCCAATGGCGAGGGGACATGTCGCGAGACTTGGTGACGTGTTAATAACTGATTTGAGATTCTGTCGGTAGTCTGTACTAAAGAAATTTGTACGAAGTTTGTATAGGTGAGAAGGAGAGGAGAGAAATTCGCTAGCGCAGTGGCATAGCGCGCTTGGCCTGCGATTGCGTGAACTAAGCAACCTTCGCTAAGGCCGGTCATTGGATGGGTGACCAAAAATGCATTATCTCGAGTTCCTCTGTGGTTCAGTAGGAACGTAAAGCGGTTGATCCCAGCAGCAGTCTTTAATACCCACCAACCTGCACTGGGCCAGCGTGATGGGTTATGGCCTCCCTAAAGGTATTCTTCTATCCATAGGGAAGACACGTGCCCTAGCATTGGGGTCATTAAAGGGCTGGTGATAATTATTTCATGGTGCCATACGGCTTGTATCATTTATAGGTGTTGTTAAATTTAGAAAGCAAGGTTACCAATTTTTTTTATTTGTTTTCTGGAACACAGTATCTGTTATAAATTTTTAATTTGCTAAACAAGTTCGTGAGTACTGAATTTGTAAACTGTTTGTTCAATGTTAAGATCACAGGATATTTGAAATCTACCTAGATATTTCTCTTATTTAACTATAGATATTTTTTGTTACCTCAATTGGTCGTGGAATATTACGAAATCAACTATAATGTGATATTTTTTCTTGGTCATATTTGTAAAATTTATTTCGAAAAAGAACAAAGATTTTGGGGTTAGAAAAAGAATTTCGAAAAATTATGATCTTGAGGCGGGAATCGAACCCGCGTCCGCTGCTCACTTTTGCTCACTTTTGCTCGCTGCTGCTTTTCTAACCCCAAAATCTTTGTACTAATTTTTCTAACATTTATATAATGTTAAAATTAAAATCGAATAGTTCGAAAAAGAAGGAAAAAATATGTCTCGATAAGATGCATGGTGTTTAAAATTACAATACTTAGATAGGAACCTTAGTATAGCAACGGCTTCGGTAGACTTTTTCTATCAGAGGTTAGAATGTTAGATAGATCTAACATTCTAACCGATGATCGCAATGATCGTGGCGTGAGAGATACAGCAGACCTGACGAAATTAATCATCTTTCAGAGCTATATCAGTCTCTGATTTAGAATCCTTACTGCCGCACTCAGAGACGTCAAATAACGTTAATGAGTACTTAACGTCATAAAATGACAATTCAAAACTAGTCGCTATTCTTGCCGGGTCTATGGTCTAGATTTGAATGAACATTTTTGACATTAAATACTCATTAAAGTTAATTGACGTCTCTGAGTGCGGCAGTTATGTTACACTGACAAACATGTTACAAACATGTTACACTGATGTCCAGTCTTGATATAGTTACTTATCTTGAAATTCAGTAACATCATGCGTTTAAGCCCAATATAATACCAGCTACCTACCGATGTATACTATATATTTGATAATAATTTGTCTTTGTAACAGCATTATCAGCTAGCGTTAATTAAACAGTTAAATCATTACTAGTTTGCTTTAGCGGAACATAAACTGCTAATTAGTTTATGAAAATTAAATGGATACCTATTAATGGGTGAGTCCGGTAGCAACAAATATTTCCGTGAAAACAATTACTCTTAATTTGACAGATTTATATGCTTGTATATTTTATGTCTATTAGGTATATTTAAACAGTGATGAGGAATGGGCAGCGTTCCTCTTATACCATGCTATGTACTGCGTTTTTCGTGCCCGATAAATGGCAATAGGCTCGCCACCTATTGCCATTTATCGCCATTTATATTTATCTATTACATGGAACCTAATCTAATTTGCGAAACGTGGGTGATGATACACCTCTGCCTACCCCTTCGGGGATATATTTGGGATATGTGCATGTATTACATTATATGGTTGCCGTGTGGTGACGGCAGAGCAATTGTCATCACGTCCAATCACTCCCTCGGTTGTCGTTCAAGGCGATTGAGGGTTAGACATGAGTTATTGGCAGAGGCGTTCCCTTACCCAACCTAAAAAATTACTGTGAATAACGTGTCCAATACATAGCAATGGGCTCGCCTCCTATTACCAACCTAGATAGAACCTTATAGACCGGGGGTGGCGACAATTTTCTTCTGCTCAGTCATCACCACACGGTATCTGGGTATAAGAAACAATATAAGAAACGAGGACAGTACCCGCTTTAGGCATTAAACCTTTAATTGGTTGTGAGATCATTTCTATACTACTTAGTTTTGTAGATAAATCGAACGAATTCGTCAATCCAGGCAATCATCGAGTGGGGTCCTTTTTAAGACCAAACTTTCTTCTGACCAGCCCGCCTGTTTTTATTCAACTAATTAGATACTTAGGTATATCGGTCGCGACGAAATCATTTCACATTGACAGATTCTAAGGCAATTATTTACTTTTTGCTGACAACTCCACAATATTACTTTTACTCTTGACAAAGTTATGCCATCTACTTTATTGCTTAAGGGATAAAGACTAGATTATTTTGGACAGTTGAACCTGAAATGTATAAAAGTAAGTTGGTTTGTGACGCAAAAACGTTTGTGGTTTTTTTGAGTATCGGAAGGACCACACATCGCGTGTCCAGTCCATTGGCTACTGGTCTTTATATCAAGGAGTTGTAGATGTAAGCTATGCGCATATTTTGTAAGCTCCGAAGGCAATCGGTCTATTGATTTCAATTGTACAATTACATTGTATTAGTAGACGAATGTACTACTTACCTACATTTTTATCATGGAATAGAATTATGTATTATTTTAAAGCGAGTTAATTTCGAAAGAATGTTGAAAAATAGAAACCAAAAAATAAATTTACTGACCGTTTTTTCTATTTTGTGTCTATTACTGCTGCCACACGGCTTTTTGTAGATTTTATTTTTATTATACTTTAAAGTTAAAATAATTGAACTGACAACGGATAAAAAAATGCAATGATCTCTGACTGCAATCGCCTTAAATCCTAAGATTTGGTATTAAGACAATTTTAATGTCTTAAAGCTAGATTCAACATCTTAGTCAATATTGAAGTTTTTGTTATGGACTTCATATATTTCCCGTCCTCTAACCGATAATAAGATATTGGAACAATCTGGGAACATTTTTAGTACCTGCCCATAGAAAAAAGTTTAATAAGTAAGAAATTTATCAATACATTGTGAGCTTACTGTTAAACAAAGGTCAAGATTAAAATGTTTTGGCTGGTGTTAGATAACTCGATGCCTGTAACGACTGTCCAAGCATGCAGAGATGTATAAAAGCAATATTTGAATATCAAAATACCGATCATAAGCCTTGAGTAGGTAAGTCATATTAATATGAGCTATGTTTGCATATTTAGGCGTATTATTACCCGAAGAATGCGCTCACGAAGTTCTTCTTAGTAATTATTTTAATTAGTAATCGTTGTTTGTTCGAAAACAATTGTCATCTGGAAGTCGATATGTTTAAAAATGGGGTTGTCGTTTAATTTATTATGCAGATAAAATGGATTATGCTAAATGAAATGCATTATGCGACATTTCAACAATGTAATCGTTGTTGACACGGGATCGTAGAACATTAATATTTCACCGCCTTAATTAAATGCTATTTTTCTGAACAATTAATTTCGTAAGCAAATTACTACTTACCATTTTAGTATTAATCGTTCTTCCTATTAATATAATGATGGTCGAGCACTAAAGACTTATTGAAGGGGACTGTGGGGACTGTGGACTGTGGAGAATTCGTAACTTAAGTTAACCTTTAAACACAAATGAAATTATGATCCAGTTATTATCAGCTACATAACTTTTTTTATTTTCGTTTAATAGGGCAAGCGATCAACGAATGGTAAGAGTACAGAACCTTTGGCAGCGATCGGAGTATTTGGTATTAACATAAATGGCGATTTACCTTCGTTTTGCAGGTGATATCGTAGTTATGGCTGAGACCCTAGAAGATCTCAGCACAATGGCAGCATTCGGGAAGCTACCCAGTATATTCTTGGTCCTTCTGCCGCAGTGTCTCAAGACAAAAGTCTTTATTCATTGCGCAGGACCGTTGCAGTTTGAAATGTTTAGGTGAGGCCTATGTCAAACAGTGGGCGTCACTTGGCTTGGATGATGATGATGATACCTATATAACTTTAATGAAATTCTCCTTACAAATGATAATCAAAAGATTTGCGCAACTTAATCTGGCTTATGACAGTCATAATCTACAGTTGTATATCACACACCCTGTATATTTACCGTGTTGTTTGATAATAATAGTCAATAATAATTGTCACATCAGTCCTAATAAAATACAAGTACAGGTGGTGCCAAGGTAACATTAACATTATAATTGTTTTAATGAATAATTATAAGGTTATTTGTATATAAAACAGCAAATAAATCATAGGACTAATGTTAAGTCCAATGTAAAGGCGCGGACTCAGATGTCAAGTAAACAATACCAAACATCCACTTATTTAATTCGATTGTCAACAGCACGTCAAACTATACAAATGTCTCCAAGCAATATAGTCTATTATAATTTGTATGACGTAAAGCAGAAAGTCGATTGAGAAATTTTGACATATTTTGTTAATGTTGTACGCTACCACGAATACGCTTATTATTATTGATTTTAATTTCAACATTATATAAAATCGAGTATAAAGAATATAGTGATTAGAAAAAGTTACAACTACAGCAATGCATCTTTCAAACATTTAGATAATAATGACTATATATAAAATATATTGATTGAATAATAGCACACCAAATTTTTATGTGGAATTTGACATAAAAACTGATGAAGTTTCAGTTAAGTCAGACATCTACGCTTATAGTCAAAGAGACATGCGTCATAAAAAGACAAAAGATATGATTGATATCCGATTTCGAACTTCGGTTAAAGGGCGACCACTCATCATATCAAACAAAAAACACCATGTACAATAAGACGCTTTCTCCTTTTTGTTTCACAGTGCAATAACGTCTTAATGAGACAACATGATGTATATAGCCTCCGATTCTGAGAGCTATTACTGAAACACAACTCAAAACAATGTTGATAAACTATTTATACCATCTCATTACATCATTCTCAACTTTATAACTGCTGCAATAAAGGTGGGTTTCACTGTAAGGGCGCCTAATAAATCACTCTGTCGATGCGACATCGTTTATGATTCATATTGTGTGAGTAGCGCCGTAACAAAATGCTACTGCGCATTGTATAATGGACGATGTATGAAGCTTTAAACTGCCGCCGAGAATTTTTCATCCATTAAGTGTGTAAAGGTTTTATGGAAATCCCAAAAAGAGGAACCTATTGTTGCAAAATTACATATTTTTTTACCTAATCCGAACTTAGGTACTTGCATTGATAAAGGTTCCTATAATTGTGCAATTTGCTTGTGACTACTCTTATTCATATATTTTTTTTATCTGGATTATCCGTATAGGTTTATTATTACATTTTGTACAATTGTTATATTATTATTATACTAATATTGTATTGAAAAGTTGTGTATTTTAAGGGTTAAATCAAAAAAACTGCAATACCTTTATCTCTCTCTTTGAAATACCACACAGACTTACGCATACATTAAAAGTTGCCACTGGAACCTAGTCAGTGAGTAATCAGCAAGTTTTATTATTTAAATAAATACTGTCCGTGCCATTGTACCTGCTACTAATACTATCTACTTATAACTCAGTGATTGGCACAAAGAAATAAGAAGAATGATATTCGAAATGTTCGAAAGTTGGTTAAGTCATCATCGTTACATACGTATTGATCCTCCTAGCTACTAAACCTTTCCTTTGCAAACGAAACAAATGACTTTGCTTGACAAAATATTCGTTTAAAATATCAAGATTGAGATACAAAAAAATTATATAGTACACTGAACAATTTTTAATAACTATATTAGTGCTAAAAGTACCGTGTGACAGTCCATAATTCTTTTAGATTCAATTAAAGCCAAAAACAATATATTTTTTGATCACTTAACTGTTTTATTATTATCGGTTGACCTTTAAATGGAAAGTTCTCAAAAAGGAACTGGTTGCTTCGTACGTAATGAAGACGCGTCTTATGTTTTTTCGGGGAAAGAGGAGCGTAATTGAATTATACAATTCTTTAGGCCTAATGATTACTCGAAATGATACGGGCAGATACTGACTTGTTTCTCTGAACTTTAGCAGTATCTTGTAAATAAATATTTGTGTCACTTTTACATAGTATACCTACTTACTTTATCCGATGTGGTACGGGTGCGTTAAGACGAGTTAAATATAAATATGCACGTACATATTTACAACTAAATAGATAAACACCAGCCCTATAATTTCCCCACTGCTGGGACACAGCCCTTCCCTATGGGTGGAAGAAAATACGGAGAATTGAACCATAACCCACCACGCTCAGTGCGGATTGGCGGCTACTGGCTATTAACAGCTGCAAATACAGCCGGAACAAACGTTTTAACGTCCTTCCGAATCACGGTGGAACTCGAGATACTTTATTTTTGGTCACCTATCCAATAACCGGCCTTGGCGAATATTGCTTAGTTTACGCAATCGTAGGCCGAGCGCGCTACGCCACTGCGCTATCGAGCTCCTCCTTATCGACGTATTACATAAATACATACATAAATCACGCCTATATCCTCGAAGGGGTAGGCAGAGGCGAACTAGCACCCACGTTTCGCCAATTATGCTAGGTCCCATGTAATAGGTGGCGAGCCTATTGCCATTTATCGGGCACAAAAGTCGCAGTACATTGCTAGGTGGTAAGAGGTACGCTGCTGCCCATTCCTCATGACTGATTTATCTTTAGTCGCCTTGTACGACACCCACGGGAGAGATTTGGGGTGGTGACAATTGTATTCTACTCTGCCGTCACCACACGGCTATCGACGTATTATATTAAAATAATTAGGCTTTAGTATGCCAGACATAATAATGGAAAAGATAATAAAAATTATCTACAATTCTTTACTGACGGCATTACTTGACGGCAGAGTAGAATACAATTGTCACCACCCCAAATCTCTCCCGTGGGTGACGTACAATGCTACTAAGGATAAATCAGTGATGAGGAATGGGCAGCAGCGTTCCTCTTATACCACCTAGCAATGTACTACGACACTTTTGTGACTGATATATGGCAATAGGCTCGCCACCTATTACATGGGACCTAACATAATTGGCGAAATGTGGGCGCTAGATCACCTCTGCCTACCCCTTCGGGGATATAGGCGTGATTTATGTATGTATGTACAATTCTTTACAAACGATCACTATAGGAAAGCGATAAAATTGCAAAAACATTCTGCACGACATTCATCGATAGTCAAGTGCTTTGAAATTTAAATATTATTCAAACTAAAGTAACAGTGTATACTCAGAGTGAAAAATTATGGATGATTTTTGTGATCTTGAAGCTTATGAATATCGGCGTGCACCGCGGGACGCGAAAGTTGTGGTGGAAAAACAAGAGCTATGGCTCGTGCGGCCATGGATTAAGACGAAATATTGGGACGTTACTGACGAAATTATTTTCCATTTCAGTAATAATAATAAATGCAGGTTAATTATTCTGCGAGTATTATTTGATTTATAAATATTACTGTTATAACAATAAATTACTCTATACTGAACATGTTAATTTTACTCCACATAAAATTAAACTTTATAGACAAATATGAGTACCGGTTTTTGATTTTTCTGGACATGGAATATCTTAATAAACTTACCAAATTTTGTTTATTTATTACCTACTACGTTTCTGTGATAAAGCTGACATTGTACGTTAGTATAATACAAGAGCACTAATAAAAACTCAATACAATATTTCTGCCTTTACTATAGTAGGTGATTTATCTTTATGTAGAAATTATTTCTTACATACATACATTCATAAATAACACCTATATCCCAGAAGGGGCAGGCAGAGGCGAACCAACACCCACTTTTCGCCAATGATGGTCGGTCCCATGTGCAGCCTATTGCCATTATCGGGCACATAAATCACAGTACAAATTTATATTGCTAGGTGGTATGAGAGAAATGCTGCTGCCCATTACTCAAAATTATTTCTTTGTCTTATTTAATCTTTTTACATCTTTTATGATTTTCTCACGTAGTTATTGATTAACTGTCCTAATTGTAAAATATTTCGAATAATATGCAGGGAAATGTACCGTAATAACTATTCACTATATTATCTACTTATTTTCGTGATACGTTAATTAAAATTAAATTAAGGCAATTTTCATTGCTAGTCGTACGGTCTACGGCATTTGTTTTTAGGTAAAGAAATAGCATTCTATTTCATTACCTAAAAACAAATGCCATCTGAAATTGTCATCTGAATAAACAATATAGACTCGTCTCTGGTTTTAAAGAGTATTGGTTGAACTTTCTTCTAAACATTCTATATTCTAAAAACTTTCTTCTAAATTAAAAAGCCAGTTGTGTAAGGCTTTTGTGTAATTTACAAATTAAATTAATCAGTGTCCACGCTTCTCCGAATTCGTACTCGCCGTAGAGGTCGCGGGGTGAAGTCGACAGACGTGATCGTATCGGTGTCGTGTCGCGGTAGAGGTCGCTCCCGTATTGGCCATTGTCTGACGGCCCAGGAATTCGACCTGCCACTGTTTATGGTTTCCTGCATGTGTCTTTCGGTAAACACCCCATGGGTTGCTCCAAAATGACGTAGGTGCTCAATTTGTACGGACCCCAGCCCAAGATATGGATTATTTTAGCTCATTCGGCAAACGTTGATTAGCCCTTATCACCTAGGGATATAAAAATTGCCTACGGCCTATTCTCAGACCTACCAAATGTAGACAAAAAATTTAATAACAATTGTTCAAGCCGTTTCGGAGGAGTTTTTTTAAGGCAATACCTATGTAACTTAAGGAAATATGTACCCAGGTCACCCATTCAATAAACATACTAAGATTTTTCTTTTGTTTAGTAATCGACGTCAAGGTCGTCTCAATACAGCGTCTAGCTCCTCAAATACATGTTACAGAAATTTTGAACTTTATTTTTAATATTCATTTGAAAATAAACCTTATGTTTACATTTTACTTGCAGAATTTTCTTGAATTGGTGCAAATTGAAAGCAAGTTTTAAATTTCTAATGACCTCCTCGAGCTCAAACGGGAATGCTTTGATGTAAGTCCAATCAGTAATAAGATGTATTATGTCCTTTCCATTACTTCCAATTAAAGATGACGTCGCAATAAAAGGCTCTCGAAATATCAAATAGATGTAATAAAAACAGCCCGAATAAATCCATTCGATTCAGACCGTTTCACAATAACCATAAGATTCCGTCGACATTTTTTACACCGGTTATGATATTAATGCCTCCGAATGATATTCCGCCGATAGTATCGAAATTCCTATATATTTTATCTGTCGAGATAAAATTCTATTTTTGTCTGGATATTCCCTTTTTGTGCGGCGCTATAATATCTTTGAGTGAGTCCGACTAATATTATCGATCGTTCGGTTTGTCTGTTTTCAAATATAGTTTCTGTAATATATAATTCTGAATCACACACTGGTTGCATCTTGATACCAATAGCAAACTACATCACACGATAAAATGAGATTTATGTTAATATAAACAGCAATTACCATTGCGTACATGAATATGATTATGTAAGCTATTAGTTAATTTTTAAATCTAGTAAAATATAGACCTTTTGGTATATTCTTAAAGCATTATTTGAGTTGATTCGGTAAATTATATTGTCTTGGATTTTATGGAAAATACCAGAATTAAGAATTTTAAAATACCAAAATTAAGAATTTTGGTATTTTAATGTTCAACTATTTTAATTTCAGATTAAATATTGAATTGTTTTGGTTTCTGAAACCCGCCTTTAGAAAGTTTAAAAATAACTTTTTATATGAAATTATTTAAAACGTTAATGATTTTATTCATTTCATATTTATTCAATATTTTCTCACAATATTAAAGTAAGATTCCATACAATGTGATATGAAGCGAGTCAGGTGGCGAAGGTTAACTTAACTGTTATAAATGCGCGACAAAAATCATCCGAGCTGACGACATCGCAATTTTAAAAGGCCGCCATTGACACAAAAATAAATATTAATCGATTTGATTCGATTCACGTATTAATTCGATTCCGAAATATCGGTCATCAATCATAAACCTCATGCCCTGGCGACATTATCACAGGAGTGCATCGGAGATGGACAGAATCTGCGATCTTTCCGTTTCTTGTTGGTGAAAAACAATTAACTATTGTTTATTGTATCGATACGAAATGTATTGAGAACGTAATCGCAAAAAAGGGATTTTTATTCGATTCTTAAATGAATTTATCTGCTGTTCGGTAAATAAATTTTTGTTTATCACCAACTTTCACCGATGTAAGCAGTCTCCATTCGTTATCTGTGCTTTAGTCTTTTAGGGATGAGATCGGACGTGGACGTATTTCTTTCTACTTTACTTGGGTCTTTTTATTTTATTGGGATCTTATTTTTCGTGATTGTTGTTTAAAATGTTTTTAATTCGCCGAATGGATCTCTTTACTTTTTTATTATATACTTAGTGTAATGGAGTATAATGGGAATTTTTTGAATTCATTAAATTCAATATATCATCATAATCTTCCGGTCTTCTTCCCAGGTTGTTGTGTTGTTTCCTATTCCATTCAAATCGGTCAGGACTATCCACTCTGTTTTAATTTATACCATCACCCCAAAAAGGTGCTTATGATTAATGAATTAATAGAAAAGTAATGAAATGATTATTTCTAGAGACCTATAGGTACGGCGAGTGTGATTGGTATGACAGCAATCCAAATCATTGTCCCTAGATAACCTAAAAGAGCAGGAAGACCGTGATAGGAAAATTATTGCGTGATTTTTACAGTTTTTGGAAAGTAGTACAACAGGAATAAATATTATTTTTTTACACTCACACCTATCATCTAGGCCAAAGTAAGTAGCCTAAGCACTTGTGTTATGAATACTAGATGACGGACATTTTTTTAATATAATTATGAATATAAATGTTGAAAATATACTACATAAACATATACACAACCATGACTCGTTGTCACATTTGTGGTCAACACAAAGTTTGCCCCTACCAGGATTCGAACCCGGGACCTCTTGGCCAATACCCAGCGATCTGAGCATTCGACCAAGGCGGCCGTCAATACCGTCAAATAGTACCTAAATACAAATCGAGCATAATATTAATGGCTTTTGGGTGGTGGTGATATTTTATTTTTGACTTCATACGAAGCGTTGGAAACATTGAAAATATTTACGACTAATAATCATCATTATTACTAGTAAATATTTTGATGATGCTTTTGGGTGGTGGTGATATTTTATTTTTGACCTCATACGTAGCGCTGGAAACATTGAAAATATTTACGACTAACAATCATCATTATTATTAGTAAATATTTTGATGACGTATATTCGATGTAGTTCAGAAGTATCTTATGAAAAATTTACTTGTTTTACGTAAAATTAAGGCTGTCAATGATGCAATAATTTCATTTTGAAGTTAAGAAAAGTTGGTGTGGGGGCATTACGTAAATACCTGAGATAGAACCTACTAGTATTACCTGCAAAGTACATTTAGTAGGTAATGTTATAGTAGTACATACTACTAAAGTTAGCCACTCCTGACTATTTAGCGATCTCGAACAGGACGATGCAGTCCACGTAGTCCCATCAGATGGACTTTCTTATGCAAATCCTGGGTGAAAACACATCTGGAAGCAATACATTTTAGTATTTGGAATTGCAACGACCGCCATTATTCACAATCTCTTCTGTGTTACAATCTCATAGATCTTCCCGTAATAATTTCGTGTGCGAATATAATTCACGCACCAGGCAACCCTGAAGGCGTCTACAGATAAATCACAATACATTCACTCTGTCACATTAGGGTATAATAAACACAAAAATATTCTATCTGTCGTTGCCGACGCAAAACCTACATTGTACATATTTATATCAAATAAATTCCTCTATGCTTCGTATATACGTTATGCGATTCGGCTATGTCTTTCGGTTCATATTTAGCTTTTTGCTTATCCTTCAATAATACTTGTTGTCTCTTTTGTAAGCCGGAACATATTTATAGTATATTGAAAGATAGCAGATACTAGATATGAACAATCCTACAATGCTCTCGTTATGAAATATGTACATTGTTTAAAAGGCCTGTCAATCATTAGTAAAATACCTCATATCTACTTTATATTAATAGTATCACATTGTTCTCAAAATCATACCAGAGTAAAGACACAACTCTCTCTAGCGTTGTTTCCCTACGGAGAGTGAGGTAGTTTTGGTAGAGTATAGCAACACAGTTCTCTATTTATTGGGCCTGCAGAATAGGGGTAGATCAGCAAGATTCTTGTCGCTTAGTAGTAATATATATTCAGGTGTCGAATTTGATGAAACGGAGTCATCTGCCGCGGTTCTTCTAAAACAAAAAAAAATCAATCAATCCCAAGCTTTAGACAAATAATGTTATTTTATTTGCTTTTATTTCATGTAGACAGCTAAATAACATTCAATAATCAAATAAAATACTACAAGCAATCAACTATAATTGTCATGCACTGCGCTTTTTCTTGAAACTTGTCTTGCCCTGTCTTTTAATCAATCTAGGGCTATTATTTTAACAACATTTTTAATCGTTTTTACTTTTCAAATAAATGAAATATCAAGTCAAAGGAACGGTCTGTGCTTGTTCGTTAAAGTGGATATTTATAATACATATTTATAAATTAGTTCCAACGCAGCATCTGCTGTCTTCGGATATACTACACAAAATTCCTAATGCCATAATAATAATCTTAGTCGCATTGACTTTTTTTCAACTCGTACACGGGCGCAGGCGCCGCTCGCTACGCCCAAACCCGCTAGTTCTATATCAATTTCATATGGGACTTTTTGTGATAGTCACATAAATATGTCATTATTGGCACGATCCAATTAAGGTCTATAAGAATCGAAATATGAATATTTTTCTTTTGTTGTAAAATTGACTTATTAATATAATATAAATTGTTATTGCTATAATATTAGCAGAATATTTAATACATAATAATATACAATACATAAATCACCCCAGGGGAAGGCAGAGGTGTAATAACACCCACATTTTGCCAACTTTGATAGGACCATATTTAAGGTGCGAGATTATGACCAACTATCGGGCACGTGAATTGCAGTATTGCTTGTTGGTATACAAAAAAAAACAGTAAACAGAACGCTGTTTTGCATTCCTTATCACTGTTTTAATTCATAGTCGCACCTCAATTAGACACCAAGCTTTACCTGAAAACAAATACAGATTAAATTATCGATTTTTGATGGAACATTTTTAGGCGGAATTTATATTTATTTATCATTACAAGGAAAAGCCAATTCGAAATAATAGCGTATTTCATATTACCTATCTTCTGGGGCCGGCGCTTTATGTTTCCTCTTCCATTCACATCGGTCAGACGTCAACTCTCCGTATCGATGCATATCATCCATCACACAAGAATGCTGCTAGTGATAAATAATCTACAGAATAGCCAGATGGCTGCCCACTTGACACCAACCCTACTAGGGAATGCTGTTGAGGATCATTTACTTTGTAATTAAATTTAATCATAATTTATCGCGCGAGTCTCAAAAACTCCCACATGATGTTGGGGTACAAAATTATTCTTACTATTCCCCACGCGTCACATCTATCTACGACACAATAATCCAATATAATAGTTGGTCCAAATCCAATATAATAACAGAATATAACGCGTAACGCCAAAACCCACAGGGACAAGCATAAACTTTGATTGGCGGCCCTAATGGTAAACTCGTTCAAATTGGCAACACCCCGACAAACTTGGTCGAATTTTGGAATTCTAGTTAACCAGCTATATCCGCCCGTGTCCGACAATATCCGGCTAACTTGCTCTTTATCAACAATATAATAGTTTCGGAATTGTTTCAGTTGACGAAAAGGATTGGATTTGATTGGAGAGAGTCGAAAAGGCTTAAATATTTCGGATGTTATTGGAGAAAACAATTAGGCCTCGGCTCTTTCACAATCAAATTGAAAGTATTTTTTAAAAGGGCTTGGCCGTACCATGAAGTATTAGTGCGATCCAAACGCGGGTGACAAAACGGGACGCCGCTCTACTCGGCTTATAGCGTTGTCTCACTTTAACAATGGGAATTGAGTCGCGTTTAGAGTGAGATTGGATGAAGTGAAAGAAGTATGTAAGGATCGTAGCATCTCGAAAGAAGTGATCTCTGTTGTGGGAGAAAGGCTTGACGTAGATATGAAAAGGTAACATTGAATTAGTGATAGGATAGAAAAATTACGATTAGGGAAAGGGACCCAAAATACTGCCTATAACTTTTTGTAAATTATATTCTATGATAAAATGTGCTTATAAGCGAGAGCGGAGAAGCGTGACTTCTGTTTCAGAAAGGCAACTTTTATAAAGCTTCCAGCGTAGATTTGTATCGATAATTGAACTTACAAACCGTTGAGAATTTAATCGATATGTTTATAATTGAATTCGTTATCCCCAATTCAACTTTTATATGTTCGCCGTTTTTAATAATTTAATTGGTTTTAATAAATGGTAATAAGTAACATGTTTTTTTTTTCAGGTAAGGCCAAAAGTAAATCCGAGTCGGGGTATTTTTAAAGTAAGTCAGTACGGATTACCTGTAATGTGCCATAAAGTCGAGTATTAATTGCAGATTCATTAACAGTTCGAGATAAGTAATAATGACACTAAGTGTAGGGAAAGCCACTTGCGATGGCCTGAACCCTTGTGGACCATTTAAACTGGTTTGCGGGTATCAAGTTCCGCTTGAGCTTGACGTTGCCGTTTGATAATAGCTCTTATGTACACGACATAACTGCGAACCCATGTCCACAATGTCAAGGCCAAAGTGCACTTAATTTAATAGAAGTACCTACCTCTTGCCTAAAACTACACACTATACAAAACTATACACTGTTTTTGATACGAATTATGAAGAAATCAGCTGTTCCATAGAAAATTTATGAGACATGGGAGAAGGCGAAATACAATTGGCCATGTGAACAAGGAATTGCCAGTATATAATAAAATATGAAAATAACAGAGAAATAATATAACTATATCAAAATATTTGTAGTAGGAATAAAAGTTCGATTTTTACTTAGTTAAAATCTAATTTAATTAATTATAATTTCATTGTAGTCTCAGAGAGTCTTTTTATAATTATCAGAATCTCAGAGAGTCATTTTATGACCTCCAGTTATTATTGTATTCCACTATGATCTTAGGCCACTAAAGATTAGCCTAAGATCATATTAGAATGTTCCAACCCCTATTCCAACCATGCCACGATTTCAGATTTTTAAAAAGTAAAGGTCCTACAATATTCATATTATCGTTACTATATTAAACTCTCGCTCATGTCATTAAGGCTCACATTACTGAAATTATCATTGGTGATAACGGCGAGACATCCTCGCCTTAATAGCTATAGCCAAACAGTTAATTTGTTGTGACCGATCATCGTTATAACTAGGGTAACCATGCTAGTAGTAGATGGTGGGATGTGTGGTCGCTGTAACTTTTATATAGACAATACAGTTGAAGTAAGTGGCCGGTCGTATGGAGTACGAGCGTCCTCGAAAAGATTAACAGCGATTAACTTAGATAACATTTATTCCATATTGTGGCAAATATTTTATTTGCTAATGGAGTTGCGAGGCCATCCGTACCTCTTTCATACTTACTTTTTATGGTACATAACATAAATATGAATTTGTAAAATAATTATAATTTTTCATACGGTTCAAAATGTTTATATCGAATATTGTCATGTAATTACATAACTACACGTGACTTTTTAATATTTACAAATAATTTAAAATGTGATAATGCTCATCTATACACACAACTTTTACTGTGATTCATCAGCATCAATATCGCAAAAATAAAATGAGGTGTTCAATATAAAATTGCATCATACAAACAAAATGTTTGAGACAGATTTCTTTTCACAGTTTCGATGTTTGACATCTTTGACTTTGACTAGGTAATTCAAATGTCACGGTATAGGTAAACTTTATCTACCTATCCAGGAGGATATGTTTTCCTACCACGTTGCTTAAACTTGGTAGGAAAACATATAATAATAGTAATCTTCATTAACAAAAATATGACCCCAGCTAGCTGAAATATTTGTCAGTATAATATTATTTTACCTTTTCAGCGGGATAAATTTAAAATAATTTAGTACGATCAAGCACAACATATTACGCAAGCTTTGCGGTTTGCCTTTTTTCCACGTCCGCATTATCCTTTGATGCTAAGGAGCCGTGGGCAGCCTAGTTATAACTCATTGCAGAGGCGTTATTTTTCGTTCGTTATCTCCGCATCTCGCGGACTTAACAAGTGTGATTAATTCACAGGGCCCTCTTTAGCCCGCTGCCGGCCCATCTGCCTTCGGGCGCCCAAACCATTTAAATTTACCGTTTTTTGGTGTTTATTCGTACCGTTTAAATATTGAGATTTTGTGTGCGATGCCCGCCGACCAATTTATTTGCGGGTCGCATCAGCACAAAGGAGTATTTAACTTATATTATGTCTCTCCATCGGATAAAAATTGCGCCAGCCAATACGGCGATAATTCAGCTTTCTTAATTAAAATTTATAAACAAACGATTTTCGGTTTAATACTTTTAATTGCTGTTTATTTTATGCCGAATTATTGTTGCGTAATTTTAAAAGGGATATGTTAAACCTTGTTTTATCTGACTTTTTAAAAATAATTTAATGGTAATGGTTATTAAATGATACAATAACACCTGAACGTTGGATGGAATATATTTAATCGCCGTATATTGGTAGCTGTTGTAACACATAAATGGCATCATATTATTGAAATTGCTCAAGTAAATATTATAAAATTATAAATCAAAGAAATATTGTCTTTTCAATATAATTATGAGTGCAATATTTTGTTTCCATGTAGCTATAGCACAGCAGATATGATAATTTTTTTACCATTCCTTTCAATATCCTAAGACGACAAAGGGCGTTTTCTGGATCGGTGCATAATATCATAGATCTAGGGTTCCTCGCGGACTGCGAGTAATCCATCCAATGATTTTTAGGAGATAAGTCATATGGCACCGACCTTTAATAATTTGGGAACAGGCTAAGGGAAGGAATATTTTCGAAAACATTTATAAATGTTCAATAAAAGGAACATGTTGCTTCTTAAATACAAAAGAAATACAACTCAAAATTGCATTCCTGCAACATTTAGTCTTACTGTCATAAATTTAGAGCACACAATGTTTCGAAGTATTTTTTGAGATGTCTCTCTAGTGCGATATATACAGTACAAAAGGTATCGAATCGTCTCTAAACTAAATTTCCCTACAATCCGCCGATCGACATCCACAATGCACTCGTATATCGGAGCTCGTCGGAGCTTGTAAATATCTTATTGTGTCCGCCAGTCGTCTGTCCGGCTGTCCGTCCGGCTGATTTGCGGTTGGCTCCCGTATAGTAATGAAGGTGCAATCCGATGACACGGCACCCACCGCTCGATGATCGATTCGACGGCCGTAATCGATTGTGTATTCGATTATGCATTGATTTGCGTAAGATTATTCTAGAGTCGCTTGTTGGTGCAGAGATGTGTCTTTAGAAGTGTGATGATACAGTGATTGAAAAAAATTGTATATTTGACATAATAAATTACATACATACATAAATCACGCCTATATCCCCGAAGGGGTAGGCAGAGGTGAACTGAATGGTGATTAAATTATACATATATAAAATAAAATATTTGTAAATTCTCCTTACGTTTGATTTAAATATTTTTATAGATATTATTGAGCTACATTAGACTTTATATTTTTAAAATCAAAATCTGATTTACAGTTTGAATAAAATTAAGTCTTTTAATAAATAAAGTAAGAAAAACGAATAGTTTTAACATACAATGTATACCTGAGTTTTTAAAGGCAAGTTTATTGAAATAAGTAATAATTACCTAAAATATAATTATTTAAATTCATATCGGTGTTAAAGTTATTAGATTAATCAATATCAAGAACACAAAATTAGTTAACAATTAAGTTTTTATTAATGTATCTCAATTAATAACCTGTCTATTCTTCATCGTAACTTTCGCTTGTCAATTGTGTGATGGTTGCAATCACGAATTCCTGTGCCAAAGAAACACGAAAACTTAACGAAACCCCTAAAATTTGGACACCCACAGTTGGAATAACTTCGAAGCGAAGACGAAAACTATTTGGCATCAATATTCATGCGTAAGACGAAAACCTTGGTGGCGGCCTTAAGGTTAGAGCTACCATACGAAAGTAATTTAAAGGACATTTCCATATAGTTAGACTAGGTTTATTTTGGTAGAAACACCTAGGTTCTACCTATCGTATTATCATATTAGGTTGGGGAAAAAGTCTTTTCGCATTATAGTATGTATAAACTTGTAATAAAATCTCTTTGGCTATACTATTTGTATCTGGCTGGTTTTGGTATCATTGAAAGTTTAAATTTTAAAGAACATAATTCCAAATTCAAATTAGGAAAATGTGTGATTTTCATTTGTTTTTCGTACCGCCAAGATGAGTGAATCTAATGAAGAAATTCGATACATTTTAAAATTTTACTACAAAAAAGGTAAAAATGCAACGCATGCCGCGAAAAAAATTTGCGATGTTTATGGACCTAGTGCAGTATCTGTGAGAGTAGCACAAATTTGGTTTAAGCGTTTTCAATCCGGAAATTTTGATGTCAAAGATGCACGTCGCTCTGGTCGCCCTATTACAGATAAAATGGATGCCATTTTTGAAAAAGTGGAGCAAGATCGGCAGTAGTTACGACGTAGCTGAAGAACTGGGAATTGACCACAAAACAGTTTTGGCGCATTTGAAAAAAAACTGGGTACACAAAAAAGCTCGACATTTGGGTACCTCACGAGCTCACTGAAAGAAACCTAATGAACCGCGTACTCATTTGTGATTCTTTATTACGACGTAATGAAACCGAACCATTTTTGAAGAAGCTGATAACTGGTGATGAAAAGTGGATCACGTACGACAAGAACGTGCGAAAAAGGTCATGGTCAAAGGCCGGTCAGGCTTCACAGACTGTAGCGAAACCCGGGTTAACTCGTAACAAGGTGATGCTGTGTGTGTGGTGGGATTGGAAGGGCATTATTCATTATGAGCTGTTACCACCAGGCAGGACCATCGATTCTGAACTCTACTGCGAATAACTGATGAGATTAAAGCAAGAAGTTGAGAGAAAGCGGCCGGAATTAATCAACAGAAGGGGTGTGGTTTTTCATCATGATAACGCTAGACCTCACACATCTTTAGCCACTCAGCAAAAATTAAGAGAGTTTGGCTGGGAGGTGTTAATGCATCCGCCGTATAGTCCTGACCTTGCACCTTCAGATTTCCACCTGTTTCGGTCTCTTCAGAATTCTTTAGGCAGTGTCAGGTTAACATCACGAGAGGACTGCCAAAACCACTTGTCGCGGTATTTTGACCAGAAGTCCCAAAATTTCTATAGCAATGGGATCATGTCCCTACCTACAAGATGGCAAAAAGTTATCGAACAAAATGGTACCTGCATACTTTAGTTAAATGTAAATAAACTATATTAAAAAATGTTTTGAATTTTCTTAAAAAATGCGAAGAAACTTTTTCCCCAACCTATTATTATTAATTAACAAAATATTGATTAAAATATGTTGTATTATTTGACAAGTGTATTGCAGTGATATTATATTAATATTTTTATAGTGTATTAAATGAAAACAATTGTTAAAAAATTGTTTTAGTGTTTCTTGCTTTCTGTGCCTATCTAATTTAATTGGATAAAATTAGCAAGACGACATAAAAAACATTAATATTAACCTAACGTTATATAAAAATAATGTACTACAGCTAATAATACAATAAGTGAACTGTAATCGGCCAGAAGTATGTAGGTACGTCGTCTTACCCTTTTATTTTTCTCCTACGAATTGGTTAACCTACTCACAAGGCAGGATTCTTTAAACGAACGGGTAGTTTTTCGGTGGTAATTATACTTCTTAGTCGGCTGACGTAGCGCGCCACGCGCCGCGCGCGCCTCCCTTACAAGGACACGGCGTGCGTACGACACGACAAATCGGGTTACCGCTTTGGGCTAATAAAACGTGAATACGCTTGTTCCAGCCCTTCATATAAAAAGTTAGCGTTGTAATTATCTCCTTGAATGTTCCCTAAGATATCCTCGTCATCGATGTTCTAACTTGTTTCACATACTATTGTAGAACTAATTAGGTTTACACGAACCGCTTTCTTGAATATGCATTAGATATAATTATATATTATTAACGACATCTACAAAACTGTTACGGAAAAAGTTCTTAAACAAATAAGATGCAATCAATACCTTTAATATGTTAAATCAGCTTTGTTTTTATATTGTTTAAGATACACTGGCAAATTTTATAAGAGTATGTTTAATATATCAATATTCAAATCTGGCACTAATAGCCACTACTTGTGCTACTTGTATCGTTACGAAATAAATAACAAAAGTTAATGAAATCTAAATTGTATTGAAATAGTTAGTAAGAAATAAGTTAAATAAAAAATTCCTCTTATCAAAAAATAAAAAGAAACCAGAAATACAACAGTTGCAAAATAATCGTTTTAACTAAATATCAATTGGGTATATCTCGACAGTTTTGTGCAGTCTATTATGCTGTTGGTTGTACATAGTTAAGCGGTGATACGGAACCGTCAAATACAATGTTGTCGGAGATTTGCTTACAAAAACCCGAGACTGGGAGTCTGCACGCGTTGCTTTATAGCCTACCTACACGCTCGGCTGGCTGACTAATCTTAATTTTTAAACACTCTTATTCCTCATTAGTATACGACATTAGTCAATCACAAATAAATGAGACAGGGAAAAATGTCTTTCATTCGCCCAGTACGGACATAATGATAATTAGAATTTAATTTCTTGAAGTTACTATTTTGATTTAATTTGAACATTATATAAATTTTAGAAAAAATAGTATACAATAAATATGGTCGTTAGAAAAAGCGACTTGGTTTGCCGAGCGGTTTAGGCACCTGCCCGCATTGCAGTGGACGCGGGTTCGATTCCCGCATACAATATTTTTCGAACTTTTTCCAACCACCATATTCTTTGTTCTTGAAGTTAGTTAAAAAATATTGTCCTGAAATTTACAAAATTAGGTGTACCTTAGTTTTTAGTTAGGCGCAAGGTGACGGCATAGCAGAATTCAATTGTCACCACCCCCTATTTCTGCCACGGGTCTCCTCCAAGGCGACTGAGGGTTAGGACAGCGATGAGTAATGGGAGGGAGTATGTAAAGTAAATAGACTTTTGAGGGCCACATTACAATAAATAACATGACATAACCGAATAAAATTAACAGCATACATTTCTGAATTGTAGGAGCTAAGGCGATCTGTACCCTAGCAGTGGGGACATTAAAGGGTTGGTTATGATGAAGAAGGGTAAAGATAGCGATGAGGAATGGGTAGCAGCGTACCATGGCCGATAAATAGGCAATAAGCTCGCTCCCATTACACGGGGTCTAACAATTGGTGAAACGTGGGTATTAATTCACCTCTGCCTACATATGCAGAGTTGAATTAACTTTCTGCCTATATATAAATTGAAGAGCTACCGAGATATTTGATTAGTTCTTTACAGGTATGATTTATGTATTTATGTTACTCTTTTTGGTTTATCCATGCTGCCTACAGAGAAGCCAAAGGCGGTCTGGGATTTGTAGCCCAAGTGGTTTAAGGTCTCTTATCAGAACTCACCTGTAATAGCCTGGCCCATCTTTCTCTCCCCATGATAGCAAAAAAAAACTGGTCAGATTAAAAAGAAATGTATTTTCTTAATGCTTTGCGAACATTAATTTAACCTACATCTTAGGAAATTAATGGACTGTTTTTCTTTGGCGAAGCAGCTGAAATTTCTCATTTCGCTCCCCTAAACAAAAGCAAAAAGACTAGAGCAACGGGCACTTTGACGGCTCTCCCATTTGCGGGCCGCTTTTTAATTTAAACCTTAATCAGAGCGTAATAAGGCTAACCGCAGGTTGCAGTCTAACGAATTTCACGACCAGGTATTTGTACTATCATAAATTTCCGGTTTCGTTAGATTACACGTATAAAATGCTGAGTAGTTTGTACTGGTTTTGACGTAGGAATTGCTGGGAGGAGCTTGAAGGCGGAGTGGCTAACTCGCTCCGCCTTCATGGTTCCGAAAACAAAGCAATGTTTGTAAAGGCCGGTCAATGGATGGGTGACAACAATATACTTTCAAGTTCTTTGTAAAGCACCTAAAGCTGTTGGATCCGGCTGCATCTGCAGTCGTTAATACTCTCGCGCGCAACGGCAGGAATCATCATTATCACCAGCCCAATGAACTTCCCCACTGCTGGGCACAGGCCTACCGAGACATGATGAAATGGCCACAACCCTCCGCGCATGCACTATTTAAATATGCCAATCGTAGTTGAGGAGCACATTAGTTTTCTCGCACTCTAATAAAACAACGACCTAATCCGATTTTTTTTCCAAAATGAGAGAAAACATTCTTTTTCATGGTTATACGGAATAAGGACAAAAAATTATTTTAGTCTTCTCCCTGTGCGCACGAGGTAACTCAGTCAAAATAGTTTTTCGTCGATTCACAAAAGTTTGCGATTTTGGATTCAGTCGATGTTTTATTAAAAAAAAAGGTTAAAAAATTTCGTTGTAGTTGTAACGTTAAAACAGTTCTAATTGCTTGATAACAAGGAAATGTTCCAAGCATCTTTTAATCGATAAATTATTCCACATTATACGTGGATTAGCACCCCGTGATCAGGCAAAAAAACGTAGAAATTCCCCGAGGATGAACCATTACTTGTTTAAGAGGAATCAAGCTAAAGCCAGTTAGTTCGCTTATAAAATAAGGACGTCTGTCCGATCGGATATCTGCACGAAACCATATTTATGTTGACGGACAATTTGTCCTTGTTTTTAGTTCATTGCTGTAATTGTTTTGGGAAACGATGAGCCTGATGCTTTTAGGGCACGCTTCGAATTTCTGGAATGCTTCTCGTTTGTTGTCTGCTCGACGCTTGGCGTTGGATTAGTTGAATTATTTTTGTTCGTGGTCCTTGCTGGGTAAAATGATTACAAGTTTACGGATAGCAATGCTTTTATTCCTCATTAACTATGGCATAACGAGCTTGGTATATATTTTTTATCATAATAATTCTTTGACATTTTACTTTGTGCATGTAGCTGTCATTATTACAGTGATTTCCTGGACAATTTGCACAATGATATGAGTAATTCACTAACTCTAAGCAAATAATCTACTTAACGTATCAGAGCCATTCATTGCCTAGATGTCTATGAAAATTATAGCATATAGACCGTATTTATTTACTACTTCGCTGACGAACCGACCGTCATTAGTAAATTGAGCATTCATTACGCATTTTATATTAAGGCATATCAATAGAGCACACGGATGGGCCGGCAATGGATGCTGATCAACGTTGTGGCCATCGGTTCGTCAGCGTAGCACTAAATACGGGTTTGTTTCTATTATTTTCCCAGACAAGTGGGCACTAACTAAGTAGCTTAATAATTTGTTTGGAATTGGTGAATTGATTGTTGACGGACCGTCAACACGTAGATCAGCATTCATTACTCATTTCATATGAAGGCGTATCAAAAGAGCACACAGATGGACCGGCAATGGATGCTGATCGACGCGCTGACGGTCCGTCATCGGCCTAGCAGTAAAAGCGTCCTTCGGTGTCAGCCGTCTGCGCAAGAGCAGGCAGCCCTGCGTCTCCAGCACGCAGCCCTCGTTAAGGCAGGCATGCACGAGTACGCGGCGCGTACGCACTCGTAACGTAGTTTTTGTCGCCGCAACACGCCACGAATATTAAGGGGGCCGGAGCTTCCCAAGCCTTTTAAGGCCCGTCGGGATTCCGCCTCGGCGAGTGTGCACAATAAAAAGATTTATATTTATTTATCGTAAGAACTGAGGCGATCGACCTCTCGTGAAAGTGTCTCTTCCGTGCCCCGTGCGCAACCGGGGATGATGATAGTCTCTGCTCCCGATTCGTGGTTGGAATCGCGAGCGAAAATTATTAATTTCTTGTGACATCGCAAGCGAAAATTATTAATTTCTTGTGACGTCGCAGGCGAAAATTATTATTTTCTTGCGTTGCCACAAGCTACTATTGTGCGGCGTCCGATAATGTTTCTGTTTTGATTTGGTTGGTTGCCTGTAGTGATAAAAATTTATGCCGCCGCGGTATTTTTAATGATAGCGCGAACTGAGTTTTATTGTCCTTTGATACATAGTTGCGATTTGGTGAGCCTTTTGCGATGATAATTGCAGATCCAAAGGCGTGTTAACGACCATGTATTGACCATTATTAGACTGCAATAATGCAATGATGTTTATATTGTTTTATTCAAAGATTTTCTAATTTTTTTTTTCCAATCTAAGACTAATTTATTTGTAAGAACGTGTCTTCAAATCAGACACAACATTTTTGACACTCACCCAAAGACGATGGTGACGAAAGTCATGCGATGTTATGTGCAACGGTGTAGGCGAAGGGGGCTCGTCACTATTTTTAGAATGATCGCCGATACAAAAAAATTTAAGGTCGAAAAAATACCATTTGATAAAGTTGATGAGACTAATGAGTGCATGTTACTACTCCACTGTATCGCCAATAGAACCGTTTAGGGGACCTATTCTAATAAGCTGCCCAGTGGCCCACAGCTGATTGTTGTTCCCGTGAGACGTTACAGGTTAATTAGCCCGGTGCCAGGCAATTGGCAGGGACGCGATCCGATTAGTCCACGGCACCACAGTGTACCCAGAACAGTAGTAGTAGTTTATCTGCAGCCTGTCGGCGGGTTTTTCTTTTTTTTATGTCATACAGGGAAGCTCTTGCCCTTCATCTCACCTGATGGTAAGTGACAATAAGGGCTAAAGATGGAATCGAGCTTCACCTGGAACCCTCAACCACAGAGAGGCTGGCTATCTTATCACACATTGTCGGAACACAATAATGCTGTTAATATTATAATTACGGCAACAGATTTTTGATAAGATGGTGGTAGCTAGCCAGGCGGACTTCAAAGAAGTCCCACCACCAACCAAACCGAGCACAAAGTTGTACCCCCCTGGGGATCGAACCCGGGATCTCTGGATCTTCATTCCGGTGGGCTCTGCGTTGACGCTAGGATTGTAACTAAAGCGGCGACTGAGCACGTATGTGTAGAGCGGGAACGAGTAGCGAGCCAAAGTGCAATCACCTTGCATACGCGCGATCACACCGAACCCTTATGCCCCCGTATTTTATGTCAATGTGTGCGTTACAGTGCGTGCCTACACGGCGCCGAGTTCGAAAGCACACATTATAATGGACAGCGGCCAGTTTGTATGAAGACGTATTACTGTTCTGGGTATACTGTGACGGCACGGAGCAAAGCCGATTACTTAGCGGGGTCTGGTAATGCGCTTACTCACTTACGCCCTCAGTACGAGACAAGAAGTCTTCAAGGACGCTCATTGGCAAGTGTGCTTGTAGTTTTAAAAACAATAAGAGTAACTGGTGGGTATATAAATCTGTTATGGAACATTATCAAAGCATGAAATTATTTCCGTGCCGTGTGGTGACGGCAGAACAGAATATAATTAACATCATCCCAAATCGTGTCGTACAAGGCGCCTAAGAGTTAACCAGTGACGAGGAATTGGCAGGAGCGTTCCTCTTATACCACCTAGCAATGTACCTACTGCGTTTTTCGAGTCCAGTATATGCCACCTATTACATGGGACCTAACATAAATGGCGAAACGTACTAGTGCACTTCTGCCTAACCTTTCGGGGATATAAGCGTGATTTTATGTATGTATGAAATGATTTCAAAACAGCGAATATACAAGTATTATTAGTGGTAAACGCACCTTATCACAAGGGACGTAAAAATTAGGCTTAATTTGGGTATTAATACACCACAGCCTACCCCTTCGGGGTTAAACGGACGTGAACTGTAATGTATGTAAAATATAAAAAAAAAATCATTTAGAAAATAGTTTTAACCTTAAAAACCCAAAAGTTATAACAATGATAACGAGATACAGGGGAATAATAACAGAAAAGAGTCGGAGAATCGGAGTGTTCGCTCTGCTATTGCGTAAACTAATCAATCTAAGCCAAGGCCGGTCATTGGATGTGTAACCAAAAAATTAATAATTTCGAGTTCCTTCGTGCTTCAGAAGACACGTCAAGCCGTTGGTCCCGGCTGCATCTGCAGTCGTTAATCCGACTGGGCCAGCGTGGTGGGTTATGGCCCATTCTCCCTATATTCGCATATTTATCCATAGGCAAGGCCTGTGCGGCCGGATAATGAGTAATAAAAGTTACAAAGGGGCTTTAACCTAAGTAACATCTCGATGCGAGACTAAATAAAGTGTAAATTTAAAGTTGCACGGCAATTTTATCACAGCTACATCCAGCCGATACAAAACTATCTTGTTGTCTATCACAAACATAAGCGGCACATTGGCAGTAATTCTGAGAGCCGTTATGAATTTCTACTACGGTATAGTATAACTTTGTCTGGCTTACAATTATATCTACAGATCTACGTCGAACGGGCTATCTATAGGCGTGCGTGCGACATACCACCTTTATTTTATAGTACTAGAACTAGATGGGGATGCGCTGTCAATGTATCGATATCGTTAAATAAATCAAAAACTATGAAGAAAACGGACCCAATTTTTCTGTAAGAAAACTATAATTAACTGTAAGAACCTATCAGTAACCGCAGCTATCAAAATGCCGCCGTTTATTTAGTACTTGTGAGACTCTATAGATGGCAAAAACTATTTAAATAGCAAAAATTTTAAATAATCAACCAGTTTTGAATATTCTGTGGTACTTTTAACATATATTTTGATAGTAAAATGTTACGTTAAGAATATTTAATGTCTGAGTTTTATGAGCAACTAATATAAAGGATAAACTATCTAGTTCAATTAACAGTGTGTATATTACCTTTACTGATAATTTTTGGTATCCATCTGAACCGTTAAGTTTTTGGGAGTTGGGGCTGAATCCATCATACTGCCGTTTAATTTTTCTACGAAGTACGATACTTTTATTATTTGCATTCTTGATTTTATCGACATCATTATCGATAACAACGACTCATAATAATATACCAAAACATCCCCACACTAGTTCTCCAAGAAAAACCCTATACGCGGCCCCGTAACGTATCTTTCCCAGGAGTAGTTGTTCCGGGTTTTATTCCCCGTAGCACGTGGGAAACGCAGCTCCATAAATCAAAGATAGATATTTTTTACTGCCTCCTTTGAAACGATCGTAGCGACCAAGGAGTCTCGTCTGTCCCCTTTTTATTGGACGCTGGTATTAAACTCATAATAGCTAGTTTGTGACCAATTAGAACTATGACAGCTATGATTTCTCTAGTACGAGTCAATTTAGAAAAAATGTTGACACTTCATACATGGTTACGGTCCGTGGAGCCATTATCTTCCTGGTAAGGAAGAGTTCTGTCTAGCTCTGGTTTGGAGCGTGACTGTGAAAATGGACTCACATCAGTAGGCATGGGTGCAAGAGATCTTCTACATGTTCTAATGTCAGTGTTTAAAATATGTTGATTTTCAGTGTGTTGAGAGATGTCGGCATGTTTCGAAATCACGCCTATATCCCCGCAGGTGTAGGCAGAGGAGGTACTAAATTCGACTTGCTTAATTATAATTTTCGTCTTGACATTTAAAAATATGTTGTTGCGCATATAAAATCTGGCTCCCTATGTCCATGCAGCACAATAGGGAGGTATATTGTACTTGATTCGCTTGTCATTTCTCATTGCATGTGCAGTCATCACTACTAAACAAATCCCCAACCCTTAACCTTAAATTATTGTTATATACGCTCCGATGATCCGAACGTCGGTGGCGTTCGATTATTCTGACCTATTTTTCTTTTAGAATGCAGTTTCATATAATCGCATAGTGAAATTGAACTTTAAATTACGTGGAAAAGATATTTTGCCTTTTTTTAAACTATCATGTAGCTCAATACCGATAATGATTCAAAGTAGACCACTTGGGAATCGATACAGCCCAAGATTCACAGGACCTGTGTAGGGGTCACGATGACACAATTTTAATTATTGACGGACACGTCACATGACAGCGTCAAACGCTGATTTATGAGCTCGGCTGTCAAATGTCACGTGACGTTTTCGGCGTCGCCATCTTTAGTGTAACGCTCTAATGAAGATAAATACGAATATCTTTTCAATTTTGATCCATTTATGTAAGAGCTGAATGCATCGTTATTTCCAATAGACTTTGAATAAAACTCTAATTGGTTTAAGTGACGTTATTCTTTATGCTTTAGTTGGAGATTGACTAAAATTATTTTTTGACTGCAAAAATGAAAAGTAAACGTCAATATTTGTTAGATAGTTGAAGGGAAACGACAATAGTTATTAGTAAAATATTTTTTTATTTCTAACTCTAAAATTGTATAGTGTGTCTTAAGCTTTATACCTGATGCTCGCGTCAACTGTGATTCATCGTAGCGAACATCTTTAGTCAAAATAGCTATTTATGAACTTTGCATTTAATGGTTTTGAAAAATGCTTGTTATATAGTTACGTGACCTACATGCTCTACTTTCTTGACTTAACGAGACTGTTGGAGTGGTGCTGTTTCTGATAATATTGTCTGGAGTGGTGGCGGAAGTCTTATTAATCCTATAATTATATAGGGTTTAGTTTTTATGTCATGCCTGTCATAAATAAAATTTATAAGTTCATTCAGTTCATTTTTTTAAAGTTTAATTTTAAACGACTAAGGGTAAAACAGCGATGAGTAATGGGCAGCAGCATTCCTCTTATACCACTTAGCAATATACTAAGATTTTATATGCCCGATAGATGGCAATAGGCTCGCCACCTATTACATGGGATCTAAGTTAATTGGCGATATAGGCGTGATTTATGTATGTTCATTTCAAATCAGCAGTCCTTTATTCATACATATATGGCTATTCATATCAGCAGGATTTACATCTTAATCTAAATCAAGCATGTCAGCCGCAAATTTTTTTCAGCAGTTTCCTTTGTCAGTTTTGGCTACATATCGTGATAAACATATAGTGGATGGACGGGAGTTTTTCCAGCGCGCAGCCCGTTGCAGACGCATTTACATATAGATGAGGCCATGCTCGGCCCGCCCCGCGCGAGGCTCGAGCGGGAAGCGGAGAAATATTATCGCCGCGTTCCCTCGTAATCACGAATAAATTAAACACTACACGAGATGGAATATCTTTTGCAAAGTTTACTTATTTATTATATAGTTCAGGGCAACTAGTTGCTCTATTAATTATGTCATAAATATTATATTTCTAAATTGTCATCTTGTCAAGGTTGCTGCTGTTTGTTGCGATATTGCACAGTACTTAAATTTTAAATATTTTAAGAACAAAATTTTATATTATTACTAGTTGACCTGGCAAACTTTGTTTTGCTCTATCACCTAGGGTCATAAAAATAGCCTACGACCTATACTCAGACCTACCAAATATACACAAATAATTTCATAACGATTTGTAACAACACTGCGACACGAGATTTTTATATATTAGATTGGTTCCAGGTATATTTTTCTCAACGTCGTCACTAAAACTAGAACGTCACTAAAAGATATTTTAGCCACTTGGCACACTGGGCTACGCAAATCTTGGATTTTCGACGATTATCGCCATACTAATCCACTGATGCTCGCCCTCGAGTCGTCGTTCGAGCCTTCCACCGATTCCATAATTGCCATCACCTCAGATAACAAATAGTATTACAATGATAACATTACTCATGTCTAATTTTGTTTCCAAATTAAGTGTACCTACTATTCATCTTAAAACTAGTACTAGTACAGTTTCTTAACAAAGAAGCATCAAAAAGGAAGGGAGGTTTTTCGTTGAAGCTTGTCACTTGCACCAATCAGCATCATTGCGAATTTACGTTGTTTCTGTATGAACGATGCTATGTATGAGTAGACAGTTTGTCTCGATTAACATTGTTTTCACAGTTTACGGATTGCGCCTGTTCGCCTGAAATGGCGTTACCTTTGGTCTTCTGCATATTTTAATAGTATAGCATTATACTAAAATTTTGATGCGTGGAATTACATCAAAATAAATGTACAAATTTTCAAAATTATCATAATATGTTACTATCTATACTAGTTAGTCTTACTTTTTCAACAAAAATAATATTTAATTTTGAATTTTACACCATTCATCTACGGCCTTTTAATAAACTTTTGTAATTTTCTTACTGAAAATCAACTAGAGCTAGATATTATAACGAAGAAAAATTAGGACACAATAAAGAAAAATTATTATCTTTTTTTTTTGTTTGTATATTAAAGTTTTTGTTAACAATGTTTGTTATAATTAATCTTGACTCACTTGCATGTAGCGTTTTTGCATAACACTGTCCCTTTTAAAATGCGAAGCCCCCGCCTCCGCGAAAATTAAATAATCCGAGCAACTGACCGATCGCTACAACGGATAATGCGATCCATTAAACAAACATGGCCTGGCTGGTTCTCTATTGATTTACACCACACCGTCGGGCCATTCTGATAGTCAGTAATCTAGATTTTAGTGTTAATTACAACATAACGTCCGGAGGAGTTATTGCTTTATTTGTTTCATGTTGATAGGAATTTCATAGCTTTCTCTATGAATAGGTTGCATACAGCTGACTAGGATATACCTACTATTTATGAAAGCTGAATAATGGATGTAAATTAATTAATTTATTATTTCAACCAACCAATGTGTGTTTTTAAGCTAGGAAGGAGACTGACCAATATTTAGTCTGCATCTTTTGTAATTTAATTAGCACTTCATTAGAAGACGATATTACTCATATTTTTTATTAACGTAATCTATATTATAGAATATGGATTTAAAGTCTGTCCCAATTTTACTTATTATAATGATTATAATATATGACTGCGTATTTATAACTACATGTTATTTCTTTACCTAAGTGGGCAGCAGCGTTACTCTTATATCAGCAAGCAATATACAGCGATTTACGTGCCCGATACATGGCAATAGGCTCGCACCTTTTGGCCCTGACACATGGGCCCTGTCCTAATTGACGAAACGTGGGCATTGATTCACCTCTGCCTACCCCTTCGGGGATGTAGGCCTTATTCACGTATGTATGTATTATGTTCGTGTTCTCCTGTTGGAAGTTATAAAGAACCTACTTCAAAAATCCTTACTAAAACAAATTCAAACGAATGACACCAACCAACAATAGTTAACTCGTGTTTGGATTTCGTGATAGGCCGATGCGCCCACGGCGTCGTGTTATTATTGCAGCACATCCCACAGCTCGTTGGGTACATGTGCAAGCAATTAACGACCTTATTGCCGTTATAAGTAAATAGTTATATAATATAACATCAGACTTTCAGGCTAAAGACTTGAAGTACAGCAACAAAAGAGCTTCCTCAACAATTTAAATGATAAAGAATTTGAATAAGAAACACAGGTCTCTTTTGTGGACAGGTGTCTTGGGTTGACGTTGAAATTTTAAGAATTCTTGATAATTTAATTAATATATCGCGAGCGCGACTGACCCATGTTTAGCCGTTGTCTTACTATGTAATAGAAGTAAATACCTGTATCGGGTAGTCACTCCGGTGACTACCTGATACAGGTATTTTTATACCTTAATAGGTGTGTCACCATAATATTGTTACTATGAGGTTTTGTAAATGAAATAAATATTTTGAATTTGAATTTTGAATTTTACTATCGAATTGTAATGGAAGTAATAGAGCGCAATTGAAAAGTAAGCCCCATTATACGCTCTTTTCAAACTATAAATGTGGGACCATTTGCCATGATATTTGAATATATTCCACATGGCAGTGCCCTTTATGGGATCCCGTCCCCTATGTGTGTATGCACAAAGCTGTTGAAAATTTCAGTTTCAACGGCAACATTAATTTCAAAAATTCTGCAACCCAACAATTGCGCGGCACCATCAATTGCTGTACAGTTGATTTCACGATCAGATTAATTCGAGAGCCCTCCTAGTTTCCACTCTATTACCGAGCAGTAAAAGTGATTACGGCACTCGAACGGTGAGTTATCAGAAAAAAACTGCAGCCTTACATCTGTTACAGGCGATTTGTTAAGGCGCACTATGCAGGGGGCGCTTCTACAATCACAGCACGGTGCGCCCACCAGCAGTTTCTGAGTTATACCTTTTTACTTGACCGGCCGACTTTTTGTGTGTAAGACAACATGAATTACATGAACGCTTCTTGCAGGCTGCGTCGCGACGTGTGTGGCCGTCGGTAAGTTAACAAGCAACGATAAGCGATTAGACTCACTCGTTGATTCCTCCGAATACTTACATTCTAGTTACATAGATACATATTTCAATCACGCCTTTCTCTATTCAGGGGTAAGCAGAAGTGTTTTTACCCTTTGTAATTGGGGGCAGCCCATTGCCACTCACCGGGAGTAATTGTAATTGCAGTAATTGTTAGATGGTGCATGTAACGCTTACTGCCCATTCCTCGTTATACAACTGTCGCTACAACAGAGTGGCAGGGGTAGCGACAGTTGTATTCTTATCTGCCGTCAGTATACGGCTACCACGCTCACATTCTAGTTATGTTCGAAATAATTAATGAAGATGATGTGTGGAGTAACAAGACTGGACAAGGTAAGGATAATAGCTGGTAATAGCTGACCAAGATATTTGAAAGTATAAAAATAACTAAAGCAAGAATCGACTTTTCCTCTTCCTAAAAACGCGAGCGAAACCAAACAGATCCAACCTTAGGTGTATTGAAATATAACGGTATCTGGACCATTATCACACTATTACGGGACAAGCTGTAAGTCAGGAATCGACCTTTTTCGATGTTGACCGCTGAACAACTGGCGAAATGGTAAATGTATGCAGATAGCCGCCGCCCGCGGCGTCGCTCGCGCCCTCTCCCACGTGCCGCCCGCCCGTGTGGTATGTAGGGGCCACTTAATATGCTCCTATATTTATTCACACAGCCCAGCTACTAAAATGTTTATATTGTAAGGAGTTGCTACGTAAATACATGGGTAGATCTTTTATTGTTATCTTGCTTAACTTCACGTAAGAATTTATCGTTTTCATGTTTTGAAAATGCTTTAGTATCAAGGATTTTGTTATTATTGGCATTATATGACGTCAAATAATTTTTATTCATTCATACCGAGTATTACTACAGCGGAAAGACTTATTTAAACTGGTTATTGAAATGAAAACCCTGCAAATAGTATGTTTTTTGAATCCCTACCTTCAAAATTTCTATGTAAATTAAATTTGGGTAGGAACTCTCATTTTCATTTAGGTATTCATAAGAAAAATCAGCTGCTCTTTAATAAAATACTAAACCTTCACCAGGAAGACAAAATAAAATTAAAAATATATAGGACCGATTACTACCGATGTATAAATTGTTAAATATACCTATAATTCAAAATCACTCATTGACATTTCTAATAATAATGTTCGTTCGCACATGGTTTTTTTGCATCTATACTGGAATAAATGAGTAAAATTTCAAAAACATGTATATAATTTACCTTGACAGCTACTTACCATGCATCCGGCAAGTGTGAACTATTTACCCGGCGCGAGAGTCGAGCGTGCTCAATCGAGAAGCATTTCATTTGTCATGACGGGTTCTAACTTGCTAACTGCGCAGTACATTGCTGGCTATTCTCTGTTTTGTATGGAAACAGGTATGTGGGTTTTAATTCATTAATATGTGCATACATACATAAATCACGGCCATATCCCCGAAGGGGCAGGCAGAGATGATGAACTATAAACACCCACTTTTCGCCAATTAAGTCAGGTCCCATGTAAAAGGTGAGCTTATTGCCATTTTACGGGCACATAAATCGAAGTATATTGCTAGGTGGTATCAGAGCAATGCTGCTATCCATTACTTATTGCCGTCTTTACCTTCAGTCGCCTTGTGCGACACCCACGGGAGAGATGGGGGTGGTGACAATTGTATTCGCAGCCAAAGTGCAAAGGCTATCTTCGAACGCATAGAATACAAAATGTATGAAACTCGCGTATCACAGAGAATGCAATACGTTAGTTTTATCCTTTTGTTTTCTATGCATTCGAATAGATAAGCCACTTGGCTAGGCCATCTTATTCCCTATTCGTCATACCACCTAGCAATATAAATGTACCCTACTGCGATTTAATCATATATGATTTATGTGCCTGACCTAACTTATTGGCGAAAAGTGGATGTTAAGTCACCTCTGCCTACCGCTTCGGGGATACCGGCGTGATTTATGTATGTATGTACCTATGTTATTTACATAGCTACATACATTCTTCAAAAAGCTCCATGTACACCGAACACGGCGGAAGAGCGCAATCCGTGTGGTTCCGAAGCAGCCCGCGGGCGGCACGACGCAGCGATCTCGGCATCGCCACCGCCTGTGATTTGCGCGTTAGTCGATGTTTGCGCTCGATCGATTTGAATTCGTCACGTTCGCGGATGCAATAGGTATCGATCGATGCGCCCGCGCGCAAATTTTCGAGGCGGGGCCGGGAACGACGGCCGACGGTGTGAATCTTGGTGTGAATAGTGCGCGGGTTCTTGCCGCTTTGTCTGTGGAGTGGTCGGTTTTTATTCGCTTTCTGGGTCATAAGCTTGCGGGCGCTCCGTTATTAGGGATCCCACGTTCTTGAAAGAGACATAGGTACATACACTTAGGTATCACTCCTGTTTATCCCCGTAAAGATAGCCAGCCCAGCTAGCATGACCACCGCGACACGATATGATATAGTCATTTATTGCTTTGAACTGTCAAAGATCTATAGGTTTTTGACAGTTCAAAGCGATAAATGGCTATATCATATCGTGTTTCGGTGGTCTTTGTAAATTATCGCCCATGTTTAGATTAGGTCCTATGTTATAGAGGGCGAACCCTATGTTATAGGGGGATTGCCCTATTGGGCACGTAATTAGCAATATATTGCTAGGCGGTATAAAAGTTACGCTGCTGCCGATTACTTATCGCTGTCTCTACTCTTAGTCGCCTTGTACGATACCCGCGGGGGAGTTTGGGGGTGGTGACAGCGCATCTCTATCTACCTCTGTATGTAGAGTAAATGTACTTTGAGGGCCACATTACAGTATTTTAAATTAACATTAGTAAATAAAATTAACAGCAAACATTTTTAATTGAATTGTAGAGTCAAGTTATAACTTAATAATAGAGACGGTCTGTATCCTATACTATAGGATAGATAGAATAGGGGAAATTATTAAAGGGTTTGTGTTGATGATTGATTACTAATTCTTAATTTTTTTAAGTCTTTTTCAAGTCTACGGAAGAAAAGGTACCTTTGCAAGCTCAAAAAGCATCACGAATATTTCATAAGTAACAAACAGTAATTCGATAAAACTCTTTTCAACTAGGCTCGTATTAGAAAATATACTTTGCGAGAAAAAGAAGAAAAAAAGTAATCCCAATTTACGCAAAGAACCGAGACTGGGAAAGGCCTTTTACGTTTTAGAGGTATTTATTTCTTTAGTAGGCTGGGCACACCCCTTTGTGTTTAGTGTTGTTGAAAGAAAAATGTATCGATTTAAGGAAATGAAATATTATCTGCTTATAATATACCAAAGAATGGGCGGCAACGTTCCTGGTGCACCATTTATCAAATTACTGAGGTTAGAGTTCCCAGTGAATGGCAATAGGCTCTCCCCTATCACATGGGACTTGAGGACCTTTTTTCAAATTAAAAGCTTAGGTGTTATTGCGAAAACAGGCATAAGGGTTATAAGTATTGCGTTACCAGTTTACCATCTCACGAAACTGCAATTAACGTCCCCAGTAAATGGCAATAGGGTCGCCCTATATTACACGAGGCGGAAGCTGGTAAAATATAGGTGTTAATACGCCTGCCGTGTGGTGTAGCTGATTAGAATACAATTGTCACCACCCCAAATCTCTCCCGTGGGTGTCGTACTAGGCGACTAAGGATAAATCAGTGATGAGGAATGGGCAGCAGCGTTCCTCTTATACCACCATTACATGGGACCTAACATAATTGGCGAAACGTGGGCGCTAGTTCACCTCTGCCTACCCCTTCGGAGATATAGGCGTGGTTTATGTATGTACGTAATACACCTCAACCCCCTTTGGAGAATTACGAATTAATCGTTAAAAATCTTACATTTTTGTATACTCTAACTTATTGTCTACAATAAGGTATGTAATGAATTCACTTCAATTCACCCAACATTGGCCGCTATTACGTAACGTGTACAATGATTAAAGTAAGTTCAAAATGAGCCGTCCGTCTCTTTAAAAGGATATAAAGAGACAAGTCAAGATCTCGTTGTATTTTTCTTTAATTCCACTACGAAAATACAGTAAAACCCGATAGATCTCTAAAAGCCTTATTATTTCAGCGGGACTTACGCGAGCCCTTCAATTTGATCGGCCGTATAATGCTGAGAGCCTTTTAAATGACTATACGGTTTAGGGTTCCTAAAAAAAGCAGTAAAACAACAGACGCAATTGTCCTCATTCCAGTATTGAGCTAAAGGACACTGAAGTTTTATCGGCGAGATGAAACAGAGATGGTTTTCAATTGAATTAGGCACTTTCGTTTCTGTAGTTAGGTGATCTTCATTATCAGGAGCAACCTTATTGCTTTTACTATATTACAACAGCTGATCTCGTCGATACAGAACTTCTCTATATTAAGTTATATGCCTGATATAACTTAATATAGAGAAGTTATATAGTGACGGCAGAGCAGAATACAATTGTCACCACCAGAATGAGTAATGGGCAACAACGTTCCTCTTATGCCACCCAGCAATGTACTGCGACCGGACCTACCTAACATAATTGGCTAAACATGGGTGTTAATTCACCTCTGCCTACTCCTTCGGGGATATAGACGTGATTTATGTTTGTAAGTATGTAGGAACTTTGACTTCCACTTGCCCCCTCAAGGGAGAAGATAAGAGACAAACGGGAATAAGTGTACTTATCAATCTTAAACGCTTTAGACCACTTTACCCAACGTTACCTACATACAAAAATCACGCCTAGTTCCTCGTAGTTGTATGCAGAGGCTTTTTATAATATTCGCTTACTAACATAGTTGGCGACATCTGGATCTTATGTAATGGGGAGTGAATCTATTGTCGTCTATCGGGCATGAAAATTACTGTAGTTATAGCAAGACTACCCATTCCTCAGGATAGTAAATTTGTATTTTATTATAGAGTAATTGTTCTTGAAAATTAAAATCTTTTGAAAGTAACATATAGGTATACCATTGTGTAGTTAATTATGTCCTAAGTTAAAAGGTAATAGGTGTAAACAATGTGCTTTTAAATCTTACCAATGGGAAAGCCTAAACTAAACTTAGTGGAACATTGAATGTGTTTTGAGCTGTCCAAATTATCTTAGCACATTTTACCTTGTTAAATTGTGTGTATTATTCACAATTTGTCTGTTGATTTATTAGGTTCCAACAAATGTTTAGACTAGATTACGAGCATATGGTAAAAAATTTTGTATATTCCGTTTGAAGATTAGAAGAAATTTTACGGTGAAAACAGACATCATTTATTCATTTCGTTTTTTAACTTTCGTTGTTATCTTTCCTATTACAGTGTCGATTCGAAAGCTACAGCAATCCCATTAGGATTATGATTATATAAAAAAAGATTACTGTTCCTGATACCTATATAAATATTATTATGTTCCTGAAGCTGGTATAGAATCCATCAGCCAGCAGAGTTTTAGGAGTAAAGCTACTTTAACAGATTCACGTATGACGTATAAATCATTCTAACTAAGTGGAGAAACAAACAGCGATTATTTCCGTATTTTTCGCCATTGAGAGCGCCTCGTGAGAACTACACAATGACATTGCGATTTGGACGCTATCTCCTATATTTTTAATCGCAATTTAATAGCCAATGAGGTGAGTTCCCCGAGGACTCCAAAAGAGCTCCGATAAATCCCACTACAATGGTCACGGGCCGCCATTAGGGCCATTACGTCATGCATATTAAGCTTGCTTTCATCTCGCCGCCCATTGTGCGCCTGCGCACACTTCCGTGAGCTACGCTGCTGTACTATGCGGTGGCAGACTGGTGTAACTTAAAAATAAACGAAATGCGTATATATTATTAAGAGAGAAAGAAACGTTTATGGAGACAATACAACCAAAAAAAAAATTTCAAACATCCTGATTACTTTTTACCGCCTCCGTGGTCTAGTGGTTCGTCCACCGGAATTAAGATCCAGAGGTCCCGGGTTTGATACCCGGGGGGTACAAATTTGTACTCGGTTTGGTTGGTGGTAGGACTTCTTTCAAGTCCCCCTAGCTAGCTACCACCCTTTTATCAAAATCTGTCGCCATAATAATAATGTTAACAGCATTATTGTGTTTCGACAATTGTAATAAGATATCTGTGGTTGAGGGCTCCTGGTGAAGCTCGATTCCATCTTTAGCCCTTATCATCACTTACCATCAGGTGAGATGAGCAAGAGCTACCCTGTCTAGCATAATAAAAAACTTGTGTCAAACGGTCCCAATTCAGCATGGTCTTCCGCTCGAACCGATGTTAACTTAGTAATATATCTCACATTACAAGCTTTAAATGTTTTAATTTATAGGAAGGGCGACAGGCGCACGACTGTAAAACCTTGACCTGTTACTTTCCTATCACACCTTTCTGGTGTGATGGATGATATGAATAAAAAGCGAGTGGATGGTATAATGGCATGATGGAATGGAAGTACAAAATGATGATGATTATTTTACTAGATATTATACAGTTACATCACAGGAAATAGTTCGTATTGCAAAGCATAATACTTAATTATTATTGTCCTATCCAAAATATTTGTAATGCTATCCCTATTGGAACTAAAAATTGCAAACATAAATAAGACAATCAATGTAGGAAAATATGAACCTGCTTTTATTTGCGAAGCTAACAAGCCATCGGCTCAAAGAGCCTTTACCGCGCGCTTGAATCGGCGAGTGCCTTGTTGAATACAACGCTATTTTGACTTTTGTGTATTCTAAAAGGATACAAACAGTTTTGTTTTATGAGCAATAGTTCGTAAACTCTCTGACGCTGAGATGTTTGAGTTAAAAAATACTGTGTCCGACACGCTTATGTTGTTGGCAGATACCATATTGTATCACTCATTTTAATACTTCGCAACTTTAAAAAATATACTTAAAGCGTGTTTTACATTTATGACAGTAAGTCAGCAGGAACGCTCTTTTCTGTTGTGCCTAATGTATTTAAGAAGTGATATTACATTTAGCACAACACAGTTACCAGTTTTTGGTGATAATCTTTTCGACAAAACTACATTGTCAAAAACGCTTGATCTGAGCTAACAAGATGAAAATGCTTTTAAGTACCTACGAGTTACTTGTATACCGTACATACTGCACTTTTGTTTTTATTTGCTTTCTAAAAACTGAAGTGATTGTTGAAAATCTTTATTAGTCGGTAGACCCTTTCCTTGTTATTACACTGTAACATATTTCACCTGCCCGATTTACACTTCCGCGGGCCAAGTGACTGCAATACGCGGTCCGACCGTAATACTGTCCGAAGTTTATTGCATGCCAGTTCCGACAGAAACTATCTTAGTACGGAAGGCAATCTGGCAAGCAGTAGATGACTCTAGAAAGTTTCAAAGGATCAGTTTGGTTCCCTCGAAGTAGTCTGGCGTTTCTGAATCGTGGTTATAGTTTCATTTGACAGATGCGATGAATGTGGCTAATAATGTTAGTTGACATGTCAACCCACTTTATAGTTTATAGTACTCTACTTCATTTATGAATGTTGTTGGCTGTTGAAGTAGATTAGTAGAGGAAGACCACAGAAAAGATGGATGGATTGTGTGAGGTATGTTATGAAGGTGATGGGTGGTGGATGAGGAGATGACGACAGATATAAGAGAGTGGTAAAAAGGGGAAATACTGTGCCGACCCCAAATAGGATGAGATAAGGGCAGGGTGATGTTGAGTTTTATTTGACAGATGAATCGGTAAACTTTTTAAGCAATATACGAGATTAAAATATAATATGTATTCCAAACTGCGCACAACCTGTTCACACAAAGAATCGTAGATAATACAGTAACAAAAATAAACATAATGATCACTCTAGTCTTTGATTATCATGGTATTTGTGAACGACACGTCGCGTCGACTTTACTTAGCCAAACAAACTTTATTTTTGTCAGCCATATTTACTAGTTGTATTCAAGCAAACCGTGGTTATTTAAAATGTAGGTCAAGACTAGACATTTCTCTCATTCAATACAAAGAAGATGCAACCCAAAAATACAAATAGAAACATTGTGTTCTAAATTTATGATAGTAGATTTACTGTCGCAGAAACACAATTTTCAGTTACATCTCAGCTCACCTGAATATTGCCGATTGCCGAGTGGCTTTTTAAATCAGTATTGATAGAAAAAAGTAAAATTTGTTTATCTTTTGATTCATATCATCCGTCACATCGGAAAGCTGCTAGTTAGATGAATGTATAGAAAAAAGACGGAACGGATCATGTCGAGAGACTGATGAACGGATAGAGTGATTGGGTTAACAATATTCTAACATTCTGTTATACTTTATCCAAATTTGTAATAAAAATCTTACTAATTACTAATCTTACTTATTACTTTATGATTTGATGATGATTTAAGAATGATTTTAATCTTAAGATTATATAAAATTTAATGTTAAAAATATAAGTACAAAGAAAAGTCTTAGTTGGCCGAATGGTATATGCATATGCCCGGATTGCAGAGGACGCGGGTTCGATTCCCACATCACGACTATAATTTTTCGAATTTTTTCCAACCCCAATTTTCTTTATATCAGACTTAGCCTGTTGTACATCGGCTACCCACTCCCGTTTTGTCCGAGTTTCAGGCTTAAATAGGTTGTGACTTGTTATTATGTTATTAACATTAGAAATTACGACATCTTATTGTGCAGATCTGTAGGTATCGGACTACTTGCGCGTTTATTGCGAATTATGGGTTGCTTATTGTGACCGGACTAGCTATTGTTAGCCGGTGAAAATACCAATCAAATTTATGGTGTTAATTGTTAAGGAAAGCAGGAAGATAATTGCACAACTCCTTAAGTGGACAGAAGTCAAAGCAGATTTCGGGTTATAGAACTTGACGTAGAACGTAATCATTTAATTTTACTTAGGTCAATAATAATAAAAAACTGAAACATTTTTTTCCCTAAACTCTTACAAAAACAACTACCTATTATTTTGATTATTGAACAGAAAGGTTTTGAAACCAGGAGAACAATGTTTCGAATGTTTTTTTTGCCCCTTTTTCTTTGTTAATTAGTAGGTATTTGATTTTTATAAATCTTCGTAATTCTAATCTTGAAACTGCTGTAACATAACAATTATGTTTATATTTCAATACTAAATTGACAAGCTTGGGTTCTACTCGACTGTACCGACACTCCAGGTTCTGTCACCAAGAGCTGTTGACATGTGTCCATTCAGGATGCGACTAACGACTGGCGTCTTTGGTGCCCAGTGATAGAGCTCAAAGTCGCACTTCCATATTACAGTTCACGATAAAGGTGACAGTCGGATTTTAAGTCCATGGCTGCTGCGGTGCCAATTACTTGATTTTTTCTCCCATCGATACCATCTCTGGCATTTGTAAGCAGGATTATCAAAGAGATGGTTTATCTGTACGGCGAATGTAGATCGGCTTGTTTTGAGATGCGTGCACGTACAAACCTTTAGTTGGTACTACTTTGAAAGGTCTATAGCCAAACGTAAGTAGTAAGATCGAAGAGATCGATTCTGTAGCGACTAGCGTGCTCAACCTACACATACATACATACATAAATCACCCCTGAAGGGGTAGGCAGAGGTAAATTAACATCCATGTTTCGCCAATTATGTTAGGTGGCAAGCATATTGGTGGCGAGCACGTAAATCACAGTATATCGCTAGACGGTATAAGAAGAACGCTGCTGCCACCCATACCCGCAGGAGAGATTGGGGGAGGTGACAAATATATTCTGCTCTGCCGTCACCACCGGTGCTCCGCCTGCTATTACGTAAAGTTACGCTAGTTACTGTTTGTCTAAATCAGTATACAAATAATTAATTACTTTTGTAAACTATTAAATACTTATCTAACCAGATTATAAAAGAAAAATGATTATTTTCGAATCAATAAGTTATTTTTATGAAATGTGCCTATCATAAATATCATCGACAGTCAATAGATAACAAAATCGAGCAAATTTCTTTGCATATAAGGAAAAGGAAATAAAAACATAAGTCTAAAATGCAATTAAAATTATCTTCAAGTGCCGGTTGATTAAATGAACATAATTTTAAATTAAATATTAACTCCCAAGTCAGCTGAAGCAGTAACCTGTTTTAAAGTTAGTATCAACAAAAAGTTTCAATATATTGGAACCCGATCAAATAATTAAATTCTTTCAATGTGTTTTATCAATAGCTCATATAAGTTCGAGTCTTTTTCTTCATTGTAACAAATATTCAATTATAAACATCCTGCTAATTCACCTTATTAAATGTGGTTTTTATACAAAGGGAATGTATAATTACCGATGTGTCGTTATTTCTGGAACTTAGATCCGATATTTAGTCTCGTCTTATAAAATATTGGAAACTAAGAATTATTGATATGTTTCGCTATTTCTGTCATTTAGATTCTGTATTGTCTCGTCCGTGTACTAAGTATAATTTTTTTTCAACTGACATCATCGTTATTTCGTGAACATAGGTCCTGTATTTTCCAGTCCCGTCTTATATTTGAAACTAATTACATATTATTCTTATGCCACAGATGTATCGTTATTTCGAGAACTTAGATCCTATATTTTCAAGCACATCTTATATACGAAACTAATTATTATTCTTATGCTACCGACATTTCCTTATTTCTAGAACTTAGATCCTGTATTTTCCAGGTCCTTCTTATATTTGGAATTAAGCATTATTTTTATGCTTTTAACCTTGCGTTGCCTCTTGGGCCGTAAGAATTACATATGCGGTTAACCAATTGTGCGTTGAAACATTAGCACGATTGACAGGTACAAGGCCCTTGTTACCACCGCCGAGATTCGTATCATACGCCCAAAGGCTACTGTTTTCGTATCTTTCTCGAGGACTAGAGGCACTAGATGTGCCTAGCTGAATTGAATCTTAAAGCACTTATTTTTAAAGTCAGTTTTTTAATTATAGACAGGGAAGCTCTCTTGACCTTCATCTCACCTGATGGTAAGGGCCGAAGATGGAATCCAGCTTTGTCTGATAGAGATAGAGAGGGGCTTATTTCTAAAGTCAGGTTTTTTATGATAGACAGTGCAGTTCTTGACCTTCAACTCATCTGATGGTAAGTGACGTTATGTGCCGAAGATGGAATCGAGCTTTGCTTGAAACCCTCTAACTCGTAATTATAGGCTCGCTATCTTATCATAAATTGTCGAAACAATAATGTTGTTAACACTATTATTATCCAAATCACGAAGGAACTAGACATTAATATATATTTGATTTCGGCTATTAGTTTACATTGCTTAGTTTACGCAATCGCAGGCAGATTGCGCTAAGCCACTGCGACATTTGAGCTACTCAGTCATTTTTGTTCATTTATATACTGTTTAAGTACCATACAAATAATAAGCATTGTTCACTAAGGCTGTGCCGTGTGGTGACGGCAGAGTAGAACACAATTGTCACCACCCCAAATCTCTCCCGTGGGTGTCGTACAAGGCGACTAAGGATAAGTCAGTGATGAGGAATGGGCAGCAGCGTTCCTCTTATACCACTTAGCAATGTACCTACTGCGACTTTTGTGCCCGATAAATGGCAATAGGCTCGCCACCTATTACATGGGATTTAATATAATTGGCGAAACGCGGGTGCTAGTTCACCTCTGCCTACCCCTTCGGGATATAGGCGTGATTTATGTATGTATGTATGTATGCACTAAGGCTGGTCATTGGATGGGTGACCATTTTTTCTCGAGTTCCCTTCCTTCGAAAGGCACGTAACGATGTCAGTCCCTGCTACTGTATAAATTGAACCTAATGCAATGTTTTGCTCTACGCAACAAAATAATCCATGGAATAAAGAATATCGGTATATTCCTCTTCCATTCGTGATCACGCCTTGCAGACGACTGGATACGAGTGTTTTGGCAGTGTTGTTTTGCTACTGAGAAATAAGATATGTGATAATATAACTGCGAAACGGGTGAATTGTGTCATGTCGAACAGTGAAGGGGAAAGGAAGAGGAAGACGTATTTATTGCCTCTGTCTTAGATATTGTTGGGAACCGAATATGACAATAAATAGGAGCACGTTATTAACGTTGAAATGAATTGCCCAACTTTGACTGGTTATAACCAAATACCTACCCCGTGACAAAAATGCAAAAAGTATATAATTACGTTACGTAATTAATTAAACCTCGGGAAGTGTCTTTCAACCTATGCTTAATTTCTCCTTCTTGAATCGGTATTGTAACTATCACACTTTATGAAGTCCTATCTGATTGACCCGCCCGACTTTAGTCAAAGTCGACTGTAGTTGTTTATTGTTATTCTACATTATACTGCCGTTCCACTGAATATGCAGTTACTAAACAAAATTCACTTTTCGTAGACAGGTATAAATGATTGACGTTGGGTAGTTAACATTAGGCTAGAGATTGTTTTTTTTTTACTAATCACGTAATTAGTGTAAAATAAAGTCAATTTGGTTCGGTGCCCATTGGACCTCCAAAATTCTACCCAAAAGCAAAAAGTGCTCATTTTTCAACGGTACCTAAGAAGCTGTATCCTTTACAACGTTATTAACTGTCGATCAAACCAAGTGGCCATAGCCACATCCAGCAAAGGGGACATCTTCACCACCGCTCTTGGTGTAAATGGGTGCATAATAAGGAGCCATTCAAAATCAGGCAGACATTCCGTGCGTATAATAGGGATTCCAGCTATACACATGTTTGTTAGCCGCGTGTGCGCCGGGACATTTGTATGGAGCGGAATAATGATTTACAATGTGTACGTACACGGGTAACGCTGGCTGCGACCGAGTTTTTGGTTGTTCGGCGCTCGTTTTGAATTTCGACATCTATGTCGCATGAATAAGCTGATGAGCAGATCGCGGTGATAGGGTTGGGTTCTTTTTGTGTACGGCGAGTGTGTAATGATCGTCGCTGGTGGTTGAAGGGTTGGTGAGGTTGGTGCTAGATTAGCCCGTAGCTTTACCTCTTCTATTAAATAACTTCGATATATTGTTTATATAACGAACAACATCATAAATCACTCCCGTGTTATTATTGACTAGTATTTTTTCATTTTTAAGAAATGGTACGCCGGTTTACCTTGACCACTTCAAGCTCCTGCCCTGTTCTCAGTTTATCTGGTCGGCACAGTATGTTTCCTCTTCTACTCACATCGGTCAGACGCCATCCAGACTAACTTGTCATTCATATAATTTATCACATCAGTGTGATGAATGAATGTATTGAAAAATAATGGAAAGGACTATGTCGAGAGACCGATGAACGGGTAGAGTGATTGGGGTGATAACATTCTAATATAATATGTACCTAAAATACTCTTAAGTTTTTGCTTCGGTTTTACAGCGAGTCGCCTTCCTGACATCAACCCTCTTTTGGTATGCTGCTGGTTGGTGGTTTATCCTCCATTATTCGAGTGTCCCAAGGTGCTTTTAGTACCATTTTTAGATTTTTTTAATATAATACTTTTTTCTGTATCTGCCTAGCATTTACACTCTTAAAAATCGTTCTAACATTTACTGTTAAAATAAAAAAATATATATTTTTAACAAAGTAGCAATAGATAAAGTAATTAAGTTTGCAGTAAGGCACTAGGACTAAAGCTAAAGCATAAAATCACTTGTAAAAGTGACAAAGAAAAATGTCTTACAAAAATGATCCTGATGCAGGACTAGAATTGTGAAAATAAATGTAAGAAAAAATAGGTCAGAATACCTATTTTTTCTAACATTTATTTTAAGTTCGAATTACAAAACGTTGTCCCAATTTATCACTTTTGTTATTGGACTATATTCTTTGTGCATTTAGCTGTTTACCTCCATCAGAGTTTATCAGATCAGCTCCGAATACAAAGACCCACTATAAATTGTAGTACGCGGGGACAAATGAAACTATATTTCACAATATTAAACCTTATTCTACAATTTCAAAGAGCTTTCGCTTTGATGTAGTAGGACATTCATTGTGCAGTGCATGCTGTATGGGAGTGTATGCAGACGAATGTTACAACGTAAATACGTTTTCAGTGAACATAATTAATAGGTTCTGCAAACTATACCGAATGGGGGTTTAGACCAATAATAGTTTCACATTCAAGGATAAATTCTGGATATCTCCTGCAATGGTCAGCTGCCCCTGTATATCTCCTAGCTTACCTCATAAAACATTGAGACCCAACACATCAAAATAATTACAATGTTGTGAAATCTGGGTGTTACCAGATTTCCCCAACCATGCTAAGGCCCATTAAATATTCTAGTCTGCCGTCACCACACGGCTTAGACTAGTCTATAAATTAATGAAGGATTGCTTACAAGTAAATCAAATTGTCAGGGGCGCTAAATGAGAAATATTATCATGCTTGTCATAATAAACTGAATGCACATCTAAGTGTTTTTTCGTTGCTTAGGTTAGGTTATTGTGATGAACAGTAAAATATAAACTACGCCATCTTACAAATAAGAAGCAGAAGAATTACCTACCAAAGGTGTGTACAAGATAAAGAATGTCAAAGCGATCATCGCTAGCAATAAGTGTCATGTTACTAATTCGCCCTCATTAGAGGCCCGATCGCTATCAGACACGATCACTCGATACGATCTCCAGCGATTGTGTACGGAGCATGGTGTGCTACCGCTTGTTAACACAGCCACTTGGGAAGATAAATAAATATGAAGGCATTAATATATTACTAATTTTACTATTCTATTTTAATTTCAACATCATTAAAAAAATCTTTATATTCTATTTTGTTGGTTGGTTGCACCTTAAATAACATTGTTACGGTAAAAAAAGGTAATAAGAAAACATTGCTGGATCAAGACTTCGTATTTTTTTTTAAATTATTTACATATTTATTTTTCTGTGTATAAAAAAAATTAGTAGCTATGCAAATGTTTATTTGTTATTTTTCTTCCTACCTAGCTTATAAACACTTTGTTTTAAATATTTTAATTTGAAAATAGGATGTATCTCTGCTGCACACAATCGCCTTTCATACGACTTTCATAGTGGCCCAGTATTTAGATCAATACAGTATGTATGATAGACGTATACTTATAATAAAATATTGTAGTGCCATTTCCTGGCAGTATCTGATACGCAAACCGAAGTTTCACGCACGCAATAAACACGTAGATAAACAATAATAGTCTAAATTACTTTATGTTTTACTCGTAACCACTAGGCGGAAAAAAACTTGGCATACCTATTCCACTCCCGCGTTCGTAGTACCCTTACAAATTGTCCATATTCCTGTAAAGAGTATTTTCACTTCACTATAAATATCGCGAGTAATCCAAGCGTACAGAATTACCAGGATGAGGCGCCAGGCCTCTGGCAAACACTGGGATGGGATCTGCCAAACGGGCCGTTAAAAATATTTCCCGCTCTTTATTGTACCATGTGTCATAGTTATTTTGAAGGAAGCTCTATTACATACATAGGCATCGCGCCTTTCTCCCACAGGGATAGGCAGAGATCACTCCTTTCCACTTGCTACGATTCTTGCATACTTCTTTCACTTCATCCTAACTCATTAATGTTTTTATGCATGCCCGTCGGTATAAGAGGGTTATAAGATGTTGTCATCCAATCACTGTCTCCGTTCATCGGTCTCTAGACGTGGTCCTTTACTTCATTTTCTTTACATTAATTCATCACTAGCAATTTTCCTCTCATTTAAATTTAGTCATTAAAAAGTTTATTTGTGGTCCGAATTCACACAGATGTAACTGAAGATAAATTCAACAGGTCGCATTTTAAATTCTGTATTGCTTTGTGAATTTAATACGGACTCCAAGAAGCAATGCCACGAATAGTGTTTCAATCACCACTCCGCGTCTTTCTGTTACCGCGGTACCTGCGGAATCAGACTAATTAAACGCAACCGACAAGCACTTAACAAGCCAGCAGCGCTAACTGAAAACGCCAGGGCTTCGCCCAATGTAAACTTCAACAACAACTTCACAAATACTGCAGTGCGATTCTAAATATTTGTTTCGCCAACAAGCCGAATGCGAATGCTGTTGTTCTGGAGAAAATTGAGTGGACAAATCTACAATATTAAAAGCGGAATTGTTGCTGTTGACAAGACGCTGGATTAAACACAGTTGTAAATTGTCTCCTATTATTTCAAGTTCTATTTCCTATTAAGTCAACATTTCTATGAAAAATGTCACTTATTCTCTAATTCACGGTCAATCTAAAATTAATAAACTTAAAGCACAGAATCGATTGAGAAAATTTCACATGTAGTAAGCTGAAGTCGCCACACGGCATACCGTGTCACAGATAGTTTTTATAGTATTTAGAATATTTATCGAGTTTTATAGTAATTAATCCATTACGGCGGAATAATTTCCCGAAGTACATGTAAAATTTATTCAATGTAATTATTTTAACGATATTTTTGATATAATGTAACAAAGCACGATTGACGGAACGGTATCAGCCCATATGTTTACAGGCCTGAATAAAATTTAAGTTAATGGTACCTTATTCAACCCTCACCCAACATTCTTTCAATGATTTATCGGATATTCCTTGAATACAGCTTGAACTGAGTTTTATGCCCGGCAATAATGTATATATGTAAGTGTATTCCAAAAATATATAAGTAGGTAGAATACTGGACGCATATATGACCGGGTAAAAGGTTAGGGCGATCAATTTGTATTCGTGATCTTATATTGATTTATCTACGTGTATAACTGAAGGAAAATCTACAAACTCAAAAATATTAAAAAGTCTTTAAGAAAAAAAAGAAAGTTAAAACCTATTGATAAGACAAATATGACTTTATATTATTTTCATAGATAGATATCTCTTACTATCTCTTACTATATCGGCTACATATGAAACAGAGATTTCAGGCAAAATACATTCACATTCTATAATCAGAATAGCAGGCGTAACTTATAAAAGGCATTGTTTTCAATTTGGCTGTATATTGCCGCTGCCAACAATTATTTCACCACAATAAACCATCTGCTCAAGTTAAAGCCTTATTTGTACGACTTATAAATGTCCACTTTAGTAGGGGCCGCAATGGCGGACTATTGTCTATGGAACAATTTTACAGTTAAACCCATAATGAGGGGTGACGTCACAGCTAGGACAAAACAAACCTTAAACCAAAAATGGATCTGTGGATTACAGACTGTGAGTAGGTACTGTCTGCAAAATAAACGCCATCGTGGAATTAACAGTAGGCCTATTCCCTAACTTTATTTGACAGTTGAAAGTGATGATCACCGAACTATTTACTAATACATTGCTGTTATCACATGACAAGTGTCACAATAGCATTATAGTAAAGTAGTAATGGATAAGTAAATAGTTCGGTGATCATCACTTTCAACTGTCAAAAAAAGTTAGGGAATAGGCCTACAGAGCAAGCGGTAGAATCACATATAATTATAACTGACCTGAAAATACATAAGCCCATGGTCCTGTTCTATACATCCATTAATCACCAGCACTTTTCCGGTGTGATGAATGATATGAATCAAAAGGGAGTGGATGGATTATGATCGATATGAATGGAAGAGGAAACATACTGTACCGACCCAGATAAATTGGAAACAGGGTAGAAAGAAGAAGGGTAAAAGAGAAAAAACAAAATCCATAAGCCAAAAAGCAGTATCTTAAGAAATCTCTTTTCCTGATTTTTGTCTTACTTTAAACAATCTGTCTAATGGGCTGTCTCATGATATTTTTTTAAAAGTAAATGTCTCAATTCTGTCTAAAATTATTAAGCAACCTAGAGTGGCGAATGAATTGAAGTAAACAGACATTATATTGAATTTCTCAGAATTTACTTTAGGCAGTAAAACGTATATATAATTCAATTATAAAGTTATTACCAGATATTTAAATAATAATGTTCCAAACGCCAATAAGTATCTAAAAAAATCTGATTTCATAACGAGATTAAATCTTTTGCAAGTTGATTATTCGCTGTCTTGCAACAATGTAGCAGGTTGTAATTCATCTGTAATTTATGTTCGTCGGGCGGACATCAACGAAAATTTATTATTTTCGATGTTACAATTTCAATTTAATTCCTCGTGTTTCATTAGAAATCGTCAAATGAGATTAAGGAACGCCTTAGCGAATTACGAAGTTGAGCTGGAACTTCAACGGCAACCATCGCCAATCGGGATAACGACACTAACAAAGAATAACTGATATAATGATTTATAATAATAATTTAGGATAAGGAGATTCGTTAATAGTCACTTGATATCAGATTATACTTATGATTGATATTTATTTTATAAAAATAAAAGTACTAAACTTAGCAATCCGCCATATTTGCTAAAACGCCGCGTGACGTCATTATTTAGTTATCTCCATTTTGACATTTTTTTCGCTAGTCAAATTCACTATTTTAATATAGAAACTGGCCTTTTTACGGAATAGTGATGTCACACAGACGCCATTGCTATTTTGGCGTTTAGGCGGAAATTTTAAATTGCGTTATACAAAACGTGTTTTTTCTATCAAAATCGAAAGTTTTTACAAAAATATAATTTATTTTGGGTAAAGTAGATACGTAAGAAAAACATGGTGTAGTTTTTCAAAATTAGTCATTATGTCTATTTATTAATACAAGCGTTTACCAGCGATAGAATATTATATGTAGTCTGTGGGTGTTTTCAAATATTTTATAGGAGGTTGATACATTTCTGCATACCTTTCTATAGGCCTCGGAGGCGGTCAATCAGCTTGAGTCAATCTCGTTCATTTTCTGTGTGTTTCAGTTCTGTTCCTAGGTCAAACAGATCTTTTTTAAGCCTGTTTGATTTGTTTGTCATAAAAAATATTTTTTTGACCTAGCTACAGAACAAAACACACAGAAATGAACTAGCATGACTCAAGTTGATCTACCGTCTCCGATGCCCAAGGACCATTTTGCTGTTACGTCAACAGAACTTCAGACTATCCAAAACTGTCAAATTTCTTCATTCGATTGTCAATCATAATTTGTTTGTAGTAACGCATAAAGTCAATTGAGAAAGTTTGACATTGTATAGCCTTACGTGCTGTTGACTGCTGTGAGGTGCTGGCCGGTGGAGCCGGCAGAACAGATACAATATTTTTTCAAATTTAAATTCCCCAAAAAAACCAATATTAATAACACCAATTACAACACGATTATTTTATATGGTTATTGTTTGGAACCAGGATAGGTAACTATTTAGATAGAAGTTAAATGTTATGAAATCATTCCAATCAATGATTCCTAAACTATCAGTTTAATACGATATTAGACGAATAAACTTATTCTATTAGATTAAAAAAATAACTCCAATACAAGGTCCTTATAACTATTAAAATAAATATTCTCTAACAAAATTAATATTTTTTTACTGTCAGTACGTCTGTTTATCAGATCCGAGAAAGCCGAGTGCGTGAAACGGTAGTTAGTTAACTACAATTATTATTATTTAGTGCGGGCGGCGAGCAAAGAGTCTGCCCACGCACTTCTGTTCTATCTATGCTACCCTTTTGGTGCTACTGCTAATTCAAGAAATCGGTATTAACGCAAATGTCCTGGTAAATTTATATTATTTGACAAACTTACTGTTTACTTCATTACTTTTTTGTACAATGTGTTTGGTCAAGTTTGCTATAACTACTCAGAATAACAACTCATGACTATGGTAACATGTACTATCTATGTTAGTAGTAAGAGGTGAATTAAACATAAGTTAGGTCCCATGACGCAGTATGTTGCTAGATGGTATAAGAAGAATGCTGCTGCCCATTACTTATCGCTGTCTTTACCCACGGGAGAGCTGGGGGAGGTGACAATTGTTTTCTGCTCTGCCAACACCATACGGATGATGTCGTCGACCTATGTTAACATGTTATGTAAATCCTAAGTATCTTATCAAATATTCATTTGTATTGTAAAATGGCGAAATTTTATAAAATGCCGGATTTGACGATTTGCCCGCAACAGATAAATAAATGTGGACTAAAATTTGGCCCTCCCCACGGCGATTTTGCCCATGGCCCATGGCGAAAAAATATATATTATGTAAGTCCATAGTTTGCAATGTATTAATTATGGTCTTCTTTGGTAGAATCTATATGCATTCAAAATCCTGCCCATACCGCGACATCGCCTATCATCGTTGATATAGTAATAATATATCTACTTACAGACCGCTCGCATTGTATCTAATACTTACCTCCTTACAGTCCGCAATAAGCGATGGTATCTGCGCCGAAATCACCCTTTGTTAACAATTGTATACGGCTCTGATAGCCTCTATTGTCAGCTAATTACTTCTGTGATATATTTGTTGTGCTGTAAATAAAAAATATTCAAGATAACGTTTTTATTGTACTTCTCGATTTAGTTCGGAATGTAATGTTCCATTTTTGGAGTCTGAAAAGTCCATTACAGCAAAAAAATATACTAAACCTTATACTTGTCCTAAGAAATTATAAGTTTCTAAATTTTCAGCATGTCATGTTTTCAGTTCTATCGGAAAGCCATTTCTAAATCTGTACGGAGAGAGTGTCAATATTGTGTAAATTTTTCGCATATCTCTAAAACTTGCATGATTTCAAGTCGGCGACACATTAATATATATAATTTAAAAGCCCGCAACTAGAGTTCCAAGTTTAGACGTACTTGAAAAAAAAATGACAAAAATATCCTTTTTATTCTACGTCTGAGGAATTCTACCAATATGTGGCGTTCTTTTAATGCGACCGCCTTTGTTGTTTGTCTATGTTTGACAAACACAATGTTTTTCACTAAGTGACAGTTGTCAAATTAATTAGATGAGAATTTTATTCCGAGCTAGAGAGATGGTTATTTTCTAAGCCTTGTAAATATTATTTCCGATTTATGTTTACTGTCCAGTTTGTATATATTGTAACCGTGTACATATTTAGAAGTACAGTCAGTTATTTTTATGAACGCTGCCTTTTACTACCACGGAACACATCCGCAACCACCAAGATTGCACCCGGCCATACAACTTCCCAAATTGATGACCCCGACGTGATCGTCAAGAGCTTTGGGTGTAATATCATTGGCAATTGACCGGCGCGGGATGGGAAGCTGCGTTGGACATGCGGATGGCCACTTCGAAGAAATTTTCGTCGTGTGAAACGGTACCACATCCCAAGCTGTGGCGTCGAGCGCCCCCTGGCGCATTCACCGTTTCCTACATTCGCAAGTTCGAGTGACGTCTCCGTGGGAGTTGCAGTTGGACACATGCATGCATTGGACTAACTGCGCATTATACCATTTGTGCACATCGCTCACGCAAGTACTATCGGCATCATTATTTGGAGTATTTTTTTAAACATTTTATTATTATTCCAAGTAATGATTTTTAGTTAGTTGTGTAAAGCGTGTTCGGAGTATTGATTTTTACGTTATTTTATGAAAATTATTTTTTTCAACTTGTGTAATGTGACATAGGAAATATTTCATTTGTTTTTCGTGTGTATTTTTCACGTGGTTTGAACAATTTGTTTACATTGTCTTTTGTTTTTTACATGTAATTTTGTCTGCATATTGACGACAACTTATGTTGTTTTTGTTGACATGTCGACATATGAATTTTTAGACGTTTGTGTTTTGTTTTCGCCACATCACGCGCCCACGGAATAGCAATTTTTCTTTTCTGTCCGTTCTCTCTCTATTTTATACAAATCAATTTTAATTTACTTTCGTTTATAATTTTAGTAGCGTGTTTTCGTTTATAATGGCTGACGAACTACGTTCACGTTTAGCAGCCCTGGAGGCAGAAAATGCAGTTTTGCGTAATCTGCGCGACCAAAAGGAATCCCAACCTCAACGGGAGGGCGAGGTATGTCGCGTGAGTGTCAAACTTCCCCCTTTTTGGTCTGATAGGGTGACAGTGTGGTTCGCACAGGCTGAGGCACAGTTTTTGCTTGCTGGTATCAACACTGATGCCACGATGTACAGTCATGTCCTTAGCCAGATTGACCACAAGATTGCTGGCGAAATCGAAGACATCGTTGTCAACCCTCCGGCTGAAGGTAAGTATCAGAATCTAAAGGAGACCTTAATCAGCAGACTTTCGTCATCAGAGGAACAGCGAGTGAGGCGCCTTCTTAGTGACGAAGAACTCGGGGATCGGAGACCATCCCAATTTCTCCGTCACTTGCGCTCGCTCGCGGGAACGGCTCTCTCGGACGATAACATCTTGCGGCAATTATGGTTACGTCGTTTACCACAGCACGTACAGGGGATTTTGGCTGCACAAGCTGACTTATCTCTTGATAGAATCGCAGATATAGCTGACAAGATTTTGGAAGCTCAGCCTAGTTCTTCAAACGTACATGCTGCTGCTGCTACGCCTTCGATCGACCTCGTTATGGCTCGATTAGACGAATTGACTAAGCAAGTTGCTGCTTTATCTACCGGTTCTTCTGTTCGATCTCGAAACCGTTCTTTTTCCAGAAGCCAGGCGACATCACGCAGTAGCACACCTGGTAGTAAACGCTGTTGGTATCATCGCACATTTGGTGCGAATGCCAGCAAGTGTATTGCTCCATGCAATTGGGCGTCGGAAAACCGCACAAGCAATCAGTAGCGGCGGCATCTGATTGCAAGTCCATCCAACATCACGGCCGCCGTCTTTTTGTCACTGACCGTATCACAAAGCGTCAATTTTTGATTGACACTGGTTCGGATCTTTGTTGTTACCCCCGCAGCTGGTTGTCAGTTCCGCGAAAATCTTCGGACTATGAACTTAACGCCGCTAACGGGAGTAGTATTAAGACATATGGCACTATTCATTTAAACCTCAATTTTGGTCTTCGACGAGCATTTGTGTGGGATTTTGTTGTTGCTGATGTTACGACAGCGATCATTGGCTCAGACTTTTTAAGTTATTACCATCTTTTGCCAGATTGCCGACTCAAGAAGTTGATGGATGGCGTAACGAATTTGTCAGCACCCGCTATTGCAGCAATGTCGGAACAGCTTAGTGTCAAGGTTGTCGTTACAGGAGATTCCAATTTTGTTAAACTGCTCGCCGAGTTTCCAGAAATCACTCGGCCTCCTGGAATCCCTCGTAATGTTTTGCACAATACTGTGCACTACATTAAGACTACGGGTGGCCCGCCTATTTCGTGTCGTCCTCGTCGTCTGGCGCCTCAGAAGTTGATAGCAGCAAAAAAGGAGTTCGACAACATGATCCAAGCTGGCATTGCACGTCCTTCTAAGAGCGCCTGGTCGTCTCCGCTACACATGACCTTGAAAAAGGACAGTAGTTGGCGACCTTGTGGCGACTACCGATCCCTTAACGCCAGAACTGTCCCTGATCGGTACCCAGTCCGCCACATAAATGATTTTGCTCATAATCTCGCGGGTTCTAAGGTTTTTAGCCTAATAGATCTCGTAAAAGCATATCATCAGATCCCGGTATTTGAAGAGGATATACCGAAGACAGCCATCGTTACCCCGTTTGGCCTCTTCGAATTCCCCTTCATGACCTTTGGCCTTCGAAACGCCGGTCAAACTTTTCAGAGGTTTATCGATGAGGTCACACGGGGTCTTGATTTCTGTTTTCCGTACGTGGATGACATTCTTATTTTCTCTGCGGATGAGGCTCTCCACCGCGAACATCTGCGTATCCTCTTCAAACGCCTTCAGGAGTATGGGGTTGTTATTAACTCTTCGAAGTGTACTTTCGGCGTTCGGGAACTTACCTTCCTTGGTTTCCATGTCAGCCCAGAAGGTACAAGTCCTCCTCAGGATCGCGTTCAAGCTATTTTGGATTTTCCAGCTCCGAAAACCGTCCAGGGCGTGCGTCGTTTTCTCGGTATGTTAAACTACTACCGTCGATTCGTACCCCAGGCCGCGCAATTTCAAGCTCAATTGATTGATGCAGTAGTTGCCACAAATGGTAAAGGCAGCAAACCATTCTCATGGTCGCCTGAACTACTGGAGCAATTTGAAGTTTGCAAACGGAGTTTGTCCAGGGCTACGCAATTGCAACATCCGGTTAATGACGCACCTCTTGGACTGTTTACAGATGCATCTTCTGTACATATTGGGTCCTGTCTTCAACAGCGAGTCGATGGTGAGTGGTTTCCTCTTGCTTTCTTTAGTAAGAAACTTACTAAAAAGCAGACAGAGTGGCCGACTTACTATCGAGAGTTGCTGGCGGTGTACGAAAGTGTACAGCATTTCCGCTATATTTTGGAGGTTCAGAGCGTCACTATTTATACGGATCATAAGCCATTGCTGTATGCTTTCGTACAGCGCAGGGAGAAACTGCCCCCTGCCCAATTAAATCAGCTATCTTTTATCAGTCAATTTACAACTGATATTAAATATATTAAAGGTGAGGACAATGTTGTGGCTGATGCCTTATCACGAGTCGAAGCTATTGCTCTTGAACAGGACTATGAAGCCCTCGCGAAGTCGCAAGAGTCAGATAACGAACTATCAGACATGCGTCAGAGCTCCAGTCTCCAGTTGACAAGCGTCGTCGTTCCTGGTACAAACGTTTCCATTTTTTGTGATGTATCCACAGGCAAGCCACGTCCATATTTGACCCCTTCCTTTCGCAAAGCAGTTTTCGATAAGTTTCATAACTTAAGCCATCCTGGCGCACGTGCAACTGCCCGCCTTTTGACAGAGCGTTATGTCTGGCCTTCTGTCAATAAGGATTGTAAGCAGTGGGCACGCGCTTGCAAGGCTTGTCAACGAGCTAAGGTCTCACGTCACAATTCTTCTCCGTTAGGTGATTTCAACCTTCCATCTGGTCGTTTCAGTCACATTCACATTGACATTATTGGTCCTCTACCTTTATGCAATGAGTTTCGCTATTGTTTGACAGCAATTGACCGAGTAACGAGATGGCCTGAGGTTTGGCCTATGCGCTCCATTACCGCAGAAGAAGTGGCAGACACCTTAACTAGAGAATGGGTTTCGAGATTTGGGGTACCATCAATCATCACGACAGACCAAGGTACTCAGTTTGAGTCTGACCTGTTTCGTCGACTGATGATTCACTTTGCCACTAAACGAATAAGGACCACATCTTATCACCCATGTGCTAATGGCATGATCGAGCGAGCACACCGCCAGCTTAAGGCTGCTCTCATGTGCCATCATGATTCTTGGGTGCGTTCACTTCCTTTCGTTCTTCTTGGCATGCGTTCCGCGTTCAAAGAGGACATTAAATCCACAGCCGCGGAGATGCTCTATGGAGAACCTCTTCGTTTGCCAGGTGAGTTATTTATTTCATCAACCCCATCAGATGTAATTGACAATCCATCGGATTTTGTCGTACAACTACGTCGTAAGATGTCAGTTGTAAGACCTATTCCTGCATCTCGACATTCATCACCATCAACTTTTATTTTTCAAGATCTTTCTTCTGCATCACACGTTTTCTTAAGGGATGATACAGTTAGACGTCCTTTACAGCCACCTTATACGGGTCCTTATAAAGTTGTTAATCGTGCCAGCGATGGCAAAACTATGACTTTGGACATCAAGGGCAAAAGTGTTGTCATCAGTATCGATCGTGTGAAACCAGCTTTTGTTGAACATACTGTCACCCATCCAGAGCAGATTGCAAAGCCTGCGTCTTCTGATGATCCAGAGCAGACTGCAAAGCCTGCACCTTCTGTTCGCCCAAAGCCAACTCCAGCCATCGCAACCGCGCCGTACACTACTCGGTCTGGTAGACGCGTCAAATTTAGATGTTTATAATTTCTACTAGGTTTTCCTTCTCCGTGGGGGGGTGGTGTGGCGTTCTTTTAATGCGACCGCCTTTGTTGTTTGTCTATGTTTGACAAACACAATGTTTTTCACTAAGTGACAGTTGTCAAATTAATTAGATGAGAATTTTATTCCGAGCTAGAGAGATGGTTATTTTCTAAGCCTTGTAAATATTATTTCCGATTTATGTTTACTGTCCAGTTTGTATATATTGTAACCGTGTACATATTTAGAAGTACAGTCAGTTATTTTTATGAACGCTGCCTTTTACTACCACGGAACACATCCGCAACCACCAAGATTGCACCCGGCCATACAACTTCCCAAAAATATTTACAGGAATATAAGTAAAACTTAGAAATAAGCGTCACATTTTGTACTCTTTGCCATTTAAGAAAGCTACTTTGTATTAGTGGTGTACAAAATAAATTATTAAATAAGAATCTAAGAGGATCGATCGCATCGACCTACATCTTCCAGACATAAAACTCCTTGCAGAAAGGACTCCTTTGTTTAATCCAAGAAAAACTAACAACACTCATTGCTCACTCCGACCACGTTACATTGAATTGCACAACTTTCTGTTCTGAAGCCCGCCATGAAAATAAATGCGAGACAGTCGTGTCTGCCCGTGGAGGAAATTCCTCCATAGAATACAAAATAAATTATTAAAATCAAAATAAAATAAAAATCAAAATTTAACAATAAAGTAAGAAGAATTGCATCGACCTACAATACATGTTCCAGACATAAAACTCCTTGCAGGAAGAACTCCTTTGTTTAATCAAAGAAAAACTAACAAAACTCGGGAGTGTTTGCCGCGTTACAATGGTGTCAGTCAGATTTTTTTTCGATAATTCAAAGATTGTTTCAGAGTGGATTTGGTGCAGTGAAAGTGGTGTTATTTTGATGCACAAGCATCCGTGTTCATGTGCAATTATGCAGATTCATTGAAAATAAGTATTTTGATGTTGAGAATTTTATAGTGGTTTTCACCATGTCGTCACAGCAGAGTTCATCAATATTAGTCACCATAATATTGATGAACTCTGCTACCATAAATTCGCGCCAAGCACTCCCTAGATGCGTTAAAAAATTCATATTTTAATCTAATATTCATTTCATTGATTCATTTCACTCTATCATTCATTCACAATTAATATGAAATAAATATACTAAAGACATGGCTGTAAAGGCTAGACCCCTTGCCTTCCCTAAACAAAACTAACAAAACTCGTTGCTCACTCCGACCACGTTACATTGTATCGCACAACTTTCAGTCTAGAAGCCTGCCATGAAAATAGATGCGAAACACCCGTGTCCGCCAAGTTCCTCCATAGAATGTCTTTTTAATTGATCGAAGGGGTAACTTGTTCGGGTTCAGTTCCGGGACTTTTGTTAGCGAAATTCGGAAAAGTACGCTCGTTCTCTTGAAAGTTGTAGAGACGAGAGCGTCTGTTAAAGTTTTCTTGCAAGCCCTTCTGCACTCTGTGTGCATATTAAAGTGATTTTTATTTCTTAGTGGTGGTCGCTCGCGGCTTCGCTCGCGTTAATGTCTGTTATTATTATAGCCTTCCTCGATAAAGGGACTATCCAGCACAAAAATAATTTTTCCAACCAACGAAACAAACAAACTTTTCAGCATTATAATATTAACTATTCGATTTTAATTTTAACATTATATATAAATGTTAGAAAAATTAGTAGGTACAAAGATTTTGGTGGTTAGAAAAAGAATTTCGGAAAATTATAATCTTGAGGCGGGAATCGAACCCGCGTCCGCTGCTCTCCGGGCAGGTGCCTGACCGCTCGGCCACCCAAGACACAGTGTCATTTTTCGAAATTCTTTTTCTAACCACCAAAATCTTTGTTTTATAATATTAGTATAGATTATAGAGCAGCTCTTCGGCTTGTCTATGTGGTTATTAGGTATTGACAGAGCTACAGCAAGGGAGACGAAAACTAAGCATGGAGTCGCCGTGCGGGTGCAGTCGATTATGTGTAGCACAATGTATTTAATAGGCACTCTTTCAGTGCTTCAGCAGTTCGTTTTTTCCTCGGTCCCTCTTTATCCTCTCTCTCTCTATGCCCAGCCATTTTATTTTTTCAATTCCACCAACTAAATAATTGTATGAAGTTTTATTGCTCAATGGCTGAGTTAAGTTTGTATGCCTTCGTCTACAGTCTACTCAATCTCAGGTTACACCGAGAACCGAGAACACCGGAAATTCACTTTGTTGTCGTCGTAACAGTGTTAAGGTTAGCGGCGGAAGCTGTAAAGATCGTTAACAGCGACTGAAACCCAATGCTTACTTCATTGGAAGAAATGAATTGCCAGGATCTGTAAAAATGCTCTTATATAGAGTAACGCCGATACAGATATGAATCGTCGACTTTTCTATACTCCATTCACTTGGGCTTGAGACAAAATGTAAACAATCTTGATATGTTTCTTTATCCAAGAAACGCTCTCAAAAACAAGAAACGTGTATTCTAAAATACATCATCAATTACATACATCATGAAATATTGGTGGTACACATTTTTATTCTTGTATTTTATATAAAAAGACATATAAAGATTGTTTACAATTTGTCTAAAGCCCAATCGAAAGGGGTATTATAGTGTTAAGCATCTCAAATATAACTAATTATACTTTGGGGAGTGGCAAGAAAGCCGTGTGATGACGTCAGAGCAGAAAACAATAATAGTCTTCCAAGCTGTCGAGTGGGGAAGCTTTAAAACGGTGATGAGGAATATACAGTAACGTTAATAATACCTAGCAATGTACTGCGATTTGTTACATGCTCGTATCCTACACGGATCGACACGGAGGAGCTCGATAGCGCAGTGGCACAGCGCGCTTGGCCTGCGATTGCGTAAACTAAGCAATTTCGCTAAGGCCGGTCATTGGATGGGTGACCAAAAATTTATTATCTCGAGTTCCTCCGTGCTTCGGAAGGCACGTTAAGTCCCGGCTGCATCTGCAGTCGTTAGTACCCACCAACCCGCTCTGGGGCAGCGTGGTGGGTTATGGCCCATTCTCCCTATATTCTTCCATCCATAGGGAAGGCCCGTGCCCCAGCAGTGGGGACATTAAAGGGCTGGTGATGATGATCCTACACGGAATCAATATTGTTGGCGAAATCACATTGAAGTTTAAAAAAAATATCCATACCCTCAAGCGATGATCTAAAATTAGTAAAGACGTGTGACCTTTCGGATTGGTTAATCGTAAATTTAATCAATGATTACGCTCTTAATGCGGGTTAATTAATGTACCTACCCCAATTATGGTTTACAACATAGTTATTTCACGTAATAATACTCAATTTCTTTTTACAATAACAACATTAAATTATCGCGCGCCTACGGTAATTACAGAATGCACTTGTTTGTCATAGCCCTTAAGTATAGCATGGAAACGTAACACTTCGCACAGCTGCCGCGAGACGTAAACGATAACTTTGTTACTCGTAAAATTTTAGTACCGAAATGAAAAAATTATGTTTTGCAAAGGCTGGGGCGATAGCGTGATGAAATTTTTAATTTAATAGGCCTGGCTTAGCGACAGTCTTAAACTTGCGGCGTTGCTACCTGTTTCCTTAATATATTCACTAGCTTATCCATATACTTAAACTAAATCAGTGCTTAAACATTGTTTAAACTAAATCATTGACCTGTCTGCTTTCATAACTGAGTCAACACTTTTTAACAGAAAATAACGAAGGAGTATTTAAATTAAAACGGTGTTTTAAGACTGATTTCGCTTCTCTGAATAGGGAGGACATTCGAGGCTTGACCACTCGCATAATAGTAATAATACCGATTGGAATATACAACAAACATAAAAAAGATATATGTGTATTACTTTCATATATTTAAGATTCAGGATTTATGCTACTATTTACGGGTGCAGAAAATTAGGCCGATATAATACTTGACCTCGGCTTATCCCATGAAAACTCAATTGGAATAAATATGATGAGTAAGCAAGCAGCTAAGCCCTTGTGTTAAGGAAATCAGATAAGAGATATATTATTGCAATATTTTTTTAGTATTGCAATTGTACTACAAAAACCTCAACAATCTTGACCCGAGAACAAAATTAAATACGTGCTAACTACGTTAGCAGTGCACAAAATTATCAGAGTAACAAAGTAAATCCAAAGAGCCTCAAGTCGAAATAAAGTATTTTTGGAATTATTTAACATCATCAATCTCTTTTAACTTTTACGTGAATGATTACGAGCTTATATAGTTTCGTGAAACTTACAGACGGACAGTTTTGTCGAATGATCAGATCGCTGGCTATAAGGCTGCGGATGGTGTAAAAAACTTACAGGTTTAAATTTATTTATTAAAATGAAAATATTAGATGACAATCGTTCGATGCTACAAAAAAAATGACTCAAGTCTAAGTCGCAAGACTGATGTAATATTAAAATGATAAATAATGATGAATGTGGCGGAAACTGACGTAGCCTATATGTATGTAGCACGTAACAAATGAAAGAAATATTTATTTATTTACACAGGATGAACCTCCGTCGTCTGGAGACAGCGGAGACGAGAGTGGCAGCGAGCCGGAGTCGCCAAGCGAGAAACGTCTACACCAGAACATCAAGCAGGAATGGCACGAGCAATCGGAACGAGACTCAAATAAAAGGTGAGTTGATTTTATTTGGTTGATAACGTTGATAACAAACGCAAGGTGTGGGCTTGGGCACAAGGCTCAGCTGTTTCCCTTTCCCCCCGTCCGTCCATGCGAGATGGTGGTGCTCCACCATCTCCCTGGGGAGTTTTAGTGGGTAGTCCCGGCGCCTTTCATGCCGGGGAGTCCTACATAACCTCGTGCTCTATGCCCTCGAGCAGGCTTAAATGCATTCAACCCCAGGACAAAAAAAAAGTATTGATGTGGATGGACCTACAATGAGAAGAAGACCGAAGAAGCGATTAATGGATTCTGTGAAAGTTGACATGAGGAAGAGTGGGATTCATGCTGAGGAGTGTGGAAGAGGAAGACCATGTTGTGTCGACCTCAACTAGAGTGAGAAAAAAAGGACATAAATGTAGTAAAAACACAAAGTCTTGGAACAAAGTTTCTCGAAATTTTATGACAACTTTTTCCTTGTACCAGCAGGCTGATTACTTAATTCAGTTGCTGGCAATTCTCGATTGAAATTATTGTCATTTTTGCTTTTGTGATGATGTATTAACGATTTGGCTCAGTTTCTCCCATCTTTCACCATAGCATTCTGTTAGTTACTAAAACTGTAAAATCATAAATACATAATCGTATTTTATTGATCAAATCCAGGAATTGTAAGCAACAAATTTACGTAATCAGCCTACAGTTGAGTCTTTCACAGTTCATTTAGATAACAAGTTAAAATAAATAAGACTTTATTTGTCTGTTATTCCAAAAATGTAATTGTTATTCTAACATGTACTTTTTTGTGTAATTAGTTTAGCTTAATTTACCTTAAATTTAAGGAGAGCAATGCCTCAAATATCTGCTGCTCCCATTAACTGCGATTACGATGGTCATTTTTATCCAGAATTGTTATCATTTTACAGGGAATCAACTGGAGATCTTCTCGCTTCTACATCGTCCACAACTCAAGAAGCTGACAGCAGTAAATCCAGCCAGCCTTCTCTACCAAAACTCCTACCCAAAATAGACCTCCCTGGCGGTGCGATGTTGTATCACTCCGGGGTTCTCGCTGGACTGGACGGTATCGGCACCAATATTGGACTCGGGAATTTAGCAATGGGATACCCACATAGCTTTATATTGGGTCTGCCTAATCCAGCGCAAGAAGGAGGTAAGTAAAGAATTAAGTTTACTTAATTAGTTTCAATAATTATTAATAGAGATTACCAACTAAGTAAGGCGAGGTTTTCTACCTTTAATTTAGCTTTTAGTCCCTTAGTTTTAAAACATTTAGTTATTATTTTTTTATTTATTTTGTGTTTACTTAGTTGGCAATAATTATTGTTTAGTTAATTTAATTTAGTTAAAAATCTGCATAATCATCACCAACCCTTTAATGTCCCCACTGCTGGGGGCACAGGCTTTCCATATGAATGGAATAATATAGCCCAGAGCGTATATATGAGTATTAACGACTGCAGATGCAGCCGGGACCAACGCCTTAAAGTGCCTCCCGAAGCTCGGAGCAACTCGAGATCATACATTTTTCGGTCACCCACCCACCCAATGACAGACCTTAACGAACATTGCTTGGTTTACGCAGTCACAGGACGAGCGATTAAGCTACCACCCTATTGAGTTCATTACGGCCTATATACGTCAATGTTACGTAATCACAGGAGCGATGTCCGGCTCCTCTCTTATTTCGATGAACACCAGAGTAATAGAACATTTCTTGTTTTGCAGCGTCATCCTCAACCCAACCGCAGTTCATCACTATCCCGCTCTCCATGGCCATGGCAGCAGCAGCCAACCCTGCTACAGCCACCAACGGCTGCCCAGCTACCGCATCCAGCGATGACAGTAGCGAACTCCAGGACTTGAGTACTGGAAGAAAGTGACAGGTCCTCGGTAGGAGGTAAGAATCTGGAACAAAAATAGGAGATTATAAACCAAGGGCGATATAACAAAGAATTGATGTCTCAGATCGCAAGTGTTGACGCTTGAGCTGAAGGCGAGGGCGTTTAGAATGCGATCTGAGGCTTCTGTTTTGTCGCCCGAGGTAAGATCATAGTTTTATGTCACACCCTGACCAAGAAGTGGGATTTTTCGTACGCGTAGCGGGCGAAAACGCCCACTTTAAGGTCAGGTGTGACATAATATAACATTATGATACAAGTATGCTAAGTTTGTCATTACACACGAGGCGTTTTTGCAAGCGCGAGCCGTAGGCAAGCGCGGTAAGTAAGCTGAGTGTGTAAAGATCAATGCATACGAGTTGCATACGACGTTTTTCAACACAATTGCGAGGAAAAACAAACTTGTATTGTTATTTCTTATGTTCTTATGTCTGACCAATATGGATGGAATAGGTATAGATACTTCGCTGACCCCAGATAAACTGGGAACAGGGCAGAAAAATTATAATAATTATAGAAAAATATTCTATTTTCAGGTAAAAGGCGCAATGCAGAAAGGAGAATAGTTTATTATTATAAATACATAAAAATGCTTACCAAAGTTATACATTTGGATATTATAGGGAGTTAATTAGTAACCGGATCTTAATTAATCCTATTTAATTTACATACTGTAACATAATTTATATGTCATTAGTAATTTTAGATAGCAATCTAAAAAAATATTCATGTTTATCATTCACGTTGTAACCTGTATTGAAGCTTAGTTTACACCTGGTATTAAATTTCTAACATTAATTTTGTTTAAGAGCATTAAAAAAGTTAGAACACAGGTCACCAAAATGTCGCACTGTCAATTTTGTGGTTATTGTCAAATACTATATTGTTGAAAATCGATTGGAGAAAGTTTACAGTGTCATAAAGACTCTACAATGCTATTCACCATTAATACCAGAGTGTGTATAGAAATCTGCTAGATTCGCCTAATCATACTAGATATATAGAATAAATTTATTTCTGATATTTGATTATTATAACATCAAATTTCTGATTTCGAAACATCCATTAAAATATAATCAACATTAATAAATCAACATCAAAATTAAAATGTTATGATACTGAATTGATTAATATACCTAGCTCATAATTATAGTTTTCTCTTGCCAGCTATGTTAAGTTACTGTCAAAAATGACAATATTTAGGGCCTGTTTCACAATCGACAAGTAAGTTCTAAGTAGCTTACTTCGCAGATCATTTGACAGTTGTAATATGAAATATATGTCAATTGAACTGCAAAGTAAACTACTTAGAACTTACTTATCCATTGTGGAACAGGCCCTTAATCTTTTATGAAATAAAAGGTAGGCAAAATTATTCTTGATATATCTTCTGATAAAAAACACTAATGCAACATAACTGTATTGTGTAAAATATATAAAAATGATTATCGCTAAGCACAGACAGAATAGTTACATAATTATATTGTCGTTTTGTATAATAGCAATAAAATTGAGATTTTCATTGCGATACAATCAAGATTTTTAACAAATTAATTAAAATATTTTCTGATGCCGGGGGTGCATCAAGAATTATTTTAATTGTTACTATCATTTCTTACTACAAATTCAGATAAAAAGAAAATTGATATTTATTGTTTGATATTAAACTGAATGCTTGTGTTTTATGTTGCAGTTACGTATTGGTTCAATTAAGTGACTTAATAACAGGGCCCGTAGTCAAGTGGCAATCGTTTCATAACGATAATGTGTCGAAGTTCGTCACGATCGGCCATATTACTTTGGTATCTTCTACAGCGTCTTAGCTTGCGCTACCAACATAACTAGTAACTTACGAAGACGATTTTGGTCACGTGATTTCAAAACGACTTACGTCAAATCCCATACATTTTGCTTTATCGAACTTCGTTATCTTTGTCGGTATGTTACTTTGTCTAGGCCCCCTGTTCTTTTTACCAGTTTCTATGATTAATTATTTGTAAAACTGTGGTTTGTAAATAAGCAATATTAACACGAGTTTAAAAATCTCCGTTTTTTTTAAGTATGGATATACTTTTGATGCTGAATTGATATTATACTTTTGATAAATTTTCACATGATTCCTGACGAAATTTCGAATTGAAGTGCACTTTATTTGAAAAATCCTACGGTTGAGAATTAACTGGAGACACTGGATATCAGTGGTATGGTAGTATGATGCTGTTGACTCTACTTTAACGAATCAACAAAGAAAGTGCCTTTATAATTTTTTTTCAAGTTTTTGGTTCACTTATAACAATTTATAGAGTGATAAACTCTTTTACATTGTCGTTATGTCTAGCAGTTGCTGACGAGCATAATACATAGCACTGAAGTATTGTACGCCAAGTTAAAAGTTCTGATTTTTTTATCAATGGGTGAATAATTTTGTTCTCAGAAATTCCAGGAATTATGTGGGTACACACTGTTCTGGTTGAAAAACAAGTAAAACTGGCAGCTTGATTTGTAGTTGCTAATATATATACAAATGAATGTCATCTGTATCTATAACGGGTGTATATTTTAAATCGCAGTGTAAGACGCTCAATTTCAAACCACAGGTGTTTTGTCACGTTTTTCTTTTCAGTATGTTATGTAAAAGCATTTATAATTTATACGGTTTACTATATCAGTATTTTCTAATAGATAAATGTAATGAATAATTGTTTCTTTTGTTTTTTAAGGATCCGCTGTGAACATCGAACAAATATAACAATGTCTCTTTTCTTATTGTAATAATTAATGTTCCTTTTGTTTCGATTTTTGTAATAAAATATTGTAAAAATTATTGAATGGTTTTTTTCAAAATGTTTTGCAAACATATTATGTCCGAAAAATTTGGCCCTTATTTTTGATGTAATAATCGTTCTACAATCTATACAGTTTTTAAATAATATCTATCTAATAACAGGAACATTTTGATTATTAGGTTGTTTCCTTGACTAGTTTTAAAGATAAAACTTATTCATTCATAAAAAGGGATTGATATTTTTTCGTTAAAACATTATATAAATATGCAGATCATAATACCATTGTCACCACTCCGATTCTCCTGCGGGGTTCTTACAAGGCGACTCGGCTTATAATTAATATCAAAATCATGCTGTTTAAATTGATTTTTATATTAAAACGTACAAAGTACTTTCCCTCAATGTGGCATAGCCGTGGGATGCCCTTTAAAGAAGATCAGGTTTTGATTCTGTTTTTAGCTGAAGCTAAGCAACCAATAAAAATATCGAAAGGGTTCCTAATGCATTGTAGCTTTGAACAAACGTCAAGACAATGTTACTTATACGGTAGGTATTCTTGGAATTGATGTTAAATGGAGCCAATGATTTTAATAAAAACATCAGAAACTCATCGCTACTTGTGGAATTAGCAATTCAAACACACGCAGATCATCCAATTAATCGTTGAATGGGCACCCACAATTATGCTAAGTTACAACAATCCTCTAATAGAGCATTAAGTTACAAAGTAAACAAAACTTTTTTGAGTCAACAGTCGCGATCCGGCCCATTGTGCGCTCTTCAGTTTTTTACTACCCACCAAACAATTACCTCGTCAGCCCACCATTGCTATTTTTATAAAAAGCGCCGATCACGATCGAACTGCGAGACCATCGGCAAAAACTAAACCTAGAGCTGTCATCTGTGCGATAAAAAAATACAATACCCTTAACTGCCCGGCTTAACAAAACCTCTTCGCTGAAAACGATGGCGCAATTTAAAAATAAATTACATTAAAATCTTTAGGTCTGACTCGGCTGGCTGGTAATATTGGGTATAAATGGCTCCGTTTTATCCAATATTCAATAACGAGTTGTCTGTTATTGGCTAGTGGTTGACCAATAAGCTCGCTTGATTGATAATGAGCCTGCATTATTGACAGACAGGAATCCGTAGAGACGCATGTCTTAGCTTATATATTTCGAGGAATCGTTGGCTTAAATTTATCATTATATTAATAACGGTCCTACATTTTTATCTATTATCTGTAAATATACAAATAGATTGCCTATAATTATATTAACTATTTTATATTTCGTTTACAGATAAGACAACATTTTCTTAATTTACCTATCAATTACTATTACCTAAAACGCCTACCATATATTATATAAATAATTCTATCCCTGTCCTTTTCCCGTGTTTAGTCGGTATTTTCTTTTCAATTCATATGTGTATGTAATTTACATTCTCTATTTTGTGACTATTACACAAATTTTCGAATTGGACGTCATCAGCGTCCTTTATTGGCATAAATGCCAAAATATAATATTTACAATACCCACTCAGATTAAGACATCGGTCTCTTTAAATGCAAATACATCAGCTAATTACGTAGCTATTAAAAGAAGAAAACAAAAAAAAATAGTTTATAAATATTTACCACTTATGCCACTCCGCGCGTTGTCTGTTCTAATTTGACAAGCTGCTACTTATATGGTATTGCATTATATATTCTACGGAGCTAGCCCTCGCAAATGTGTAACTATATATGTAAGTATAAGTTACATAGAAACCACATGTCTGCTCTCGATGTCACTCCGTTATGTACATGGAGTAGATAAAAACTAGTGTAATTACATAGGGAGTTATTAGAACTGAATACGGTATGGGGAAGTTTTGCGTTAATTATAAGGTTAGTTGTTATTATAAACTGTTGGAGAAGAATGTTACATCGTATGTTGATTCTAGTCCACAATAACAATATTAATTGTTTTATGTCACACCTGACTATAAAGTGGACTTTTTCGCCCGCTACGCGTACTAATAATCCCACTTCTTGGTCAGGGGGGTGACATAAAACTATGATCTTACCTCGTGCAACAAAAAAAGAAGAATCCGATCGCATTGCTTGCGATTTCTAGACATTCTTTGTTTTATCACCCTTGGTATATAATCTACTATTGTACTCTCAATATCACATTAGAGTAATCGGTCGCCATAATAATGTTAACAACATTATTGTGTTCCGAAAATTTGTGGTAAGATAGTAAGCCTCTCTATTTGAGGATGCCACCAGATGAAGCTCGATTCCATCTGACGGCCCATGCCATTTGAAGCATATATAAAAAAAGAAATTTGAAAATCAAAATTTGTTTTTGGCACCAATTTGGCACTTACAGTGTGGAATTTTGTTCATCACCAACCCCTTCAATGTACCGCGGCACAGGCCCTACCAGTGGATGCAAGAATCTACGGAGAATGGGCACACACCAATGTTATAAATTTTTATATTGTATAACTATCATGTACTCGTATACTATAAATTGTCTGTCATCTAGTACTTATCTATACAAGTGTTTACGCTACTTACTTTGGGCAAGATGATTAGAAGAAAAAGCAGGTTACAGTTAAAGGGTTAACGGCCAACAAATTCGAGGAACGAAAACTCAGTCCTAAAGTGTAGTCTGTGCCCATCTGTGGGATACAACCGGATGGTGCTCCTCTCTATCACAGCGTAGGACTTTTAAAATTAACTACTACCAACTGTATGCAAACAGCATTTCCCTTCCGCTAAAGAAAACATTAATTAACTAGTTAATTTAAACAAATGCCTGAGGAAACGATTGCTCAGTACGCAGGTGGAATTGGAATTATTGCAATCACTTCACCATTCGATTTCTCATGTTTTAAGGTGGGTGGAGAATAGCCACATATTGTTAATCGGCTCATTAACTGCCGCACACAGACGTCAAATAACTATATTGAGTATGTACTTAATGTCAAAAAATGACAATTCAAAACTAGTCGCTATTCTTGCCGGGTCTAGATTTAATTGAAATTTTTTGACATTTTGTACTCATTAAAGTTACTTGACGTCTTTGAGTGCGGCAGTGGGACAATTATATCTATTCTCTGTAATTCTATACCGCTTGGAATGGGTATACCGGTTGTCATATTCATCATACAAACCCTTTAATGTCCCCATGGACGCTATGGATAGAAGAATATAGAAAGAATAGGCTACAGCCGATTCTTCCATCTGAAGCACGATTGTTAATACCTCAATAGGTATTAACCACCTCAGATGCAGCCGGGTCCAACGGCTTAACGTGCCATCCGAATAACGGAGGAACTCAAGATAATATATTTTTGGTCACCCATCCAATGACTGGCCTTAGCGAATATTGCTTAGTTCACGCAATTGCAGACCAAGCGCGATAAGCCACTGCGCTATTGAGGACTTCCCATTCATAAGTGTATTGTAATAACTGATTTATAAATAATGTTCTCTTATATTTGCACGAGCACTACCACATATGAAATAAAACAACTTTTACGGATTAGACTCGCGTATATTTAGATGTTTTTGGCATTATTATTTATCCCGACGTTTGAATGATAAGAGAAGCTATTGAAATAAATAAAATACCCCAATTTCAATAGAGACAATGGCTGGAATATACCACCTGCTTGGGACCCGATCATCAGGATAATTAAATCCCAACACCGTCCTCATACTGCCAAATCCATAGACACAGTGAGCTCCGTCTGCTTAAATCGGACCACATAAATATTAAATAATTTGACGGTAGTTAATTATAACTTACGATGAAGACACCTGTCATCTTTAGTCACCCGTGACCACGGCCGCTGTAAAGTGATCGAAACGTCGGGATAAATAATAATGCCAAAAACATCTAAATATACGCGAGTCTAATCGGTAAAAGTTGTTTTATTTCAAACTGATTTATATATTTATTTATTTATTTGATTCTTAGCCGCCTTGTACCGCATCCGTGGCAGAGATTAGGGGCGGTGACAGCTTGTGATCTGCTCTACCATCATTACACGGCAATTCTTAATACTCAATACTTTATACAATAGAGAACACCTTGCTAGGCGGTATAAGAGGAACGCTGTTGCCCATTACTCATCGTTGTTTTTAAAAGTATTAGATGGCCTGATGACGTATGGCCGATATGAATGGAGGAGAAAACATACTACATCGACCCTAGATAAACTGGGAACATAGCAGGGAGATGATTAAGGCCCGGCGCACATTGGCGGCATGGCACGGCAAGGGATCCTTCGGCATCCCTACATGTAAGCGTACACTGACTATTACAATGCCGTGTATACTTAAGCGTGCCGAGGCGTCCTTTAGGCATGCCGAGACGTTCTTAGGTCTTGTCTTGTCGCAGTACACGCCAAAGAATACCAAGTCATGCCGAGAGGTTCCTAAAGCTGCCACGGCATTGTTTTTGTACCTACGACCTTCAACATTGAACTTTTAACTTTATTTTCATAATCTTTAGTTCTTTCTTTAGTTATATTTTTATTCGTCGCCTAAAAATATCCTGACATGCCGTTACGCCAGTCTGCGCCGGCGCTAAGTCGAAACAAATTACTTTAAAGCCGTCTCACCTACTTTATGAGTTTTTATATTGTGTACCCACCTTAGGCAAGATTCGTCCTTTAATTGCCTTATCTATGCCATCGGTAGCACGTGCTCGATAATACATAATGAATCTGTTACCTCGACCAGTGCAGCCCACGTAAGATTAGTAAGTGAAAGGAAAAGTGCATTATTACGTGGTTTTTACTAATAATGCCCATTTATGGCCTAGGTCACAAAAAAAGCTTGTTACAATCTAACTAAAGGGTTACAAGTCTGTTGTGGTCCAGTCAAAGCTGTATAATTTGTTTAAATATAAATATAAACAAATTATTAATAATTATAATAATCCTCCTAATAATAATAGCTTACTATGTTATTCGATTTTGATTTTAACATTATATAAATGTTAGAAAAATTAGTACAAAGATCATACCATAATTTTTCGAAATTCTTTTTCTAACCACTAAAATCTTTGAGTGTACTATGTCCTAATATATCTCCTATTTCCAATGATATTATATTTAAAAAGAGGTAGATAGGTTACTTGCATGCAAAAAGTGCGACCCGAAAAGTAGGCTAATTAGCCTACCGTCTTGCGATGACAGCGAATGCGTTGATTCCTCCCGATATTTATTACAAAAATGCCGTCTTATGTTATGCGACGCTGTTACAACTACACCAATAGACTTAAAAGTCTGGGGATTACTTATCATGCGCGTAGTATACATTTTTATTTGATTTTCGTTAATATTATTAAGAAAATAAATAATATTTGTTAATAATGTATCATAAGATAGAGTGCGACAGCAAATACAGCGCGCAACGAGTGGAAGAGGGATGGTTGTCAAAGATTAAAATATAACCGAACGGACAAAATTAGACATACCTACCTACCCATGATAGTGTCTACACATTAGCTTACATTTCACTTTAGAATGTTGACCAGACAACTCGACTTTTTGACTAGGTATCTAAATATGGCGCCGGACTATCCTCAAGTCCAGTTCCTGAATGCCGAATTATCAGTATTAAGTTTTTTGTTATTTTTACAGGTTTCCGGCAAATGAATTAAGGTGAAACCAATGAGTAAATTTTGTGCGTAGACAAAGAAAGTAACAAGATTGGCGGCCTTAATACCTTAAGTAGACTAACTGCCGCACTCAGAGTCGTTCATTAAATTAGTGATAATGGGTATTTTACAAATTATCATTAAAACATCTAATTGACCGTTCCTCTCAGAGTCGAAAATAATTGATTGATTAGTTATGTGACAATTTTAAGTCAGGTTAGTGCAGTGCGTGTGTAATCCAGTGTTATCGGTAAGTGCGGAATTGCCACATGCAAAAAGCCATTAAACAATATTATTAGTTACACTAGTTTTTATATCACAAAAGTATTTTTTTCCATAAGAATTAGTTACTAATATCTATTTAATATAATATTTACGTAAAAATCCATAATAATAATTTAATTTAATCAAACTTGAACGGTAAATGCTATGACTTTTTAGATTAGGCCACACCGGACCAAAAGTCATTTATTATAAAATTAAAAAGTCAATGTCAACAACAAACAAGAAATAGGTACCTTAAATAATTCCATGGAAATACCAAACAAAAACATATAAATATCAAATTATTTATTTTGTGATCAAAATTGATCAAATAGATATTAAGCTACTGCAAGTGGAGTCAGCCTGGGAAATCATTAACATACAAAAGTCTCAGCGGCACACTCAATATTGGCAAAATCATATAGGAAACGCCATAGAAAAAAGAAGAAAAAGCCACACGAACCCTATCTTCATTGAAATAATTGATTAGTACTGTGATTGTCTTGGTAAGTATTGATGATTTCTTTGTTACATGCATGGGGTTCGATAGTTCGGGGAGTGGAATGACTGAGGAATTTAATTGTAATGCATATGTGCACAGTAATTAGTATTTTCTTATATTGTTTTGTGCTTAGATTATAGAATTATCCTGTATTAAAAAGTATCTAATATTTCTTTGCAATTTGCAGTGTGATACAATAACACCATAACCTGTAAAACTACAGAGCTAGGGAGTTAATCTGGAAGTGGTCCATAAAATCCACCACTTTCCCCACTGCAAGGAGCTATCCATAAGCAGTAGAGGAGGTAACATTTATTTTCCACCAATTAAACTTATGAAAGTATAACAATTTATATAAATTATCTGTAATCTATATGTAACCTATTCTTATTATCTTTAATAATTATTATTCAGGCTGCACCTTCAATTATATGTGAAGTGCAGAACCCATTTGATAATGATGGTATTGCGCTGTCCATATAGACAATAATCAAAATAAAACAGTATAAAATATTTGGGACAATGAGTTTGACCTAGAGTTTGCTATGGGTACCTATTATATTTCATAAGGTTTTATATAAAATGGCCACTTGTTTAAAAACTTGTTAATATGAATCAAGTTGTTTTTATGTTACTTTAAGGAAAATTGTAAAACTTGGTGCAACTGGCTATTAATGTATATAGTTCAATCATAACATGCAATTAGAAAAATGATTTAAATTAATGATATTATACTTATCTTTTTTTCAGATCACATAGATATATTATCAAACAAATCTAAAGACTGACAATTACACACCAAGTCAATTTTGAATAAATATTTTATCACCCGGAGATTCAAGTTAAAAAGAAATATGCTGCTGAAATGGAGGAAGAGAGAAGTAAAACACTTTTGGAAATTTTCAAATTACAGTTCAAGGAATTAAAAAGAAATTGGAACTCAAAATAAAATATTTCTTTTAAATCTACTAGTTTTATTCAAAAAACAAAATAAACCCCACGCAATGAAAATGAATTAGCAGAAAAATAAAGAGATTAGGGTTATAAAAGAATTTCACTATATTATTTTAATTTTACAATTATTAGTTATATTTATTGTGACATTGCTTGATTAAATTTTGCTTTATTCTGTTTGTGTCCTCGTCGGTAAAAGGCAATTTTACAAAGTCTTTCATTGTTCTTGCTTGGATAGACACTTTGGTGACAATTTGTGATACTGACTGTTGACCTAATATTTATCCATATTCCATCACATCACCACCTAGTTTCTGAAATAAATATATAGACAATGACAGATATTGAAAGTACATGCATACATACATAAATCATGCCTATATCCCGAAAGGGTAGGCAAAGGTGAATTAAACACCCACTATTCGCCAATTAAGTTGGTCCCGTGTAATACGTGGCGAGCCTATTGCCATCTATCGAGCACGTAAATCGCAGTATATTGCTAGGTTGTAGAGGATTGCTGCTACCCCTTACTCATCGCTGTTTACCTTCAGTTGTCTTGTACGACACCCACGGGAGAAATGGGGATGGTAACAATTATATTCTGCTCTGTCTGAATGTAAAGTAATATTTAACTAACCTGAAAAATCTCAGTTGCTAAATACCGCAATTTTATTACTTCAGGGGCATTGGCAAGCCTGTCCTGTTTCGGTGCTTTTTAAATCAGGTTCCAAACTTGGGAGTAAAGTATTATTTACTGCCTGGAGTGTAAATCTGTACCTTGCATGAAATTCAAGCACATAGTGAAAGTATCAGAATAGTCGCGTAAATAGAATCTAGGTTGTGATTGTCTGAACCTTCTTACGTAATCTGTAAACTCCACAACGTAATTTATTATAAATTATTATTGAAAATATCACTATGAATGCACTGAAATATAATTACAAGTTTTACAACAAAAGATAACCCTACTTTTGAAATGTCAAATAGACGTCACATAAGACCTAAGTAAGGGTCATCGGTTACTCAAAATTTAAGTTTCATTAGCGTCACTATTGACCCATTATCTGACTCTGAGAGGGAATTTTATTTTAAGTTTACTTAAATGTCATTTAATGATCATTAAGTCGACTCTGAGTGCGGCAGTAAGTTTGGTACATGTCAATGATGCAATTTCAATATTTAACATAATGTCTACCTATGATGTTAAAATCTTAAAAGATGGAAATTAAGTTTAGTAGAAAGTTAAACCTATCCGGGATATAGAACATAAACAACTTTTATCATCTGACTAAAAGTATATTCATACATATAGAATCCATAAAACAGCTCACGAAACCTAATAACCTTCTGTTTTTGTTAGTCTTTGCTGCGTCTTTATTTTGACACACTTTAAGTGAAATGACTAAAAAGCTAAGCTAAAGAAAATTATTGATTTATAGATTACCCTACAATTATCAACAAGTCAGGTAGTAGTCTACCTGACTTGTTAATAATTGCAATAATCTTCGGTTATTTTAAGTTTATCGTCGTTATAATGAAAATTTCTCACCAAAAGTTTAAGAATAACCCAATTCAATGTGGGCTGCCATTAACTCAGTAGACACGTTGTATTTAAGCTGGATAAATAAAATAAAGAATCCCTAAGATGTCGAGAGGAAATTCGTACAGTACTTCTTCAATCCAGGCAAGCAGAATGTATTATTCATATTTACTGAAAATGCGTTCTCTGCAATACATTTAGAATTGTTTATCGGAACAAAAGTCAACGCTCGTATTTAGTTGTTACTAGAATTTAGTCGTCTGCTCCTGGACTACGAAGCAACTAACCGTAACTAAGCACAAACACTTATTTGCTTCAACATCGTACGTTTGAACTGGATCAGCTAGGTCCCGCACATACCTCTATACAAGGCTATCTCCCATCGTCCGTCAGTCTGTCACTCGCACTTTGCAAACCTAATTTCTGAATGCAATACATACAAATAGATCCGGATTTATATGAAAAGCGCCGCTGGGTGATGGCTTGAATGATAGAAACTGTATTTTTGAAATGTTCAAATAAAATACCGAGGGTTTCATTTAAAATAAACGTGGAATCTTATTTTTCTGTTTACTGTATGCGACTTTTGAAATTTATGGGTTCCCATTTAAAACATGAGTTGGACACTCAATAATAACATTCTGTGCTTATTACGGCAGATCGAATATCTTAATGTAACTATGTGGATAGCCATGATACGAGAATATCTGTCCAAGGTCCAAAGGACGAATTGATTCAAAGTGCTTATAACAAGTTTTTTTACTATTCTGTGACATTTATTGCGTTTAGTGTACCCAGCTATTATTCATAGCGATAACTATCTACCGTATCGACTGATAATCTAACAAGTCCTTATTGTTTGTCTCTCTCTAATCTGCTCTCAAATGATTTAGGGTTGGTTCAGTCAAGTGGTACCAATTGCATTCTGCTATGTCGTCACCACGCTGAAAATCAAGACGAGGATGATAACATCCAGCTTTTTATTGTAACCATATTTCAAATTGACATAAATACATTCATTTAATTATACATTCGTTTGTCAGATTAATCTATGACGGGGTTCAACTTCATTTAATAGAGAAATAAGATTTTTTTTCCATTTAAATTACCCCAATATGATGATGGCCCATTTCGCAAGATTATTATAAATGAATTGTATATATCCGATAGACCTGTGGCATGTGCAAGCTTCTGGAAAATTATAATTATCATAACATTTGTCAGAATAATTAATGTGTACTTATAATGCATATTATAAAGAACATTATTGACTTACCTCAAGCCTTTTAAGTAAAATAGTATACATGTTTATTACTTTAAAACCCGTTGTCTATCAAATAGGGTAGGAATAAAAATTGCATTCAGCAATAAAGATACAATAAAATATTTAAATTCCCATGTTTACTCCGGTACAGTCAACTCACAAATAAAAAGAGAACCATTGAGTTTATAGAAATCCGATCCAGACCCCAGGAATGGGTCTGACTCTGACAACAATGAACATTAAGTTCTACCGCTTAAATACGACAGGAGTAACCAGAAAATTAATAATAATTAGGATTTGCTAAAATACCTCGCTCTGAAATAATAAATCGTTAAAAGTTAATTTATGTAGTTGTATTAAAATTGTCGCTTTTACGGTAGGTTCTTGTTTGTCATAACATTGCTCTGTTGACTGTATGCCTACAATAAAAAGTCCATAAAACTTTTCACCATCTGCACAAGAAAAACCTCGAACAAGAAAAATGGTACATTAAGAATTCAAAGCCATGAATGCATAAATATTTCGCCAATGGACACATTATTTCAATAATGCTCGCCTTAATTGGTAACGGGCGTCATATTTGTGTAGGGTGACTGCTGTAATGTTAATATTATCGGGATAGTGCACACTTCGAATTAATGTTTTATTTTTGACTGTTCTGCCCCTCTAGACTAGTGGCGAATTGCGAGTGCGTGCGAGAAGAAGCGCCCAGACACACGAGCCAATTTACTAAGGTCTTTTGAATGTCAATATACTTAAATAATTAGAAATGAAACTAGAGATATTATGTTTCGGTCTCCAATCCGATAGTGCCTACACGCTTACCTTAATTGATTATTTGTATGGACACATTGTTTACATTTGCATAAAAATCATCAATATTAATGCATTTAACTGCCGATTTGGTCGTATCATCAGATCACTGGCTATCAGACAAGTGGTACCGGGTTCGAATCCTGGGAGGGATACCTAAGTGTTTGTGTTGAATACATACATTTTTTGTCGAGTCATGGTTTTTATGTAGTATATATGATATTAACATTTGTCTTTCAATTAGTATCCGTAACACAAGTGCGTATGCTATTTACTTTGAACTTTATGATAGGTGTGATGTGAGTGTAAGAAATTTATTCATTAATATAACAAATCAGGGTCACTCTGGTATAGCGTTTAATATGCTATGCGAGGAGGCACCCTAAACCGCGCGTCCGGTCCCATTTAGGCGAGTGGTGCGCACGCGCTTGAAGGACGATTTTCATGCGGAAAACGCATTGAAATACATTCTGAACCATAAAAAAATGTATAATACTAAACGATAACCTAGTATTTCTTAATGATTAAATCTTTTTTCTGCTTATTATGATTGTAATTGAAAAATGTGTATTTATAATTTTTGTTTTTCTATGGCCGTGTGGCGATGGCAGAGCAGAATATAAATTGTCGCCACTCAAATCTCTGGCGCGGGTATCGTACATGGCTGAGGCATTCTTCTTCGTCTTAGTGAGTCCTGGTTGTTTATATAGTATAATAAATATATATTTATAATATATGCATAATAATTAAGTATATTAAGTGCCTGTTTCACAATCGAAAAGTAAGTTCTAAGCAGCTTACTTCGCAGATCATTTGACAGTTGTAATATGAAATATTTGTCAATTGAACTGCGAAGTAAGCTACTTCGAACTTACTTGTCGTTTGTCAAACAGGCCCTTCAAGTGCAATCAGTGCTTATAAATGTTACTTTAGGCTAGAAGATAGGTGTGGGAGTGATGAAATATTTCAAAAATTATATATTTGTTATTTAATAAATTTTAAGCAAAATTCATTATGAATAGAGAACAGAAATTATAATGACCAAATTTAAGAAAAAGTAATCAACTATACTGTAAACTATAGAACTTTAATGAGAAACGAAGAAATTATCACCAATAGCAGCAATTCCAACACATAATTTAAATTGGTTTTGCAATGTTGACTTAGATACTGTGAATCACTTCACATCTGGGCGACCTCAGTAACAAAAAAGGCATATTTTCCTATGTAATGTTTATTTATTGCCATTGAAAAAATCCTCGTAAGTATCTCAAGAATTGAACAACAATTATCAGGATATTCTAAGCAAGTTGTTGTCTAAAGGTTCCTACTATACGTTGAAGTAAGAAAAGCAGCTGGTCCGATTATTAAAAAGCAAAGGAAGTCAAAATTTTTTTGATTTTTATGCTGAAAATAACGGTCAAATAAAAAATCGAATAATTAGCTAGTTCATTGTACCTATATTATTTTAAATGTTGTTAGAGCTAATTTTTGAGCCACCTTGTTGCTAAAAAAGCTTTCATGCTCGGCCTGCAATTGTATTGCCGAAGCAATGTTTACTTCCATCGGTCAATGGATGTGTGATCAAAAATATAATATCTGGAGTTCCTCCGTGCTTCGGAAGGATGGTGATGGTGGAGGTTAATTCACCTCTGCCTAGTTACCCCTTTGAGAATAAATAGTCGTGATTTACGTAAATATACGCAATCGTAGCGCAAGCGCATAAGCCACTGCGACATCAAGCCCATAAAAAACTAAAAGAAAACAAAGCCTTATTTGTTACCGAGTTAAATAAGGCCAAGTCGCCACCTGAAACACATAAAGCTCCGTGCACACCGACAAAAGTTCTCGAATTAATTTCAAAGTGGGTTCTAATCGCGGGCTTGCGCACGCGAACGCAATCTCGATATAGGTGCTTAATAAGGAGCGAGTCCTTAGGAAAAAAGGCAAAGTTATGAGATGGAGAGATCGTGTTACGGGAGTGCAAAAACGGAGGCGCGTACGATCCTGCGTGTAGTCTCCGACCGCCGTTTACACCGCACGGCTGCTATACGATACATGCACCGTTCACACTCCACGTTTATACGATACTCGTGTTAATACTTAAAGGCAGGCAAAAGTGTTTTAACATTCAGTCTAAAAATATGAAAAAAAAAATACAATTTCCATGTTTTGATATTGTTAATGTTGTTTCAACACAACATAAATCCACAGCAACCTGATTTTTTTAAAGCACTATAGTCGACCACGCTAAATGACTGGCGGAATGCTAATATTCTGATCGAAAGTCCATCGGAAATATTTTCAGTGGAAGACGTGATGTTGATAGTGCAAAGATTGAAAAGGAATACCTTTACAATCTTTTTACACTCTTTATAGTTATAAATTGAAGAGGGAAAACGACCGTCAAGGAAAATACGATATGCATTTTCGTACACTCTGAAACAATAAATCGGTCGGGTCGAACGACATAAGGCGGGCTATCAATTGTAGATAAAGGCGCGGGCTCCTCTCCCGTCTAACAGCACATCCACACTGGACGACTTTTATATTATTTCTAAATTTCCTTTCCGTCATTCTTTTCTCGTATAGGTACTGTTTTGATGATATTTATAAATAAAACAGGGAACGGGCAGAGCGCGCATCTAGCAAACCACTGCGTTTAAAGTTCCCGGTGAATGGCAATAGGCTTGCGCCATTATAAAATAAGATAGCCAAACTAAACACATCCGCCAGATGCCTGAGAAAGGCGTGATTTATGTATGTTTTAACGATTTGACATTCTCTGACATTGCGCTTTGTTAGCAACTGTTAACTTCTAGATACATAACAAAAGCAACCATTTCATTCATTCCAATCGAGAATTGTTAGCAACAGAGTTACGAAACTAGCTAGTTGTTCGTTTGCTTTAATGACCCCACTGCTGGGGCATAGGCTTTTTCTATGGATTGAAGAATATAGGAAGAATGGGCCATAAAAATGGGCCACGCTGGCCTAGTGCACACCTATCCAAGCGCCATCCATCGCTCCTCTTGTTCCTTTCCTGTTCCTTTTATAACCTAAACTTTTATGGCCTAAACTGCGTTTTATTCGCACATGGCAGCACGCCGAAGCGCAGCGTAGGCATCCCCGAGAAAAATGCACCCGTGCGTGCCGACACGCGGCGAACATATGATATTCAACGTATGAGTGCGAGGCAAAAAGCCGACCCTACCATTTTCGAGCCCCGCTCACTGTTATTACGGGAAAATCTTATGTTAATCACAATTATGTACTTGCACCGTCACATGCGACATCGGCAAAAAGTAGAACTGTGCGCAATTTTAATGCGCACCGAGGAATTTACGGAGGATTCCGCGTGCGCAAAAACAATGTGTTGGTCCGCGCGACGAATTCTGATTTGCTACGTCTAGCGAGCGCATTTTTGTACGCGCAAAGTGGGTGGGACCTAGTGAACAGGCGTGCTTAATTACTGCCAGTACATACCCAATTATCAGCAGTCCCTTATGTATGTACAAGCAAACAATGAAATGCTTTTTCGTCTTGCTCGTTTATTAATATGGATTCATTTCGAAATTAATCGGTATCTTTCTGCCAGTTCCATTTATATCGGTCAGACGTCAACAAGTCATCCATCATCACCAGCCCTTTAATGTTCACACTGCTGGGGCACGGGTCTTCCCTATAGGTAAAGAATATAGGCCATTATAACCAACCACGCTGGCCCAGTGCAGGATGGTGGGTATTAACGACTGCAGGTGCCTTCTGAAGTACGAAGGAAAAATTTTTAGTCACCCATCCAATGACCGGCCTTAACAAAGATCACTCCCTTTTAATTCGTGTCATCCATCACACCGGAAAGGTGCTAATGATGAATGAAAGTATAGAAAATTGATAGATGGAAAGGCTAATTGGGATGACAACATTCCGATTCATACTGCTCAAGGTGTGAGTTACATCATTCTTACAGTCAGCCGTCTGGACATCGACTGTCTTTGAATATGGCACTTGTAGATATGTGAATTTCGGTGAAAATTATATTCTTCATTGCCAGTCGCAAATAACTCACACTTGCTAAACTTTGTGTGTTTCATACACAATAGTGTGTTGACGGAAGAGAAGAATATAAATTGTCTCACCTCTGCTAATCATTTTAGAGGAGGAATGCAATATAGGATGAGCCTAATGCCACCTTATTGTATTATTTTTATTAACAGATATATAAAAACTATTAATTTATCATTATAATAAAGTGTTAAAATAAAATTTAAAAGCATTTTAATGAAATTCTAATGCGACAAGTAACTTTATTTAATGCTTAATATTGTCTTGGTATTAACATACCAAGGGACCATTTCAATTATTAAATTCTTTTTGGAAGAGATAAGGCCAGCCATCATATTCCTGCAATAAATTGTTTATCGTTGTAATTGTCAATAATTATTTCTGCTAATTAGCTCTGTGGCTGATTAATTTCTGGTATGCTGTCAAAGCGTTCTTCATAATAAATAAGCTAATGGGTTCAGTTTATGGACTACACTCTTACCATATACATACACTATAGTAATTAGGTACCTTAGGTAGCAAAGAAACATTGGTATGAGCAGACACGACTGTAATACTGCCTTCCTAATTTAGAATGCACTAACCGGGAATATTTAACTCTCTATAAACTTTCAACAATTACAGGTAACTATTACAATGAAAGTTTTAAAAATTTAGTTCTAACTAGTAATTATTTTATTTATAAAAATAAATCAACAATATTTAATCTAAAACTCAAAAATAGTTACAAACGAGAATGCAGTACTAAGTTAGTGCATTCGAAGTCAGACGACGCGGGATCGATTCTTGCATCAGGACAAATATTTTTTCAAAGTATTTTGACTTTATTACCTTTATAATCTCAGAGTAGGTATTTATTGCTCATGTACCACTCGTTTACAAGGCTTGCCAAGTCGCTCAAGTAACAATAAGCAGTTTATCTACCTACTTCAATTAGGTATCCTTTGATTGAGAAGCAAACAACCTCTGATAGGCCTATCCACCGCCCGCGCATGTATGCAATACTAACGCTAGGCCTATTTAAGTCGGCACCGCAACGCACGCTCGGATCCTAATTTAAAGTCTCCATAATTATTACAAGCGCCGACAAAGATCTAAGACGAAATTTGACTTTGAAATTCAGTATTCGAGCGTCGCGGCACCTTTGTTTGAGAGGGACCGATTCAAATTTCAAAATTCTTAAAGCAAATTTAAGCAGCCGTGCTCAAATCATGGCACTTGATGGTGTTAGCACAGAATAATATTGGCTAAAGATATATATTATATATCTTTGGAGAGCGCTCTTGTTCAATATTTGAGAACTCGGCAAAGGTATTCAACAGATGCATGTCCGCAGCTTCCGTCTAAGGGTTTCAGTATGCTACACTATTTTCCGCAGCATGATGGAGGGAGGTATAGTCCAAGGTTAGTTTTATCAATATTTTAATCGAATTCCCGAAATAATAATAAAAATAAATAACGCTGTATGTTCGCTGAGAAGAAATCGCTTTAAAAACCGTCTAACGGTAGACATCTTGCTTAAAGATTCCGTGTAAAATTGGGTTCGTTTGATAAAACTTCTATTAAAAGAGTATCAATATTATAAAATATAAAAACTGAAACCACTGACCGTCCTTTGAGAAAAGAAACATAAAATTTATATTTTTTGTTTGTTTATTTATAGTGCGCGGCATGTTTCGATTTATGTGATTGGCGAGTTGTGGGATTGTATTTGGTACATAATTTACAATGTACCTGCAATGTCATAACTCGTTGTCAATGGTGGGTTTCTCTACAGCCTACTTGCGTGCCGTTCTGCTAGTGCAGCGTTGGGCTATGGTGCGTTTAGTATCATCATCTTGGTATTGAACGCATCAGGGTCGGCGCTTCGTTGCGGATCGGGACGTGGGTGGGTTTTGGAGACCTATCATTACATATATTTTTTCATGGACACGCGGGTTTTCGGTATCTAGCGTCTTGACGGTTCATAAGTGTATTGTAATCATACCAGATATGAATAAATTAATTTTGACTTGGCTTTGACTTTAAATAGTATAAAATTGTCATTGAATTAAATTTTGTAATAGTTCAAATACGTGAATAGGTATAGCCGTGTGGTGACGGCAGAGTAGAATACGGCCTAACATAATTGGCGAAACGTGGGTGTTAATTCACCTCTGCCTACCCCTTCCAGGATATAGGTGTGATTTATGTATGTATGTCAAATACGTGAATAAGTTAGACGAAAAATCGGATTCTTGCGCTTTTAAAAACTTAATCGTTTAACCGCTCCTACAGGGACCAGTTCAAATTAATTACGGTAATTTTTGCTTCTCCAATTAGTTAATGCGATGCTTTGTGCGAGAGCACCCTTTGACAGAGGACGGATTGGATTCTCCCTGAAATAATTTTTCATTGTGATTTCCCCTTTAATTACTGAAACATTAAGCATTGTTTAACTGTGGAGATTTTCAATGGGCTTTCTTATGTTTTGTGGGCCTTGGGTAGATATTGATGGCAGCAATAACACAGAAAAGATTTGTTTACTAGGATTATAAACTTTAAATAAATAGTACCTCAGATGTCGCAAGTATTTGACTATAATAAATAAATATGTGATCTTAGGCTTTTTTTTTATCGTCCGAGGTAAGATGATAGTTTTATGTCACCCCCTGAGGAGGAAGTGGGATTTTCTGTACGCGTAGTGGGTGGAAAATCGACTTTATGGTCAGGTGTGACGTAAAATATATTAGTTTCTGAGGTAAAACACCGGTGTGTTTAAATTACTATCAGTCCCGTCAGTAAACTTGAGTGTCAACGGCGCGAAAAGGAACATAATTTGTAAACTTGACGTAACCCCTCCTTCCGGCCACTAGATGGCGTGTTTGTTATGCAACTGGCGCGAAAGTAACTGTCCACGTCCTTCCGCACCGGAAACGGGAATGAAATTATCATTGGCGAATCACACGCGGCATCCGGTCACGGAGGAACAAACGGTGTCAAGCTGTGATTGACATTGAAATTAAGCCATTTGCACGAAAGTGTGTTATTGTTATGATGGACAGGAAACGGATTTCTAATCCGCAGAGACAGTTAGAGATAGGTACGCCTCTCTTCCGCGTTACTTAGTATAAACCTACGTCCTGTTGAAACACAATCGAATTGTTCACAAGAAAACTTAATTATATTACACACATATTTTATATAAACCACGCTTACTTATCCCCGAATAGGTAGACACAGGTGAATTAAAGTCCGTTTAACCAACTATGTCAGGTCTCATGTAATGGGGGCTAGCCTATGGCCATCTAATGGGCAAGTAAATCGCAGTATATTGCTAGACGGTATAAGAGGACCGTTGCTGCCCAATACTTTTCGCTGTTTTTACCATTAGTCTTCACCCTAGTACGACACTCGCGGAAGAGAAGGGGGTGGTGACAAATGTATTCAGCACCGCCGTCACCATACGACACTATAGTAGGTCGTAATATAAAACAAAATTCTCGCCAACACGGGTTCGGTTCTCCTTTATTTAATCCGTTACAAACTACAGCCACAAATTAAGACTCCTTGGCGTCTTTTCAAATTTAGAACAGACCCATTGCGTCTGCAAGCAAGACCCAATCAGGGGATCCCGCTAAAAAAAACAAAACACTCCATAAAGAAAGAAGTCATTCACGCGGGCATTGCGTAACATAACGGCTCGCAGCGAGCTCGCCATTTGGGGCTAGCCGGACCAAAAAAGAAAATCCCGACGCGCTAAAAACAGTATCTTGAGCTTAAGGTCCCAGCCTTATTCATTTAGACGTCTGACTAAATATGCGAGGACTGGGGCTCTTGTCACAGTAAACCCAGAACAGTAATACGTCTTCATACAAACTGGCCGCTGCCCATTAGAGTGTGTGGTTTCGTTACGAGGGGGGAGAATGTGGCAAACCGAACTCTTTTCTATCATATTTAATTTTATTACTTTTTTGTCTATTTTATTTAAACGTCATTCTGTCACTTTGTTTTCATACGTTCTTGTAAAATATTAGTTTGGCACAATAAATCCGTGGTAAATTTACGCTGCTCTTTCCCGCCCGGCACATTCGCGCTCGCAGCCGCCGCTGTAGTTACAACCCTAGCGTCAACGCAAGTAGGCTAATAAGTCGCCGACAGGCCGCAGATAAACTACTGTTCTGGGTATACTGTGCTCTTGTGGTTATGGATCGCAACCAAAATTATGGTGAAGTGGTGCGGTTAAGGCAGTGCACGTGGGGTGTTTCCTCGACGCTTTCGGATCTTGACTCACGGATGCACCGTCTGCCCCAACTAAGTGTCTCGTGTGTTTTATTATGCCATTCATACTATGATGGCTGGGGTTACGGCCGCGGTCAAGGCTCGCCCCTGTAAAGGAAGAATAAACAAACTGTAGTGGGCATGGTAGCGGGCGTGGGTGAGACGAATTTGTAGTTCGGTTAGGAGGATTTTGAAGTGCCGATACGCGGCGCGAGTAATGACTACATTTGCCTACCTACGTTTCATTAAGAATGCTTATCTCTGGCGATAACGTTTTGGAAGTATTTTAAATCGAGCAGCTCGAAATGGCAGTGGTTGGGCATACTCGGATTGCGGTTGCGTAAACTAAGCAATGTTTGTTAATGTCGGGCATTGGATTGGTGACCAAAAATGTATTATCTCTAGTGCCTCCGTGCTTCGGAAAGAACGTCGGTCACAGGTGCATTTGCAGTGAATATGAGTCATTGGTGCATAATAAAGTTACGTTTTGATTTACATTTTACTACAATAAAGCACGCCTGAATATATGCTTTACAATTTATGTCTTATCATAAAAAAAATATATTCTTCTTAAAACATCAGTCTTACATAAATTAAAAACATAATAATAATATGTCTTAGCATGAATTGTAAGGTCGGAAAAATAATATTTTTTAATATAAGGAAGAAAGAAAGGCTAAAAGGATTAATAGACCTGTATGCAGCCATGTTTGATGTACCTACTGCCTCATTTCATTATACTTCATAGAATGAAGTTAGCTTTTCAATGAGTAGTCTCATTGCAACTTGTTTTGGTAAAAATGGAGTCACAATTTTGAATGTTAGGTTTTATAGTTTTAAAATTAGAACAATGCTTTCTCTTCATGCCTTATATGTAAATAATGTTAATCATTAGTCAAGCAATTTCCCCCCTAACACTGAGACAGAGAGGCTTTCTCTATGGATGTATGATGATCGGGAGAATGCACTGTTATCTGTGCCACAAGGATCCATTGCTAGCTAGTGGGTGTTAACAACTGCATATGCAAACTAGAACCAAGAGCTTCATCCTGATTTGAACGTGAGAATTCGAAGTAGGTAATCTTTTTTAAAGAGCGATGGGTAATGGCCAGCAGCGTTCCTCTTATACCAACTTGCAACATTCTGCACTCTTACACCAACTTGCAACATACTGCAATTTCCGTGCCCAATAGAGGGCAATAGGCTCGTCACATGGAACCTAACATAATTGGCGAAACGTAGCCAACCCTTTCGGGGATGAATGGGCATAATTTGTGTTCGCATTGTTTTGGTCATCCATCGAATATGCGGTGTTTGGTACTGTTCTTAGTTCCCTTAATTGTTAGTTACCATAAAATATAAAATAATAATAAATTATAACATTAACACGATTCTCGCCTTCTCCTCCGTGAGGAGCTGGAAAAGGTAGTGGTGTAGCGCGCTCGGCCAGCGATTGGGTAAACTAAGCAATATTTGCTAAGGCCGGTCATTGGATGGTCGACCAAAAATGTATCATCTCAAGTTTCTCCGTGCTTAGAAAGGCAAGCTAAGCCATTAATAACCAGCCAATAAGCACCAATCGGCACTGGGCCAGCGTGGCGGGTTGTGGCCCATTATTCTTCCATCCATAGGGATGAGGCCTGGGCTCCAGTAGTGGGGACATTAACAGGCTGGCAATAATGATGATGATGATTCTCCATCATTACAATGGTAGAGTAATTATTTAAAAAATAGTACTGAATTTGAATATGGAGTGTTATTTAAAAGAACATTTATTTTATTACAGCGGAGGCAGTTTAAATTAAGTTCGCATCCATACAACGACTGTAGGTATACAACAAATAAAAAGAAACAATATATTATGGCAGGTATATCATTGTGACAGTGACGTAAGCATTTAGCACTTTTGTAGTAGGTATAGAAAACATTTGGTGACCATATCTCGTGCCCAAATAAGCTCCGATGTTTAGCCAACAATTTGGACCACCGAATATGGCTCGAGCCTTTTTGAGGACCAGCTCTAATTATTCTAAAACTAACTTTGGACCTAGTGTGCAATGTTTATGTTACGTAACGCTTAGGTGACGTGAGATTTATTCAATGGTCCGTGGCCTCTTTAGAAACTTTGTAGATGAAACCTCTAAGCGCGGGAAGAGGCTTTGGAAGGACGAATCGTACGAACAAATGCAAAAGCATAATTATTACACGAATATTCATTCCCGGAAATGTGGGCAGAGGAGTAATAAAACCTACGTTTCCCAAATTGCATTAGGTACAGTAAGATTTTTTAAATAACTAAATTAATAAATAACTGTGCAATGAGGTGACGGTAGAGTAGAATTTTGTCACCATACCCTACTACTACCTTGAATGCCGCACAAATGGTGTATGATGAGCAATGTGCAGCAAGATTCCTGGTTGCTATACGACGTAGCAATCTGGAATAAATTACATACTCAGTAGATAGCAATAAATTCGTTGGGTTATAATAATCGAAGCTCGATGGTACAGTGGCTTAGCACGCTTGACCTGCGATTGCGTAAACTAAGCAATGTAACGAATATTGCCTACTTTAATGGATGGCTGCTCAATGCACTATATTTCCTCTTCTTTATTCTGTTTCAGTGACAGGAACTAGACTGAACACCAATATTGTAGAAACACCATTAAGAAGTGATTGATAGCCAGTTTAATTTTAGCAAAATCAGGCCCCAGAATGTATTAACGACATTAAATCATTGTTCAATCAAATGGCATTCATAAAAGGAAAAATAATCATAGGCCCGTCAGCCTACCACGGACTACGAAAATGTCCATCGATTTGGAGATTATTGACAGTTTTAATTTGACCACTGGCGCTGACAAAATTTGCAACCGTTACTTCGTTTATTGCATCGTAAATCTAAAAGTCTACTAAATAATCCAATAACCATATAATTACTATTATATGACCAAAAGGAATCAAACTAGTACCGTTATATGATTAGTATGGCAGTTCTTGTTTCCCTAAAAGTGGCGTCAAGTAGCGTCATCGGCGTAAACACTCCTAAAAGGGTACCATTAAGAAAGTTGATTCAGAAAATGATCACATAGTAACGCCTTGTTAGGCGTTTAACGGATCACCGGAAAAATCCTAAGGTGAGAGGAGTGGTAACTGGCACCTCGCAATTTGAAAATTAAAGTGACAATTTAAATCGTTTAAGTGAATCGTTGACAAAACGTTTCGAAGAGTGTTTAAAAGTGGTTATCAACAATTATATAACAGCTGAGAGAAACAATGCACACTCTGAATACTACCCAATCTACCCGTGCTAACATAGTCATATAAATACTATTGTGTTATTAAAAAATCGAAATTGTAATTTTTTTCTTCTTCCCCCATACAAAAATTGTTCGGTCAGTAAAGCTGAAAAATCTAATACAATATAAAAAATCTCGTGTCACAGTGTTTGTTATAAACTCCTCCTTTTCAGGCTGGACCAATTGATTTTTTTTTTGTTTTGGTAAGAGTTGAAAAGATTGTTTACTTCAAGCACAAATTGGTTTGAAACCTATTTTACATACATACATACATAAACCACGCCATATCCCCGAAGGGGTAGGCAGAGGTGAACTAGCACCCACGTTTCGCCAACTATGTCAAGTCCCATGTAATAGGTGACGAGCCTATTTCCATATACGGGTACAAAAGTCGCAGAACATTGCCAGGTGGTATAAGAGGAACGCTGCTGCCCATTCCTAATCACTGATTTATCCTAAGTCGCCTTGTACACCCACGGGTGAAATTTGGGGTGGTGACAATGGTAAAGTCAAAGTCAAAATTCATTTATTAATATCTGGTATGATTACAATACACTTATGAATCGTCAAGACGCTAGATACAGAAAACCCGTGTGTCCAAGAAAAAAAAATAGTGGAGTGCGCAGCATGCCTCAGTCTGTAATGATAGGTCTCCCAAACCCGCCCACGCCCCGATCCGCAACGAAGCGCCGACCCTGCCGCGTTCAATACCACGATGGTACTAAAGGTATGGTAAGGTATGGTACTAAACGCATCAGGGCCCAACGCTCCGCTAGCAGAACGGCACGCAAGTAGGCTGTAGAGAAACCCACCATTGTCAACGAGTTATGACATTGCAGGTATTCTACTCTCCCGTCACCACACGGATAATACTTTTTTTTTTGGTTTAATTCTCCCTATATTTTAGGGAAGGCAAAGGGTCTAGCCCCTACAGCCAAGTCTTTAGTGTATATTTTATCTGTAGTCTTATGAAATAATGAGTGGGTGAAATGTATGAATGAAATGAATTTTACGTTAAAATATGGGTGCCACATATTTTAACGCATCTAGGGAGTGCTTGCCGCGAATTGAATGGTAACAGAGTTAATGATGGTGCTTGATGAAATGGATAAAATCACTTTTTATAGTGATCTTCACCACAACATCGAACACATAATGAGACTTATTTTCGATGATTCTGCGTAATTGCACATCAACACGGATGCTTGTGCATCGAAATAACACCACTTTCACAGCACAAAATCCACTCTGTAACAATTTTTGAATCATTGAAAATAAATCTGACTGACACCACGAAACGCGCCAAACACTCTCCCTCTTTTTTTTTAATCCTATACAACTTAGGGAAGGGCAAATCTTTATCGAATTTTCCCTTGGCTTGGGTTTCATTGAATCGAACTATTTTTTTTTCTTAGGTGCTGACTATAGTGTTGTTCACCCTAAATATTATCGATATTAATCGATACTCGAACTGTTGTTTGCGATTATGTCCAAATACTTCGCCCGCGATACGCCTTTTTTGACATGCGTGGTCCGACGCACGTGGGTTTAGCAATATTGCTATTTACCTGATTGTGTAAAAATAGCTAAAATCTAAACAGGCATTTAACTTGCAAATTGCTGTACGGTGAAATTTAACGGTTTAACCTTGATGCCTTGTCTTGGACAAAATTAATTGGTGACTACACTGGCGGTTAAGAAAACGGGGTATATACCTACCTACTATCTTAGAAATCATCAATCAACTATAGGTTTTTCGCTTTGTTACATGGTATTTTAGGTGATAGTTACAATGGCAACAGGGCTCGAGCCTATTGCCATTTATCGGACCAGTAAATCACAGTCTATTCCTAGGTTCTCATAATGAACCCTAGTTTTTTGCACATTTACCTATCTAACAACCGTAATAAGGAAAGTAGTGCATCCAATTTTAATCGTGCTTGGAGTTTCTACAGAATTGGAATCAAATTGGAAATACCTACTTATCTAAAGTAAAAATAGAAGTAAAGATAGCAGTGTGGTGACGGCAGAGTAGAATACAATTGTCACCTCCCCAAATCTCTCCCGTGGGTGTCGTACAAGGCGACTAAGGATAAATCAGTGATGATGAGGAACGGGCAGCACCGTTTCTTTTACCACCTAGCAATGTACTGCGGCTATTGTGCCCGAGAAATGGCAATGGGCTCGCCACCTATTACATCGGACTTGACATAGTTGCCGAAACGTGGGTGCTAGTTCCTCTGCCTACCACTTCGGTGATATAGGCGTGATTTATGTTTATATATCTGAAGTTGATGACAAATCAATAGTTCGTAAAGGAAAGCATGATTTATAAAACTATCTTCGAAGCTACCGACATAATTTAATGGATGGTGGACAAAATTGATATTAAACCAGCCTAAAGTAATTTTCTTGTGTAAATAAAAACGGATAATAAAAACAGATATAAACGCTTTAGGCAGCATGCCTGTTTTAGGCCCCATTCCCCTACATGCAGACATACATACCTTCACGATTACAACATCAGTAAGAGCAGGAAGAGTACAAGCTCTTGCCATCGATATTTTCAGTGCGCTGTCATGAAACTTTCTGGGCGTTGACCTCGCCATACAAATTCGATCCTTATGGTTGCCAAATAAGGTTGTAGATTACCTAGAACTCTACAACAAACTTAATTTAAAACAACAGAGGCCGTTCGTTCTCTTTACTCAGAAGTTACGTACTTCCAGATAGGTACCACTGAACATAGTAGGTATACCTCCCAAAGGTTCGATGTTGAATATCGTACAATTTTTTTGAGGATCCAAAAATTTTGATTCCTAAACGTCATGGTTCTACTTGAACGATCAATTCTTTTTCAGTTTAAAAGTATTTGCGTACATATATTTTTTCTCAAAGAGGGTGGTGTCAGGAAGGCTGTAAATCTTAAGACAAATGTCAGTAGGGATTTTTCATCCCAGTCTTTCCTTGCGTTCATCATCTCTCGATATGGTCCATTACATTATCACTATCACCTTTCCGGTGTGATAGATGATCTGAATGGAGTAGATAACTCGAAGATAAGGAACAAACTCCGTCGACCACACATAAATAGTGGCCATAAAGGAGATGAGTATTAAATCAATGGCTTGCCTAAAATTGCATTGCGTTCAGTCAAGTCATATCTTTTTCCAAAAGTATTTAATGCAACTTTTTATAGTTATTTAACTTAAGTTAGTAAGTTTACTACTAGGCATTTAATTAAACAAAAGTTAGTAAAGGAGCACCGACCAATCTGTATTCGGCCACGGTGGTGGGATTAGATTTCCCTATAATTTTCCATTCATCATGCCATTTGTCTCAACAGTGGAGAAATTAAAAGGCTGTTGAGGTGGTGCTGTGAGGATGGTAAAGTATTTAATTGGGGTAGCCATCTTGTTTGATTTATAAACAAAAAATTATCTTTTAATATTATTATTTTTTTTATAAAAAAATATATTTAAAAAAATTAAATAATAAGTATTTATTTCAGACAACTGGAATCCATAATGTTTTAGTAAAGGCTTAAAAACTATGTTAGTACTATAATTTTATATAAATATTTTGCAATTAAAACGTAATATAAAACGAAACTCCTAACGCCACCTATTGATTACATTTGAACACTAAGTATCAATAATAGATCGGTGTTCGATACCAAAGTCAAGCATAAAAAAAATAAGTGCGCGTGAAACCCAGTGACCCGTAGCAGGAGTTAAGTACTAACATCGCTAGATGGCGTTAAAAGTACCTTTTTGTGAATTTCTAAAATGTTACAATCCAATGATGATGTTCTTTTCTCTAATATCGTAATAACAACGATAGAAACGAACTAAAAATAATCACTTATAACATAATGGCACCACACCTATTATTACCACAGATAAGATTAAGAAAAAATAACAGAAATAAAAAACCAAAAATATGCACACTCTGAAAACAGTGTGAAGTCAACAGCCTCTCCTATTCTTGTCTTGTTCTTTATTGTATTATTCAGTAAATAAAACTACTTACAGCAGTGGTTTTCTTTTACTAGTATGAAAAAGGTGCAGATTGTACTTGTTATACCTATTATAAATTTTAATGAATTAAATAGTCTATTCGATTTTAATTTTAACATTATATAAATGTTAGAAAAATTAGTACAAAGATTTTGATGGTTAGAAAAAGCCCGCCTCAAGATCATAATTTTTCGAAATTCTTTTTCTAACCATCAAAATCTTTGTACGAATTTAAATAGCATATTCCACAGGAAAGTGCATAATGTGAAAAATTTGCATACTCTAGTGTATGTTTACAGGTCAGTACCTACGTCACCTGCTGAACTACTACGTGATAAGCTTACCTCCACAAAAATGTGCTGTCCGAAACCACAAATTGAATAATGCCGTTTATTTTGTGTTTATGTTTGTGTTGTGTCTGTTTATTTTCACGGCATCGCCTGTATCTGTTACAGAAACTAATATCACCAATTAATTGGATCTCAACACGTTTGCGTAGAGAGAAAAAATTGTCTAGCAATGATAACTAGCTTGATATATTCACTGATGTTAAGAGTTCATTTTACGAAAAATACAAATGAACATAAAACTATGTAGTATTTTATATAATATATATCCTGGAGACTTTTTGGTAACTGCAAATATTTTTGGATTTAAAAAGAGGTAGTAGAAGTAGATATGTTTTACGCTCCCAAAACACGTACAAAATATGTACTAAAATGCTGTAGCAACACACAATGACACTTTTATTATTTTACTAGATTGTCAAAAATTAAAAAGGATGGCATAACTAATTTTATAATATCTAATTTAATAGGAAGAAAAAAGACAGCTAGTTTTCGTCAATGCGCAAAAATTGTAAGTCAAGATTAACAAAAACAGAAGGAAGGTTAGTAGGTTTCTTGAGCTGTTTTATGCATTCTTTATGTATGAATACACTTTCAGTCAGATGATAAATATGTTTTATATTTTATATCCCTGATAAGTTTAACTTTCTTATAAAGTTAATTTCCATCTTTTAAGATTAACATCATAGGCAGACATTGTGTTAAATATTGAAATTGCATCATTGAAATGTACCAAACTTATTCTACTTAAGGTATTTGGCCGTCTAATGGTCCGTTCGGTTATATTTTAATCTTTGACAACCATCCCTCTTCCACTCGTTGCGCGCTGTATTTGCTGTCGCACTCTATCTTAATATGATACATTTTTAACAAATATTATTTATTTTCTTAATAATATTAACGAAAATCAAATAAAAATGTATACTACGCGCATGATAAGTAATCCCCAGACTTTTAAGTCTATTGGTGTAGTTGTAACAGTGTCGCATAACATAAGACGGCATTTTTGTAATAAATATCGGGAGCAATCAACGCATTCGCTGTCATCGCAAGACGGTAGGCTAATTAGCCTACTTTTTGGGTCGCACTTTTTGCATGCAAGTAACCTATCTACCTCTTTTTAAATATAATATAATTGGAAACAGCTAATATTTTTTTCGTGAATTTGGAGTTACTCCCATAGTGAAATGTGTTCAGTTTGATGGTCTGAATGAATTCCAAATATTTTTGCAATGACCAGAAAGTCTCCTGGTATTATAGTGTAAAATTCCTGGATTTATATTGCGGAATATGTCCCGGCCGTTAGCAACTCCATGTATCTAGTTAGTATCAGGGACAGCAATAGTAGGCCTGGTAACTGCTCACTTCTCTGCAATATGTCAAGACTTGAGTGGTTGTTGCCTGCTAGCCCTCAGACCAGCTTTCATAAGGGGCTGTCAGTATTATGTAGAGTGTGTTCGCACATTCCGGTCTATCCAGATCCTTGTCGTCACAAGCATTTGATGCGCATTTTCATTACTATATTTCGAAATTAATTAATAGCATGAATAACTAACCATGATTAAGCATGAATAACTAAAATAACCGGTTTGGAGATCCTTCGGGGAGGCCTATGCTCAACAGTGGGCGTCTTTCGGCTGAATGATTGAGCATGAATAAAGTAAAGTAGTATGGATTTTTTTAATATTTAATGGGGTTTGGTGAAATAGTAAGATCTCTGGCTCTTGGTCCCGGGTTTGAATCCTGATAAGGGCAAATTTTGTGTGAACACAGACAGTTGTTCCCGAGTCATGGTTGTTTATATGTTTATGCAGTATATTTATTTTCGATAGATGAAAATGATCAAACCTGATGAAATAGCGACACATTACTTGCTGTAATTATGGTGCCATAATGCCACTATTCAGCAGGGGATTCAGCTTAGAAATCCATGAATTCGACGAGCGGGTTTTACGCCATTATATATTTAATCAATAGCCAGTGATCTGACCATTCGACCAAAACAGCCGTTAATGTACTAAAGCTAAATAAAAAATCAATAGTTAGTGTTACACATCAACATTAGGCCTCTCATTCCATTACTCTGATTCATAATTTCTCGTTGTTCATACGCCCACGAGTCTACTACGGACTAATCATTGTCCTTGTTTCCTATGGAAAATTCGAAAAGCAACGAAACACCTACACACATCCTGTAATTATTAAAATCGATTTGGTACCATGCATGCTATAAACACAAACCACTGTTGAACTTTGACTGCCTATAGTCGGCACAAAAAGCGTTAGGGGGTTTTTGAGTAATGTCGACCGAGGGAGGTCAGCTTATAGTGGTCCATTGGATAATTTGAGGGGGGGCGGCGGTGGGGGCTGTCTATGCATAATGTAGCGGCAATCAATGGTAGGTGTTAGCCGGTGATTGTCGGGTGACGAACCACCGCAGGCTCTGTAGAAACGGCATTGCGACTCAAATATTTGATCTGTCTTTTTTAGCTAGCGCTATTGAGAATATACTTTTGAATATTTTATTTTCTAATCACTATTACAAATATTTGGCGAACGCACTGGGCTTGCGTAAACTAATTACGTAAACTAAGTACGTATGCAAAGGTCGGTCATAGGATGGGTGATCTATTCTCTGTGTTATTCTCTGCTATACTCTCCCATTCATAGGGAAGGTCTATGACCAACATTGGAGACATTGATGTGATGATGACGATGATGATGATTACAATCGTTTGCAAAGATTTTACAGTCAAATAGAAAAAGCACTATAGAATTGGATTACTTATGTTACTATAACCGGGGAACAAAATGGAATTGAATGTAATATGTCAAACACTCAAAACGATTTTACTGGTTACTAAATAACAGATACCCTTACAAAATGCTTCTATGTAATAGGCTATAAAAATCAAACTAATCTAATGAATGGAAATTTCTTTTAATGCTGTATTGCATAAAAAAGAAATTTTAACTGATAATAATTAAATCGGTAATGTTAATGTAAAGTGATAGCGCCTAAATTCTTATATCGAGACAAGTTGCCGCTACTATCTTTTGCGTGTGTAAGAAACAGAGGTACCTATTAATTTATCTAGAAGAGACAGTATCGTCTGCATTTGCCTTGATATATTTTGATTAATATCAATAACAAATAAAAATATTCATTAATTATAACACTATTCGACTCCACATTCTGTCACTGTTCTGTGAAATGAAGCCAAGGGGTCGCCTATAAGCTTACAGTGGCTCGCTGTAATTTCTATGTAAGCATTGTTAGTGTCCTAAATACAGTATGCCACAACTTACACAATACTTGCTAATAATTCCTCCGGCCAAATGCCTTGAACATTAAAGTGGGTCCGCTTAGCGTTTGCGATTTTCGAACTTATTTAATGAAAATAATAAGAAAGAATTATATAATGTCGAAAATCATACATACATAAGTCACGCCTATATCCCCGAAGGGGTAGGCAGAGGTGAACTAGCACCCACGTTTCGCCAATTATGTTAGGTCCCATGTAATAGGTGGCGAGCCTATTGTCATTTATCGGGCACAAAATTCGCAGTACTATTGCAAGGTGATATAAGAGGAACGCTGTTGCCCATTCCTCATCCTTTGTCATTGCCTCATTTATCCTTAGTCGCCTTGTACGACACCCACGGGAGAGATTTGGGGTGGTGACATTTGTATTCTACTCTGCCGTCACCACACGGCTTTAATGTCGAAAATCGATAGGAGAAAATTAACAGTATACACATACACAATATAGAGTATAATAGAAATGATTTGTTTGTTGCTTAATCTTATTATTATTCACATAAATTAGATTTATGGTGTAGGAACACCAGAAAAGTGAGTTAAAGAACATATTTTTTTCTAACATTTATTATCTACAGATTTTTAATACTAAAAATGTAACAAAATAACTAAGTAATTTATCAACAACCGCTCGACTTCAACAGAGCATCTTCCTGTAGTATATTTTTTAATTGTTGTTTGCTCGACGTGTGTTACGTCGAGCAAACAACAATTAAAAAATATACTACGTATTTATTACAATTCAGGCACTATCTTTCTTTATCTTAGAATTATCTGAAACTAAAAAAATGAATAGAATAAAACAAAAATAGTCCTAGTATCAAGCTTATTAAGTCGCTACACAGCGCGCTATCATACTGAAAAACTGTAGTTGCTTGTGTGTGAAAATAAAATTTGTATTAATCGAACCAATAGTAGCGACGAGGATGCGGCCGCGACCGCACGGGCCGTCAGTTCGGTGCCTGGTTAACAAAATTATAAATATTAGTAAAATTAGTATAGTGCATCAACTAAACAAACTTCTCATAAATTTATAAAATTTCCATTTTTAATAAGCTTTTCGTAGTTTTTATAGCAATTGACTCTGACCGTAATTACACAGAGGACGATTAATGACAAAAGAGGAGTTCTCAACTGTTGAACTTTTGGAAATTAGGTCAGTAATTTAGTCGAACTTTCGGTGTAATAATTTAATTTCTTTCAGACATTTTTAAAAACGTTTTAGTGGTAATTTTTACTACTAAGGGCCTGTTTCACATCATCATTATCATCATCATCACCAGCCCTTTATTGTCCCCACTGCTGGTGCACGGACCTTCCCTATGGATGGAAGAATATAGGGAGATTAGTCCATAACCCACCACGCTGGCCCAGTGCGTGTTGGTGGGTATTAACGACTACAGATGCAGCCGGGACCAACGGCTTAACGTGCCTGGCGAAGCATGAAGGAACTCGAGATAGTAAATTTTTGGTCACCCATCCAATGACCGGCCTTAGCGACATTGCTTAGTTTACGCAATCGCAGGCTAAGTGTTGGTGAACTCCAGTCTTAGTGTAGTGTGGTGACAGCATAGTACAATTTGTCACCACCCCCTATCTAGATGTCATACAAGTTAAAAGGCGACTAAAGGTTAAGGCAGCGTTCAAAAATAGGCAACAGCGTTCCTTTCTTCTTAATGTGTAATAACATATAGCCATAAACTGCGATTTACCTAGGTGTCGTAAATGATCGCCACCTATTAGATAGGATCTAATGATTGGCGAAACTTGGGTGTTAATTCACCTTTGCCTAATATTTTCTTCTCCCTGCCCTGCTCCCAGTCTATCTGGGGTCGGCGCAGTATGTCTCCTCTTCCATTCATATCGATCAGACGTCATCAAGCCATCCACTCCCTTTTGATTCATATCATCCATCACACCGTAGAGGTGCTAGTGATGAATGAATGTATAGAAAAGAGACGGAACGGCCCATGTCGAGAGACCAACGGAGAGAGTGATTGGAATGACAACATTCTAATCCATGCTGCTCAAGGTTTTACAGCCGGCCGCCTGCCTGACACTAACCCTCCTTTGGAATGCTGTTGTTGGTGGTTTGCCCTCCACCATTCGGGTGCCCCAAGGTGCTTTTTGGCCTACACCGGGCAATTTCCCTTAGTCGACTTTTACGACACCCACGAGATGGGCTGGCCTATTCTACGTTATTTGTTCGCTCCCAGGCCAGCATAGAAGACCTCTGCCTAACCCTTCGACGATAAATTAAGCGTCATTTATGTATGTATTAAATAAGAGAAAAATAATCGCAGGTCAGATCAGTCACTGATCGTGCAAATACAATGGAATGTTATCACAGTTTCCTTAAGTGCTAATCCCGCCGACAACTTTAAGCGAGGCAAAATTTTCAACCTGTTCAGGCACATAAATGTTGCAAACAGAACTTAAAGTTCATGCTCTTTTCATTGGTGAATGTTTAAACGGGGAGTGTAACTTAAGTTGCGGGTACCGAGCCGGAGAATAACAGTTCTTTTAACGTTTGATCTTGTTTGAGTGGTTGCAGATGCTTTATATACTCTTTGCCTATTTCGTATTATCAATTAAAAATAACAATATTTAATATTGCTCACAATACCACCCATCATCTAGTAACGGTCGCACTCAGAGTCGATTTTATGACCATTATAAGGGCATTAAAGTAAAGATTAAATAAAATTCACTCTCAGAGTGAGTTTATGGTCACTGTATCATAATAGATAGTGATGATAATTTAATTTTAAGTGACCGATGAACCCTACTTATGTCTTAATGAGGTGTTTTTGACATTTCAAAAGTAAGGTTGTCTTGTAAAGTATGTTACCAGAAAAATAAGGCCACCGACTACAAATGAAATGGGATAAAGAAAAGAAATAATGTTGATCCTACAACAAAAAAAAATGGATCGATTCACTTTGCCTTTAAGATAGCATGCAAATAGTTCTTTGGTATGACAAAGTACTTATTGATGAATGTGGACTGAAAATCACCATTTATCAAGTCAAGGCTGTCTCAACATGTGCCATGAGAGAGACAATTCTCAGACCTTGGAGTGCAAACTACGGGGTATATAACTAAATAGTAGTATTACTGTTAACCACTTAGAAAAATATGAAATCATATGTTAGAAAGTTTTTCAAAATTAGTCGTAGGTCAGACTAGGAACAAAGTAGATAGCCGTAACCGTGTAGACTAGACATATATAAATACTTTTAAATACAAGTGATTATAAACTGCTACTGTAAATAAATCAGTAAAATATCGTTCAGATCTGAATTTTTTATTTATTTGTGTCAAAAGGTCTTGTAATTTAAGTTTTATTCTTATCTATGACGTGAAAAAGTTACATATCTACTTTACTACAAAAATTACTAAATACCTTTGTATTTAAATGCAACTAAGGTTTGTTACTATGCGATGCCATTTTATACTACTCTGGTAACATATTGGTAAAACAGGAGATATTATTGCGGTCGTTCCTCATTTACGAAAAGTAGCAGATGCGAGAGCCAGGAACTCTTGACGCGACACTTTACATACCAATTATTAAAGTTATATACAGAGAAATAACGGCATTGTTCCTTGCCCATTTGGGTATTGTTAATTAATGTATGGTGTTTATGTATATTGAATGTATGGTGTATTCGAGCAAAGCCTTCAGGAGCTTACAAGATTTACACTAATACCAACAATAGATTGGATTTATTATTTTTGAAACATAAACATTTTCTAACAACTATTATTTTATCCTAAGACATTGCTTGTTTGTGAAAAATCTGGCTATTTTTATCAATGCTTAGTAAAGGTAACCATAATTATTGATAATATTTCCTAATGCTTAAATCGTTTAAAATATATATATTATACGTTTACGTACCCTTTTATAGGCTGCGGAAGCCTTGAAGCTGTACTTAAATGATGAGTTAACGCAACCCATTGTTTTGTGATATTGTATTGTTTTGAGTGCTTTAGGGGTTATTCTTCTTGCTTTCATTGCATCTAAATATTATCTCTATATCTTATCAAAATCTGTCGCCATAACAATAATGTTACATCATTATTGTGTTCCGACAATGTGTGACAAGATAGCCAGCCCCTCAGTGGTTGAGGGATCCAGGTGAAGCCTGATCAATTCCATCTTCAGCCCTTATCGTCACTTACCATCAGGTGGGATCAAGGGCAAGAAAGAAGAGCTTCCCTGTCCAACAAAGAAAAAAAATCTAAATTAGCGCAGCGATGTATTAATACAATACACCTTGTGATATCTCTCAAATTCCTATTGAATAGACAGACATTCCCGATTCCTATAGAGTGAGTATTCTGACAGAACCGAATAAGATGTTAGAAAGTGCAAGATTTAAGAAAGTTTAGCTAAATACAGGGCATGCTTAGTTTAAGGAAAACCCATATAACTGCAGGAGCTTTAACTACGTTATTTTATTTTATGTGCAGTTATCTAGCAGTTGTACCTACTATGATCATTCAAAATTTAAACTCTTTTTTTTTTAAATGATACATTTGGCACCTACTCCAGAATACCATCGATATATTTACTTATTACTTACGCATAATAAAAGTAGGTTAGAGGAAATTCGCGACCCAGTACCATTTCGCAGTGTCACGCCGCGTAATGATAAATGTTCGCCTTTTATTAGCGGCGACGCCGATGGAGGTCTAAGGGCTATTAATTTGATTACTTCTTCGCTGTAATGGATTGGGCTGAGGTTTTAGAGTTTGCTTTTGCGTTTTAAAAAACTGTATCCGAGTGTTGATATGCTATTTTCTTATATTGAGTGACTTTCGTTTTACGTGATACTAGATGCTGGCCATGTTGGCCTGCTGCAAGGCCTGTGAGCGAACAAATAGGCCAGCCCCAACTCATCCCATGGGTGTCGTAAAAGTTGACTAAGGCAGATTGCCCGGTGTAGACCAATAAGCACCTTGGGGCACTCGAATGGTGGAGGGCAAACCAGCAACAACAGCATACCCAAAGAGGGTTGGTGTCAGGCAGGCAGCCGGCTGTAAAACCTAAGCCAAAACCTTGATCAGTATGGATTGGAATGTTGTCATTCCAATAACTCTCTCCGTTCATCGGTCTCTCGACATTGTCGGTTTCGTCTGTTTTCTATACATTCATTCATCGCTAGCACCTTTCCGGTGTGATGGATGATATTATGTATCAAAAAGGATGGATGGCTTGATGACGATATATACTGGGAACAGATATAGGTACTGGGAACAGAGCAGGAAGAAGAAGCTGACACTACAGACGTTGTCCTGTCTTAGCTATGATTTTTTTTAAATCGAATAAACAAGATGCCGCGAACAAACAATATTTATGTTCAATACGGCTGTAATGAAAAAAACTATTCCAAATATATTTTAAAAAGGAATGCTGCATTTTCTTGATTTTTCTTTCCGTAAGAACCTTCTACAAACTATGACAAAACTTTTAACAACAAGATGAATATAATAGGTAAAGTTGTTCTAAAGTTATGGCGGAATACCAACGGAAACAGGGATAACTTTTGATTTATTTTGGAGTTGCTGTGACAATTTGGCTTTGAAAAGGCTTTGAAGGCCTTCACTGATGTCGTAAAATTTGAAAATTTTCATGTTTTTTATTAGAATTTACATGGTGTTGGTTACTTATTGGACAGTGGATTATTGTACCGTGCAGTGCACGAAAGGTTACCACGAACTGTCAAATATTCGCAATCGCCTCTAGACTTATAGAAAACGCGTTGCGGTTAAAAACAGTATGGAGACATATTTTCATAATTCTGTATACATATAGTCTCAGGTGTTGTTGTCTGTTCAATCTAAAGTGTACCTAAACGATATAGATAATAGAAGTTGTTTTTGCCTAAAATATGCTGTAACAGTAAAACCATTCAAATATAATTTGAAAATGCAAACGAACATTACCCCTCATATCTATGATGTACTAGTTAGCGATAAAATCTATGAGCTACTGAATGTAAAACGCCGCCATTTACCTACTGATTGTTTGTTTTAACCCAAATAGAACGGTTCTTTTCGGTTTTCAAAGGCAAAATACTTATGTATATTTTTTACTATTCACGTTTCTAACTATTCATATATTTTAAACGAATGTAACGGTTCGATATTTCCATACTTGATACCGCCCAATAAATACCAGTTATTTCTCAAAAGTAATTTTTTTTTTCATCGTGGCTCTAAACATAGGCGTATTTTCAACTGCCTCTATACATACCTAATATAGCAATATAGGTATTCTTTGGAAAGGGTTAATAACTAATATAGGTATTTACCACGCACATTTTGCCAACTATATGTTAGATCCATGTAATAGCATAATGCTCTCCATTATGCTAGAAACACATTTTTGAAACACGACGCGACTCGGTATAACGCGACGCGTGTTGAGTTGAACCAAGTATAGTTTTTCTATGACCAGAACCACACTATGAACATCCGACGCGAACGCCGGTTGTTCTGCGTCTACACGTGGAGTCGCGTCGCGTTTCAATAATGTGCCGGGGTCATAACCATGATATTGATTGATCATCTCTGTTTAACCTGTAGTCACCTTAGGAGTGGTGACGATTGTATTCTGCTCTGCCGTCAACATACGTCATTTTAAAATAATATTGCATTTGAAATTAATTACTAAGGGCCAGTTTTTTGATGTATAGTTAGCTGTTAACCATTTGTTAAAAATTGTTACTTATCTGTAAATATCACAGATATTTACCAATTAGTAACAATATCAGACTGATATTTATCCATTAGTAACATTAGTAATTAAAATATGTATCAGGCTTATATTTAGCAATTAGTAACAGTTTTTAACAATTGGTTGAGTTAACTATGGATCCAAAAACCGGCCATAAGACTAACCTATTTCTATCCTCTTCAAATCCAGGAATGCTAGTGTCACAATAGAAAAATGTGCTCTAAGCTAACGTGAGAAGACGCAAAATGGGTTGCGGATCATCAGGGAACGTAGTCCCGGTGCCGGACGAGGTAGCCAACGGGCACAGTAAGCCGAGCAACGGCGTCAAGATGAACGGTCGCCATGACAACGAGCACGACGACCTGCCGACTGTCGTGTTGCCTGAGACCCCGTTGAAGCCACGTGAGTTCTTTTTTTACTTGAATATTGAATGATGAATGAATGTATAGAAAAGAGACGGAACAGACCATGTCGAGAGAACGATGAACGGAGAGAGTGATTGGAATGACAACATTCCAATCCAATACCACTGAAGGTTTTGGCTTAGGTTGTACAGGCGGCCGCCCGCCTGATACCAACCCACTTTGGGTATGCTGTTGTTAGTGGTTTGCTCTCCACCATTCGGGTGCCCTAAGGTGCTAATTGGTCTACACCGAGCAGTCTCCCTTAGTCGACGTTTACGACACCCATTCGGTCGGTGCTGGTCCATTCTACGTTATTTGTTCGCTCCCAGGCCAGCATAAAAAAACACCAGCCTTCTCTATAAAAATAAATATTTCTTACACTCACACATATAATCTAGCTCAAAGTAAGTACTAGGTGACGGACTAAGATTAATATCCCCTTAATAATTGTATATAACAGATACAGAACGATGACCGGAGAAAAAAATAAAGGTCTGTGTTCATCACAAAAATTTTCCCCTACCAGAATTCGAACCCGGCACCGAACCGAACCTCTTGGCCGATAGCCAGCGATCTTACCATTCCACCAAACCGGCCGAAGGCCTATGGATGGAGCAGTATAGGAAGCATGAGCCATAACCCACCCAGCTGACTCAGTGCGCACTGGTGGGTATTTACGACTGCAGTTGCATACGGTTTGACGTGCCTTCCGAAGCTTGAGGAACTCGAGATCATACATTTTTGGTCATCCATCCAATGACCGGCCTTAACGAACACTATGCCACTGCCCTAGCGAGCTCCTCAATGGAATGCTACCATGCGCCTTATTGAACAATATTCTTGGCAAAGTCATATGTATAATAATTTCAAAGGCTTCAACAGCTTAAATACTCTGAAGTATCGGATACAACGGAGTACTGGAAGAATGTTTAAGCTCTGCTAACAGGAAGGCTTATCTCTGCTGTGCAAGGCTATTGTGCTATTGATAGAAAATCAGACGGTATTTCGTCAATTTGGATGGTTGATTGAGCATTTGATGCCTATCGTAGATGTATTTTAGCGCGGTAATCAAATTTGTGCACTAGAAAAACAGACATAGAATAAAAACCTTTGTCTTGTTTTATTGCATATCATAATTTATTATGAAAAGATAAATAAAGTCCTGACCAATCATGTCTTAGATATGCATGAACATTAATATTTCCTGCGTTATGATTGGACGTCAAAAATAAATAAATATTTTGTACCCTCACATCTATTCTAGCCTTACTTAAAGCAATCAGCCGGCCAGCCAAGTGGCTTATCTATTCGAAAGCATGAAAAACAAAAGTAAGAAACTGACGTATTATTTTCTTTGTAATACGTCAGTGTCATACATTTTGTATTCTATTCGTTCGATAGATTAGCCACATGGCTAGGGGGGCAGCCCCCATAGCACGGGACGTGGACACATCTCCTTCGGGGGAAAGAAAATCTTTTCCTCTCGCTCTAACTGCCACCGAGACAAAACACTGTCAAGTTGTGGAGAGAGACTTGTCCACGTCCCCGTGCTAGGCCCGCAGGAGTACAAGCGCTCTATAAATCAATGTGGTTTTGCAGCAATCGCATTCGAGATTCCCCTGGAGGAGATTGACGGAAACCGCCGGGAGAATTCCACTCCACCTCCTCATCTGCAACGGCTTCTACAGCCATCACAAGCTGAGCTTAGCCTACCAGACATTCAAGAAAAGTTAGCGGAAGCTGAACAAAGGCGGATGTCTGTAAGTAAATTGTTCAATTTTGTCCTTTTCTTTACTCTTTTTTATGGTTTTTGTTTTGTGTTTTTTTTTATGCTAGACAGAGAAGCTCATGCCCTTCATTTCACCTGATGGTAAGTGACGATAAGGGTCGAAAATGGAATAGAGCTTCAACTGGAACCCTCAACCACAGAGGGGCTGGCTATCTTATCACAATTGTCAGAACACAATAAATCTGTTAACATAATTATTAAGGCGACAGATTTTGATAAGATGACGGTAGCTAACCAGGCGGACTCCAAAGAAGCAACCAAACGGAGAACAAATTGTTTCACCCCTGGGGATCGAACACTGGACCTTTAGATATTAATTCCGGTAGATGAACCACTATACCACGGAGGTGGTTAAGTTATTAATTAGGGAGGTGTTTTCAGTTTTGTAACATAATTAAAATGTAATAATAGTTCAATAACATGACTGTACATTACATTACATTTTAATGGCGGATCAATTCTTCTGGCGTATTCCAATTTCAACATTAATTGGCGCCATTGTAGAATTTAATTAGTTAATTTAATTACTCAGTGCAACGCAGTGCGCTTTCATTACCGGGGGCAAACTACCCTCAAAGGATAGATTGAGAAGCGTTCTTACAGTACGCAAATTGATTTTGCAAAATGAATGGCTACTTCAATTAAAATTGTTACTATGGCATATTATTAATTAACTTCTTTGAGGCATAATTGGGTCCCTCCCTGCTGCAATTTTATTTAACGAAATCACGCGCCAGATATTTTTTAGTTACATTGAAACATACCACAACAATATTAATATTATAATATACGTATAGTGGTGGCAGAGCAGAATACAATTGTCACTACCCCCAATATCTTCAGCGAGTGTCGTATAAGGCAATGTTTCTGACTTTGTGAAAAAATCAGACAAATTATTATCCTGATGCGGGAATCAAACCCACATCCTCCGCAATACGGGTAGATGCCAACCTCTTTGCTGACCAGGGGCCTTACCACCAACGTTTTGTCAACCGCGTTTGGATCGCACTGATACTTCATGGTACGGCCACAGGACGTATTTTTTTTTATATAATATTTTTTGTAACATTTATAGGTAAAGTGCAATATACCTTAAAAGTAAATGGTATTTAAATAAAAACTAATGTGATAATTAGAGTGATTCAAAGAACAATATGAATAAAGGTATTTAGATAAATGAAAACCTGACGTAGTTTGTATTGAACCAGACATCTCTAATAACGAGTTTTTAATAGCGTCTTAAATGAACTAAGGTCTATTGACAAAATTAAATTCCTTTATGACATAATTTAATAATAATAATAATAATAATTTATTTCAGAAATTGCATTCCATAGTGTTTTAGTAATTACAAAAATAACTTATACGCTAGGGTTAGTTAAATCATTTGATTTAATTTAATTTAATTTAATTTGATAACAATAAATAAAAAACTATATATATTAGACCTACCTAATGACTACTTAATGACTTACATTCAATTGTTTCAGATTTTACAGCAAAGGGCTGCGTCGGCACAAAAAAGATCGCAGAAAATGTTGAAATCTTCACACGAAATGAGTCGCCTTGACTCCAATCACGTATGTATTATAATATTTAATTAGTTAAAAAATTTGGTGATTCCCGGATCGTAAGATAGTATAATTATCTACAAGTCCGTGGCACGACTTGTCTTCATTAAAATTTATGGTTTTATAACTGCCGCACTCAGAGACGTCAAATAACGTTAATGAGTACTTAACGTCAAAAAATTACAATTCAAAACTAGTCGCTATTCTCGTCGGGTCTATGGTTTAGATTTAAATGAAAATTTTTGACATTAAATACTCATTATCGTTATTTGACGTCTCTGAGTGCGCCAGTAAATGTTGCGTTGTAATGAAGATCGTTAAGAACATTATATGATTGATGAATGATTAAAATAAGAGAGAACGTCATTCCGGATATAAATAAGTGTCATTTAATGGTCTGGCTTTATTGATACGGACATGTTATATGAAGAAATCAAATTCAAGTGTCTAAAATGGTAATATTTTTATTAAGCTAACAAAATTTAAATTGTATGTTTCAGGAGCTCTCAGACACGATCAAACATGGTCCTGCTACTGCCACCATCCCACCAGAGCCTGGCATCTGTGAAGACAGATACATCAGCTAGGGCCTTTTTTTCAATACTCACACAAAACTTAATGGATGAATCACTACTCAATATAATTTAGTCACCAGCCGTACAATCAAAGACTTAAATAACAAACAAATTTAATTTGTCAATATAATTAATACAATATCGACCTCTTAAAGCATTTATGAAACCATAGTAGAAGCGAGACGCGACATCTTCAGTGTATCGCGGCGTTTCCAGATATAGTCAGAACAAATTCGAAAAAAATATTGTGGGTTTACGGAAACAATGCACAAAAGTATCTGTTTCAAGCAGTGTGCCCGCTTTGGGTCCCGTCCCCTCCTCCGTTGACGCTTCAAATGGTTGGCTGGAATTTCCCTGAACTGTGGGCCATACATTTTCTGTAACTATAATAAGTAGTAGTACTACTTAAATAGATAAGTAATTAAAAAGATAATTAAGTAAATCTAAGTTATCTAATAAAACAATCAGTCATGAATAATTCCTGTGGGTATTTCGTGTAATGTCCAGAGAATATAGATATCACCTTAAAATTGTAAATACCGTTAGATTGGAATCAATCGAGAGACTGCAAAAAAAATTGTGAACATAATTATTGCTCTCCTGATACAATTTAATGCATTATTTCTCGATAGTTTAGATTAGGTTAGGTTAGTACATAAACCAACGAAGTAAGCCAGTAAGTTGTGCTTTTATAGAAGTTAGCAGATAAATTGTTACGAATTCAAATTTTTCGAAAGTCTACAATCTTGCGAGTTAAATCTAACGTAGACAAAGAGATCGATAACTATGTAATAGTAACTAATCTTAAATTTATGTTTATTTGTGGACGATTAACTTTGTTGCTAATTGTACCTACTAAATAGTTAAGAGTTTTTAAAGTTTTTAATGTCTGACATATAAATAAATAATAAAACAACTATATAATTATTACAATTAATTCGCCGTGTGGTGACGGCAGAGTAGAATACAATTGTCACCATCCCAAATCTCTCCCGTGGGTGTCGTACAAGGCGACTAAGGATAAATCAGTGATGAGGAATGGGCAGCAGCGTTCCTCTTATACTACCGTCCTGACAATGTACTGCGACTTTTGTGCCCGATAAATGGCAATAGGCTCGCCACCTATTACATGGGACTTGACATAATTGGCGAAACGCGGGTGAGAATTCACCTCTGTCTACCCCTTCGGGGATATGGGCGTGATTTATGTATGTATGTATAATTATTACAATTAATCAATGCTGTTTGTTTTCTTTTACATAGAATAACTGTAGGAATAGTTAAGTCCATGTATTAGAAAATTTAAGTAACACAATGTACATAATACTCCGTATAATATCTATATTGTTTTGACAATTAAAACAACTTCCATGCTGGCCTAGGAGCAAAAAATAACAGAACAGACAGATAGGTAAAATTCAATGCAATAAAATATTAATGATTTTCGAAGCCAATGATTATTCTAAAAGCATTAGAATTGTATAGTGTTGAGATTGCACTTATTTTTAAAAGAAAAACAATTATTATTCAAGTATTAAATACCTACCACCATTCTGTTATATAATAGTCTATGCCAATTCAGCAGGCTAACTGATTGAGAAAAATAATCCTATTTTTGGCTTTGATCAATAATTTCATCTTTTTGGGAACTTTTATATAACTTGTATAGTTATTTTGATAATCGGCTTTTTGCGACGAATTTAAAATAATGTTGCAGAAAAAGTAAACAAGTAAAATGTAATCATTCTAAAAGAAACTCTATCCCCGTCTGTTTGCCAACAATAAACGTATTGTCTCGTCGCTAACCAGCGTACTCTATTCGCTTGGCTGGCTCCTGTGCCGGAAGAACTCGAGATAATATGCTTTTGGTTATATGTTTTAAAATCGAAATTAATTGCCCCTTATCATCCATCAACCGAAAATAATTGAGATGGTTTGAAAACCAATCAATAACCGCAAATAATTGAGATCTCCTTGGGAATGGCTTCAAAGCTACACCAATGGTTCTAAAATATTATCTGACAAAAACAACAGCATGTCAATTTCGAATCGAGACAATCTTATAGACTATAACGAGAATATTTTAATTTTTTTCTGGGTTTTTTTTTGTAGTATACTTTCTAATAAGTATTTATTATAATATTCAAATAATTTTTTATTCTCGCATAGGCTCAGCAATAGGCGGGTTAGTATAAGGAAGGTGGCCTGCCACAAAACCTAGTAATATCCTAGAGCCGTATGACTCAAACTGTCATTTACATTTTAACGTTGAAAATCATTTGGACAAATTTACCACTTTGTACAGAAAACATCACTAAACATGGTGACACTAAATCTGATGATGACTGTACAAAGTTTGATTTATAGTAAACTAGCGACCCGCCCCGTTACGCTCGGGTGTATATTATAAACAGACTAACTCATTATGAAGACCACATCAAAATCTATTGCGTCGTTTGTTGCTTATGAAAAGTCATAGTGCCTACAAACCGAAGGAGGCGGAAAGCGACTTATTATAAACTACGTAAGGATTTGAACAAACTGAGTAGCATGAAGTATCTCTAGTTGATTGCTCTATAGTTTGTAGTTTTACAGAGAAATAAGGAAAAACTGCTCGTTTCATACGACAAAGTCATACTCCGTCGAGCAAAATACATAAAAATAAAATATGCGCATCATTTCCATTTATATCACTTTACAAAGTTGTTGATGTGATTGGAAAGAGGTTTGCAAGGATATTATTAGTACCTACACCTAATTCATGTTCTATCATCGTTCATTCTTAAAATACTGACATATTCTTTGCAGTTTATCAATGCTTACTTAATTATGGTTATCCGTCATAACAATGAATAAAATGCATAGAAATCGTCAGTACTTTCAGAATGATCGCCGATACAATAAAAATATCCTGATACAAAGTTGTTGAGTGTATATCCCATTTATCCACAATCGATTAGTCAGATCAAACCACATTTTGCTATGAGATCTTACGTTATGGGTGGCGAGCTCATTGTCATCTATCTAATACGTAAATCACTGTACATTACTAGGTGGTATAACTAGAATTTATACCACATTATAAAAAATATGATGATCTTATCATAATAACATTTTTATTTTCCTTCTTAGAGCTCTTCATTCTTCGCATTTATTTTTGAAACAACTTTTCCTATCATGGCTAGTTGAAAAAGTATTGGTATGTCATAATGCGTGTCTCGAATTTAGAGTGTTTCACAAGTTTTCTTTGTGACCCTTCCGACAGTTTATGGGTTGGGATATTTACTAAGGTATTTATATACCAATACTGACTTATCATTTGATTTTAATTACTAGAACATTATAATTATGTATAAATTTTAGAAAAAATATTGCATAGTTTTCTTTTCATTACAAAATTAGACAAGAGGTCATGTGGAATCATATAATAAATCGCTCATTTGGTGCAACATTGACGTAATTGTAAAATTTTGTGTTTTTATAGGTGTAGAAAATATGGATTAAATGAATATTTCCTTTTGATCATTGTCAATACACCTCCTGAATAAAGAGATAAACAGCCCCCAGATTGCGAAACGTTCGAGCCCCAGCTTAAATCATATTCTTTCAAAAAAAATTACATAAATCACGCCTATATCCCCGAAGGGGTAGGCAGAGGTGAACTAGCACCCACATTTCGCCAATTATGTTATGTCCCATGTAATAGGTAGCGAGCCTATTGCCATATATCGGGCACAAAAGTGTCGCAGTACATTGCTAGGTGGTATAAGAGGAACGCTGCTGCCCATCCCTCATCACTGATTTATCCTTTGTCGCCTTGTACGACACCCACGGAAAAGATTTGGGGTGGTGACAATTGTATTCTACTCTGCCGTCACCACACGGCCAAAAAAATTAAATTATTTTATAATCCCCAAACAAAAAAATTAGAAAAATAAACCTTAGAACGGTTAAAAGTTGGACGCCGTGCATCACAATGGACGGATACCTACTCTTATAAAAAGTTTAAGCCTGATTGATGGGAAAGCCGCTTCGGCATATTAATAAACTTAATCAATAGGGGGTTCAATGGGCCCTTAATAACCGGGGGAGCTCGTTTTAGAAAATTATTTTCAGCTCGCACAATATGAAAATATTAAAGGCTGGCATAAATATTTGCTTATTATAAGACCAATTTACAATATGCAAATATTAAACAGTTCGGACTTATATTTTAAAAACAGATACGAACCTATTATCCAAAGAGAGTTGGTGTTAAGGGAGGTGACCGACATCCATACTGATTGATGATAGTATGGATTAGAATAGAATGTTTTCATCCCAATAACTTTCTCAGTTTATCACTCTCGTGACTGGGCCCTTTCCGTCATTTTTCTAAACATTCCTTTATCACTAGCACCTTTCCGGTGTGATGGATGATATGAATCAAAATAAAGTGGACGACTTGATGACGTCTGACTGTTAAGAATGGAAGAAGAAATTTACAGCGAGGGCTGACCCCAAAGTAACTGAGAACAGAGCAGGAAGAAGATGATGTCATACAAACCTTATAAAACTTATAACTTCAAATATTTACTCCTGATATGACTCCTCCTGCCTTCAAAAATGGGGTCGGTGTAGCGAGAGATTTGGCAAGATATAGAAAGCAGCCATCTTGGGCCTGATTCTCTAATGATATTATCTAATGAACGTCCTAATGCATTAAGTTTTTTTTTTGACAGCAAAGGGTTTTTGATTTGTTTCTCTTTTATAGTCAATAGAATGTTATCGGATATCAAATTTAATAACGAACCTTAAAATAACAACCCTCCTGAGGTAAGAACAGCAGATAAGGATAAAACCACCAAAAACGCAAAGCTAATTAGCTACTTTTGTTCTCCGAAAACTTTGGAATCTAAATTTTTAATTCCCTTCAATTTCCATCACACTTTGGGAAGTTGTATGGCCGGGTGCAATCTTGGTGGTTGCGGATGTGTTCCGTGGTAGTAAAAAGCAGGGTTCATAAAAGTAACTGACTGTACTTCTAAATATGTACACGGTTACAATATATACAAACTGGACAATAAACATAAATCGGAAATAATATTTACAAGGCTTAGAAAATAACCATCTCTCTAGCTCGGAATAAAATTCTCATCTAATTAATTTGACAACTGTCACTTAGTGAAAAACATTGTGTTTGTCAAACATAGACAAACAATCAAAGGCGGTCGCATTACAAGAACGCCACACCACCCCCCCACGGAGAAGGAAAACCTAGTAGAAATTATAAACATCTAAATTTGACGCGTCTACCAGACCGAGTAGTGTACGGCGCGGTAGCGATGGCCGGAGTTGGCCCTGGGCGAACAGAAGGTGCAGGTTTTTCAGTCTGCTCTGGATGATCAGAAGACGCAGGCTTTGCAATCTGCTCTGGATGGGTGACAGTGTGTTCAACAAAAGCTGGTTTCACACGATCGATACTGACGACAACACTTTTGCCCTTGATGTCCAAAGTCATAGTTTTGCCATCGCTGGCACGATTAACAACTTTATAAGGACCCGTATAAGGTGGCTGTAAAGGACGTCTAACTGTATCATCCCTTAAGAAAACGTGTGATGCAGAAGAAAGATCTTGAAAAATAAAAGTTGATGGTGATGAATGTCGAGATGCTGGAATAGGTCTTACAACTGACATCTTACGACGTAGTTGTACGACAAAATCCGATGGATTGTCAATTACATCTGATGGGGTTGATGAAATAAATAACTCACCTGGCAAACGAAGAGGTTCTCCATAGAGCATCTCCGCGGCTGTGGATTTAATATCCTCTTTGAACGCGGAACGCATGCCAAGAAGAACGAAAGGAAGTGAACGCACCCAAGAATCATGATGGCACATGAGAGCAGCTTTAAGCTGGCGGTGTACTCGCTCGATCATGCCATTAGCACCTGGGTGATAAGATGTGGTCCTTATTCGTTTAGTGGCAAAGTGAATCATCAGTCGACGAAACAGGTCAGACTCAAACTGAGTACCTTGGTCTGTCGTGATGATTGATGGTACCCCAAATCTCGAAACCCATTCTCTAGTTAAGGTGTCTGCCACTTCTTCTGCGGTAATGGAACGCATAGGCCAAACCTCAGGCCATCTCGTTACTCGGTCAATTGCTGTCAAACAATAGCGAAACTCATTGCATAAAGGTAGAGGACCAATAATGTCAATGTGAATGTGACTGAAACGACCAGATGGAAGGTTGAAATCACCTAACGGAGAAGAATTGTGACGTGAGACCTTAGCTCTTTGACAAACCTCGCAAGCGCGTGCCCACTGCTTACAATCCTTATTGACCGAAGGCCAGACATAACGCTCTGTCAAAAGGCGAGCAGTTGCACGTGCGCCAGGATGGCTTAAGTTATGAAACTTATCGAAAACTGCTTTACGAAAGGAAGGGGTCAAATATGGACGTGGCTTGCCTGTGGATACATCACAAAAAATGGAAACGTTTGTACCAGGAACGACGACGCTTGTCAACTGGAGACTGGAGCTCTGACGCATGTCTGATAGTTCGTTATCTGACTCTTGCGACTTCGCGAGGGCTTCATAGTCCTGTTCAAGAGCAATAGCTTCGACTCGAGATAAGGCGTCAGCCACGACATTGTCCTCACCTTTAATATACTTAATATCAGTTGTAAATTGACTGATAAAAGACAGCTGATTTAATTGGGCAGGGGGCAGTTTCTCCCTGCGCTGTACGAAAGCGTACAGCAATGGCTTATGATCCGTATAAATAGTGACGCTCTGAACCTCCAAAATATAGCGGAAATGCTGTACACTTTCGTACACCGCCAACAACTCTCGATAGTAAGTCGGCCACTCTGTCTGCTTTTTAGTAAGCTTCTTACTAAAGAAAGCAAGAGGAAACCACTCACCATCGACTCGCTGTTGAAGACAGGACCCAATATGTACAGAAGATGCATCTGTAAACAGTCCAAGAGGTGCGTCATTAACCGGATGTTGCAATTGCGTAGCTCTGGACAAACTCCGTTTGCAAACTTCAAATTGCTCCAGTAGTTCAGGCGACCATGTGAATGGTTTATTGCCTTTACCATTTGTGGCAACTACTGCATCAATCAATGGAGCTTGAAATTGCGCGGCCTGGGGTACGAATCGACGGTAGTAGTTTAACATACCGAGAAAACGACGCACACCCTGGACGGTTTTCGGAGCTGGAAAATCCAAAATAGCTTGAACGCGGTCCTGAGGAGGGCTCGTACCTTCTGGACTGACATGAAAACCAAGGAAGGTAAGTTCCCGAACGCCGAAAGTACACTTCGATGAGTTAATGACAACTCCATACTCCTGAAGGCGTTTGAAGAGGATACGCAGATGTTCGCAGTGGAGAGCCTCATCCGCAGAGAAAATAAGAATGTCATCCACGTACGGAAAACAGAAATCAAGACCCCGTGTGACCTCATCGATAAACCTCTGAAAAGTTTGACCGGCGTTTCGAAGGCCAAAGGTCATGAAGGGGAATTCGAAGAGGCCAAACGGGGTAACGATGGCTGTCTTCGGTATATCCTCTTCAAATACCGGGATCTGATGATATGCTTTTACGAGATCTATTAGGCTAAAAACCTTAGATCCCGCAAGATTATGAGCGAAATCATTTATGTGACGGACTGGGTACCGATCAGGGACAGTTCTGGCGTTAAGGGATCGGTAGTCGCCACAAGGTCGCCAACTACTGTCCTTTTTCAAGGTCATTTGTAGCGGAGACGACCAGGCGCTCTTAGAAGGACGTGCAATGCCAGCTTGGATCATGTTGTCGAACTCCTTTTTTGCTGCTATCAACTTCTGAGGCGCCAGACGACGAGGACGACACGAAATAGGCGGGCCATCTGTAGTCTTAATGTAGTGCACAGTATTGTGCAAAACATTACGAGGGATTCCAGGAGGCCGAGTGATTTCTGGAAACTCGGCGAGCAGTTTAACAAAATTGGAATCTCCTGTAACGACAACCTTGACACTAAGCTGTTCCGACATTGCTGCAATAGCGGGTGCTGACAAATTCGTTACGCCATCCATCAACTTCTTGAGTCGGCAATCTGGCAAAAGATGGTAATAACCTAAAAAGTCTGAGCCAATGATCGCTGTCGTAACATCAGCAACAACAAAATCCCACACAAATGCTCGTCGAAGACCAAAGTTGAGGTTTAAATGAATAGTGCCATATGTCTTAATACTACTCCCGTTAGCGGCGTTAAGTTCATAGTCCGAAGATTTTCGCGGAACTGACAACCAGCTGCGGGGGTAACAACAAAGATCCGAACCAGTGTCAATCAAAAATTGACGCTTTGTGATACGGTCAGTGACAAAAAGACGGCGGCCGTGATGTTGGATGGACTTGCAATCAGATGCCGCCGCTACTACTGATTGCTTGTTAGGTTTTCCGACGCCCAATTGCATGGAGCAATACACTTGCTGGCATTCGCACCAAATGTGCGATGATACCAACAGCGTTTACTACCAGGTGTGCTACTGCATGATGTCGCCTGGCTTCTGGAAGAAGAACGGTTTCGAGATCGAACAGAAGAACCGGTAGATAAAGCAGCAACTTGCTTAGTTAATTCCTCTAACCGAGCCATAACGAGGTCGATCGAAAGCGTAGCAGCAGCAGCATATATGTTTGAAGAACTAGGCTGAGCTTCCAAAATCTTGTCAGCTATATCTGCGATTCTATCAAGAGATAAGTCAGCTTGTGCAGCCAAAATCCCCTGTACATGCTGTGGTAAACGACGTAACCATAATTGCCGCAAGATGTTATCGTACGAGAGAGCCGTTCCCGCGAGCGAGCGCAAGTGACGGAGAAATTGGGATGGTCTCGGATCCCCGAGTTCTTCGTCACCAAGAAGGCGCCTCACTCGCTGTTCCTCTGATGACGAAAGTCTGCTGATTAAGGTCTCCTTCAGCTTCTGATACTTACCTTCAGCCGGAGGGTTGACAACGATGTCCTCGATTTCGCCGGCAATCTTGTGGTCAATCTGGCTAAGGACATGACTGTACATCGTGGCATCAGTGTTGATACCAGCAAGCAAAAACTGTGCCTCAGCCTGTGCGAACCACACTGTCACCCTATCAGACCAAAAAGGGGGAAGTTTGACACTCACGCGACATACCTCGCCCTCCCGTTGAGATTGGGATATACTTTGGTCACGCAGATTACGCAAAACTGCATTTTCTGCCTCAAGGGCTGCCAAACGCGAACGTAGTTCGTCAGCCATTATAAACGAAAACACGCTACTAAATTTATAAACAAAAGTAAATTAAAATTAATTCGTATTAAATAGAGAGAGAACGGACAGAAAAGAAAAATTGCTATTCCGTGGGCGCGTGATGTGGCGAAAACAAAACACAAACGTCTAAAAATTTATATGTCGACATGTCAACAAAAACAACATAAGTTGTCAATATGCAGACAACATTACACGTAAAAAACAAAAGACAATGTAAACAAATTGTTCAAACCACGCGAAAAAATACACACGAAAAACAAATGAAATATTTCCTATGTCACATTACACAAGTTGAAAAAAATAATTTTCATAAAATAACGTAAAAATCAATACTCCGAACACGCTTTACACAACTAACTAGAAATCATTACTTGGAATAATAATAAAATGTTTAAAAAAATACTCCAAATAATGATGCCGATAGTACTTGCGTAAGCGATGTGCACAAATGGTATAATGCGCAGTTAGTCCAATGCATGCATGTGTCCAACTGCAACTCCCGCGGAGACGTCACTCGAACTTGCGAATGTAGGAAATGGTGAATGCGCCAGGGGGCGCTCGACGCCACAGCTTGGGATGTGGTACCGTCTCACACGACGAAAATTTCTTCGTAGTGGCTATCCGCATGTCCAACGCAGCTTCCCATCCCGCGCCGGTCAATTGCCAATGATATTACACCCAAAGCTCTTGACGATCACGTCGGGGTCACCAATTTGGGAAGTTGTATGGCCGGGTGCAATCTTGGTGGTTGCGGATGTGTTCCGTGGTAGTAAAAAGCAGGGTTCATAAAAGTAACTGACTGTACTTCTAAATATGTACACGGTTACAATATATACAAACTGGACAATAAACATAAATCGGAAATAATATTTACAAGGCTTAGAAAATAACCATCTCTCTAGCTCGGAATAAAATTCTCATCTAATTAATTTGACAACTGTCACTTAGTGAAAAACATTGTGTTTGTCAAACATAGACGGTCGCATTACAAGAACGCCACAACACTACCACACGTAATAAAAGAGTTACCATTAAAAGAGCGGGTAAACGGTTCAGAATTAAAATTCTCTTTGAAGGAAAAAGTCGAGGTGTTCCTCAAAACAAAGCATTGTAAGTGCGAGCTACGGCGCCCGGATAAAAGGCAAACATTTTCGAAGCGACACGGATCCGGTAACCAGCGGTTTTTTTTACTGAAAATAACCGGATATTCCGTTGCTGGCGAGCAGTTTTAAAGAATATTGGAATCTTCTATTACCGGTTTGAAATCTGGTAACAGAATATTCCAATTTTGAAGTGAAGGTTACATTGTATTTGTGGTTAGAATAGTTAAATGTTACTTGTTTATATTTAAAAGAAAATTGTTGTAATATTAACCTTTATACGAGAATGCATTCCCATTTACTAAGCGCCTGTTTAATCTAGTTTGCGATGAGTAATGGGCACTAGCGTTCCTCTTATACCACCTAGTAATAAACTGTGCTCCACGTGCCCGATAGATGGCAGTAGCCGCGCTAAACACTTCAATTGTGTTAGGAAAATAGGTACCTATTGTTTTATTTGGTTATAAAGTCAAAGTTAAAAACAAGGTGCTATCTAGAGCAGGTTAAAAAAATATGACTCCTCTATCTTCTAAGTGTTTTTCGAGTTGTGTATTTTTCGTTTTAAATAACCGTTATTAGGAAAGTACGGCGTTGTTACAAAAAATTAAGACATGTTTTTTTAAGAAGAATGTATGTAAATCAGATGCTGCCACTGTCACACACTATATAATGACAAAAAATATCCAACATCAGATTCAATCACTTCTTAAACAAAAGACGACTTATGTGCCCGATAAATGGCAATAGGCTCGCCACATATTACATGGGACCTAACATAATTGGCGAAACGTGGGTGCTAGTTCATCTCTGCCTACCCCTTCAGGGATATAGGCGTGATTTATGTATGTATGTATGTTTTTATAATCCCAATGCACCCAGTTTGTAATAACAGTACATTCAGGCCAGAGCTTATCTTACGGCTTTTTAAGTGGTTTAAATATTCGGCATATAAATGATATCACAACTGTTTACTTTATAATTCATCACAGTATGTCAGTACACTAAACCAACCGACACGGAATGCTCACTACACACTTTATAAAAGCACTAGTACCTATATACACAAAAGTTGGTTCAATGGGGAAACTTTTAATTTTTTGCTTGGAACACAGAAATACGAAAGTTTTCGACAGCGGACTCTGGACTTCGGAATGAACTTCAATCTAACTTTATACATTTTTTTTCAAAGCGCTGCCAACGCATTAATACGGACCGTTCTCCTACTGAAATAGACTCAGGGAAGTTTTCAATCTTCACGAGCGTATATTATTTATACCGTACAGTCAGCATCACGAGGGGATGAACACTTTAATACCCTGTCATACCAACAACAGCGTTTGTACAGTTTTACAGTGCTTTTCCACTAGCAATGTGCTAGGAATTTTCCTATGTCGTACGAGGATGTGTAGCTGTGCGGTGGAAATGTGTGACGGTTTCCACCAAAAATGTGGGAGGAAAATGTTTAGAAATATTGTGTTCTAAAAATAAGACAACAAGACTCACTGTTGCAAACACGCAATTTGAGTTGTATCTATTTTGTTTTTAGGCAGCGACTTGTCTCTATCGGATCATCATCATCACCAGCCTGTCAATACTCGCCTGTATAGACGGAAGAATATTGGGAGAATGGGCTAAAACTTGGAATTTTCAGTTGATTGTATGCAAGTAGGGGAAGGAAGCCTAAAAATTAGCGCACTTAACTGAGTCCGGCCCACGTATGTGGACCACCATGTCAACCAATTCATCGCATTCATCACTGTTTACGCAAAATATCGGTGGTAATTAAAAATTTCAATGAAGCGCGAATATGGAGCTAACTGTTGTGATATCATAATTGGTGGAACCGCTAGCGTTTGTTTTTATTCCGCGTGATGTAATTAGTTTTAGTGCTGGTCTCTCGTTCTCACTTAATTTTTCATACGGGTTTCATACGCAATTAAAAATACACGCAGAGAATTGTACTTATAGTACGACCACTAATCTGAAACTTCTCTACGCGTGTCAGCGATTTTTCGTCTTTGTACAATGTCTGTGATTATTAATATAAATTAAACCATAAAATGTCTGTGATTGTTAATAAAAATGAAATCATACAATGTCTGAGATTATTGATATAATTTCAAGATATTTCAATTCAAAATAATTCACCGAAAACAGTAAATAAATAGCCTCATCAACCATTGTGTAAGAGGCGGTCGAACTATAGATACATGTTGTTGTGAGTTTCGTTTATGGTGTAGGCAATAATTACGTTTAAATGTTTAATAACATATTCATACATTCATATACATCATCATTATGATACATATTCGTTTAGTTCAATCGTCTAGAAACAGTATAATGGATATATGTATGTAAAATAAAATAAAAATATGGTCGTATTTAGTGCGTCTACGGCCGCACGCTACAGATTATGCACACAAATAACACGGTATGTAGTTTACGTTATAAAAAACTGTAAACTATGCCGAAGCTATTACATAAACGTAATAAGCGACGCTTTTAATATAACAATCAATCTATTTTCGATATACACGATGTACACAGTTATAGCAATAAATACTATTCGATTCTATAAAATTAATACAAAGTCAGTAATAAAAGTTTGTTGAAATAAAAATACAGTAGGTACCTTAAATTTTAATAATATAACACTTATTTAAATAACTTTATTTAAGGCCTGTGTTTGACAATCTTATACTGTAATTTCTGCGATCATTTGTATGAAATATAATAGTCACCACCCCTTATTTCATGCCGTACAATACATGTAAGGGTTAAGACAACGATGAATAATGGGCAAAAGCTTTCCTCTTATAGCAGTACACGAGGGTACGCGCTATAGGCATTATTGACTGTTACCTAAAAGAATAAAATATCTTATTTCTTGAAAAGCATTTAATCGGTACAATAGTATAATACAGTGTTAATTAACGGGTAATTATTCAATATTCATTGAATTAATGTTTCCTCCCCAAGCAGTTGTAATTAAGTCACGCATAGCAAATGATTGCTAAGATAATTAATCTTCATTCGTTATTGTAACAAATTTAGTATTATAATTCTTTCTCTTGCGATATTCTAATCCTGGTAAGGGAAAATATTCTTATGCGATAAAGATAGACATTTATTCTCGAGTCAGTGTTGTTGATGTGGTATAGGTGTATATTAAAATTTGTCCGTAAGCCATCGTCCATAACACAAGTGCTTATAGTACTTACTTTTAGCTAGATGATAGGTGTGAGTGTAAAAACATATTCAATTATTGTTTATTCCTGGTCTAGAATAAAACACCGGCTCGCCACTGAGGCTGCAACGGCAATCGAATCAAAAAATCATACACACGTCCATAGTTACGTTTTTACGTGCATGAAACCGACACTAGGCAATTTCTGAATTTAAATACGACCTAATCCAGCAAGGATGCCCGATGCAAATGCCTGATGCAAGCACCGCAATAGCATCCGCCACATTTCGGCAGTTAGCACCAGTTCACTATATATTCGGATGTTACGATTCATTGGGTACACTTCGTCCACTAACGAAGCAATATGAACACCTACATCACTGTGAGTATTATTTCAAAATAGTTTTATTTAACTTAAAAATAAATATGTAATTTCAATATGTTGATGCATTTTCTGGTACTGTTCTGACCAAGCAGCCCAGCACCTACCTACTGTAATTTATATATTTGAGTATAAAATAGTATTCTGTCAATATTGAATTATGTACAGGACATCGGCATCGTCAATACATTGCTATAAGCTATTGTTTCATATAGTTTATTTGCATATACGACTGAAAAAACAACATCGATTCGTTATTAATTCGTCTTTTTTATCATAATCTAACAATTAGCTGATGAAAACCAGTTTTTTTAATATACTCGTATCTCTCTTCTATCATTAAAAATTTATTTGTACAGGTTTTCTAAAAAACTCCATTCAACAATACAGACATAAATAATATAGTCTCTGTTCATTGTACTGAATATTATGGTTTATTTTCAGTTGGGCTGCCTGCTCGCCTTCGCGGCCTTGTGCCAAGGCTCCGCCCTCGGCTACGGCTACGGTCTCGGCTACGGCCATGGCCTAGGCTACGGTCACGGCTACGGCTATGGTAAGAAAGCTTATTTCGTAGTAGAATTTAATAATGCCTAGATTAAACGTAGGTGCCAGTTCACCTCTGCCTACCCCTTCGGAGATATAGGCGTGATTTATGTATGTATGTATGTAGATTAAAAGCATGCGATGATGGCAGGGCATAATACAATTGTCACCCTCCCCACGAATGACGTACTAGGCGGTAATAACTATAACGGGGAATGGGTAGCAGTATTTCTGGTGCACTAAGCTTCCGTCGAGCTTCTCTGATGACTTATAAGCAATTATTTTCCCAGCCGCTCCAGTGATCTCCGCACCCATCCTCGCACCCGCAGCAGTATCCACCGCCAACCTCGTTAAGGCTGCCCCCATACCAGTGATTAAGACAGCAGTAGCCCCCATCTACACCGCTCCCATTGTCCGCACTGTAGCCGTCGCTCCCGCAGTGAGCTATGGCTATGGACTCGGAGGATACGGCGGCTATGGATACGGAGGCTACGGCGGCTACGGCTACGGCTATGGACTTGGCAGCTATGGTCTCGGCTACGGCTATGGCCTGGGCTACGGACTTGGCAAAGGATGGGGCTGGGGTTGGGGCAAGCACTAAGCCCAAGTGAACCTTGCACCACTGGCGAAGTGTAGCAACGGCTACATATCAAAATTTATTGCTCTATAAATTGGTTGTTGCACGATTAAAATCTATTCAAAGTATTTTGTGTTTTTATTAATTCCTATTAAATATGGTGTAAATGTCTTCATCGTCGTTTTTGCTGAAGTAAATAAGCAAAGAGTGGAAAGCGTATTGCCATATGCTTTCCATTCTTTGCTTATTCAGTCTTAAGTCTATCTTCTATCATTCACTTAGGAATTTATTCATATTTATAAAAATTTATGATGTTTTATATATAATTTTCGACTATTGGTTCTATGTTATGCTCTTTTCAAATACAAACTCCGTGGACGATAACAGCATCTACAAAAGCGAAAACTGATTTTGCACTGTATCACCGTAAAGTTAAGATTGCAACTACGGCATAGACATGTTGTGGAGTGATGTTTACACAGCAAGGTGTGCCTTTCTAAATTAAAACTTGTCTAATACTGAGGCTGAACTCAGGTGGAAAAAGAAAAGAGCCAAGTAAAATTTCCCATTAAGAAGTAAAAGATGATTGGTGTAATCATCTCCCCTGGATAGTTGGTGAGGGGGAGGTTTAATTGCTTTTTCAATTAACGTCGCCGAGTCTAGGGGGTTCGTATTCGTGAAGACGTACGTAATGGATTGTCATAGAGTAACCGTCAAAATGTTTGTTCTTGAACAGATGCGACGTTCTGTTCTGACTAAAAAGTGCACATTATAAATTATTATGTATTTAATCATAGCTTGGTATTCTTAGGACAGGATTTTTTGTTTGATAAGAGTCGGGAAACGTTTTTTCACTATAACAAAAATTCTAAAAAATATTTGCGTGTCTTTGTTATTCCATATAATTATAAGAGATGGAGACCATGAAAAATAGAGCGATTACTTTAATGGGAAGAGGATGATCAGCTGCCTGCTTGATACCAATGCTCTTCAAGAACGATCTTGACGTTGCTAAGGGACCATTAAATTATTGCAGATCCAGAAAACTCCCTTAGTCCCATGACGTGACTATGTTAAATGAGATGCAAATCAGTCTTTGTAATTAGAAGGCGTTGTCTATATTTTCTATCTCTGACCTAAAAACAATTTTATGTCACACCTGACCATAAAGTGGAGTTTTCCGCCCACTACGCGTAAGGAAAATCCCACTTCCTGGTCAGAGGGTGACAAAACTATGATTTTACTCTCAACATCTGAAATATGGGATCTGAGGCCGATGCCCCAGATCCCATATTACAGATGTTGCGATTTGAGACACTTTGTTTTATCGCCTTTGATATAAAATATACTAATATTTTACAGCTGTGTTTAGTGCCTAGTTTCGCGTCTATAAAGTGAAACTCTTTAAGAAACGTCGACATTCAGTCGTCCATAATTCCATTTGTGAGTGCGAAACGAGACCGCGCGTACCTGACTTACTTTCTATGTGCGTAACATTTTCCGCTAGTTGCGTTAGCGACCTTATTCTCTTAGACGCAAGGGTGCGGTTTCAAAGTGTCTGCTGTAGAGGACTCACACTGGCTGGGTTATGTTTTGCCCCGGTTCTTCTAGTCAGTTCCACGAGATTTGATTTCGAGTTTCGCTTGTTACTTTGAATTTTGTTTTATTTATACACGATGGTTGATTTAAGATCTACTATAACAATTATAATAATTATATTATTTATTTTATACGCACATAAATTACGCCTATTTATTCCCTAAGGAATAACCAGAGGTGAATCAACACTCACATTCGCCAATAATGTGAGGTCCCATGAAATAGGTGGCGAGCCTATTGCCATCTATCGGGCACGTAAATCGCAGTATGTGGCTAGAGGAGAAGAACGCTGCTGTCCCTTACTTATCGCTGCTTTAACCCTTAGTCGCCTAGTAGGACTCCCGGGGAGAGATTGACCCCCGAATACAGAAACGCTACTCAAATTTAGGGGACTGCTTAAAAAGTTAAGTGGACACTACCTGTCAGAATTTGTATGGAAAAACGTCAATATTGACAATATTTAAATGTTAAGCAGGACTTAAACTTTGAGTAGCTTTTCTGTATTCGGGGGTGAGTGTGAAGATGTGTATTCTGCTCTGTCGTCACCACACGGATAACCACACGTTACTACTGTTGTAACTAAACATTAATTAATTTACATCGTTTTAATTGCGTTATAACATCTTTTAATTAATCGGGAGTGCGCGCAGTAGATCCATCCACGCGTAAAATACTTTCTAACATGCTCAATTTAATACGGCTAAGGGTCGATTTCACCGTCTCTAATAGAAACTGAGTTTAATAAAACTTGGTTTTGATTCATGCAAACTTGGTAGCGGAACTCAGTTTAGAGCATAAACAGAGTTTAACATCAACTGATCGCGTTTAATTTCTGCTGTGAAATCGGCCCTAAGTCAGTATAATGGCATCAAGAAGTAGTGTATTAGGATTCTTAGGATTGCTATAGATAAAGTGGGAAAAGGCATATTAAATTTTAACATACAGTCAACAGCACATCAGGTTACTACAAACTGTCAAATATTTCCAATCAATTTTGAACTGTATATAAGGGTGTTAAGGTTGAAAATTTATTGGAGAAAATTGACAGATTGTAGTAACCCGATGTGCTGTTGACTGTACATAAACGACACTTTTTTTATTCCGAAGGAGTTTTATTTTATATTGCAATAGGCTCGTCCCCTATTACATGGGACCTAACGTTTGGCAAAACGTGGGTGTTAATTCACCTACGGGAACCTCTTCGGGGATAAATATGCGTGATCTATGTATGAAACTGGACATCCGGCCTGGTCGAATCCTTAGATCGCTGGATATTGGCCAAAAGGTTAGTAAAGTAAAATTTTGTGAGACACACAAATATTTGTTCCCGAGTCATAGTTGTGTATATGTTTATGTACACATTTTCAACATTTATGTACATAATTATTATGGTAAGTATAAAAAATATGTCATACATTCATACATACATAATTCACGCCTATATCCCCGAAGGGGTAGGCAGAGGTGAACTAGCACCCACGCTTCGCCAATTATGCTAGGTCCCATGTAATAGGTGGCGAGCCTATTGCCATTTATCGGGCACAAAAGTCGCAGTACTTTGCTAGGTGGTAGGTATAAGAGGAACGCTAAAAATATGTCAGTCATCTAGTATCCATAACACAAGTGCTTAGGCTACTTACTTTGGTCTAGATGATAGGTGTGAGTGTAACAAGATGAGACGAAAACTCTAAGCATTCACTGGATTCACCATGCGTGTGCCGGGTCCATATAGTGGCAGAGAGGGGAGTCAGTGGCAGCGCCGGGGACTAGCGATCAGAGTTTATTTATTATTTATTTTATTTAAAAAATAATGTGTAGGGTTGTAATGATGAAAAAATTCCCGTCGGCATATTTAACCAAATTCAGGAGCATAATGCGAATGGTCGGTGGAAACTCAAAGAAAACCCGCGTCTCCCCCCGCGCTCTATTTGCAATAGAGGCTCGCGGGGCTCGCCTCGCACCCTCTCCGCTCGTAACGAGATATTTAGTCACCCTCTGTATTTTATTATTCTTTGATTTCCTAGTAGGAATTTGGGACAAACGGCGTGAGGCCCTTTCTGTGGGTATATACCTAAATTGTATAAGTAAATAAATCTATAATAATATAATATGCAGTATTACTTAGTGGTGTACCTTAAAGATGTGTAAGGCTCGCTAGTGAAGTGACATAACGCGCTTGTCCTGCGATTGCGTAAACTAAGCGATGTTCGCTAATGACGGTCATTGGATGGACCAAACATTCTCGAGTTCCACGTTAAGCCGTTGGTCCCGACTGCATCTGCAGTCGTTAAACCAACCCGCACCGGGCCAGCGTGGTGGGTTATGCCCCAATCTCCCTATATTCTTCCTTCCATAGGGAAGGGCCCACCAGTGGGGACATTAAAAGGTTGGTGATGATGAAGATGAGGATTTACAACAAGTTCTTGTTTAATCTACATATGCAGCAATAAAATGGTCCCTACAACTTCAGCGCTACACCGGCAACAATTTCCAATAAGAAACAAAACGAAACACCGCCAGCAGGCCTTCACACGTCCCCGGAATAACTCGGAACGCCTGAACTTTTCCCGTAATTTACTGTAATTCAGTGAAACTTCGCGTCTGCCTCTGATGTGCCATCCATTGATTTCGTGACCCCGAAACACACGAGTAGATATACCAAACAGAGTAAAAGCTTCTTAAGAACGCCGTTACACTAACCCTGACATTATGCAACTGGCTGTGCGTCATAAACCGGTTTTTTCCAGTCTCGCCGCGTGCGCCACAGCGGCCAGTGGTAACGCACACATGCCCCGCGTGCTTGTAGTAGAGCAACCGATTCGCGCGGTTGTATGAAGATTATTCTCTGTTCCGTTTATTTACTCATGTGCCCGAATTGCAATGCTGGCTCGTTTGCAGAGTTCCCCCGCCTAATTAAAGTTTAGGGGAGAACCGAGTAAGTTGGTCATACATACATACATTTATAAATGACGTCTGATCTGACCCCGTATTATGTAATCCGACTTCAGTTGCTTTAGTCTATCCGTCACTCTCACATCATCATCATCATCACCAGCCCTTTAATGTCCCCACTGCTGGGGCACGGGCCTTCCCTATGGATGTAAGAATGAGCGAGAGAGACGAGTAGGCCAAAGCAACTGAAATCAGCTTACATAATACAGGGGCTGGTGGAATGGTTAAACTGGCTATCCAGGATTCGAATCTTGTTGGATAAAAATATTTTTGAGAATATTTCTTCTCGGGTCATGACTGTGCTTATATAAATAAATAAATAAATAAATAAATTGCCTCGCGGCGAAACCCAGACTCTCTCCACTCAAAGGCTGGGGAACACTGGAATGGTTTAGTGGCGTATTCCAGACACTAGATAGTCGGGCGAGTCCCACACATGTCGGTCGCCTAGCTAGCGGCTGGTATGGTGCGTAAATGCATTCAACTCCTAATAAAACTCCTATATAAAATAAAAAATAAAAAAAACTCCGTCAAAAAAAAAGGTAATTATTGTGATTGCGCGAGCAATATTCTCTGACGCCGGTCATTGTATGGGTGACCCAAAATATAATTATCTCGAGTTTGTTCGTGCTTCGGAAAGCACGTAAACCGTTGGTCCCGGCCACACTGGGCTAGCGTGGTGGGTTATAGCCCATTCTGCCTATATTCTTCCATCCATTGGCAAGCAATATATTCTTCCATCCCCAGCAGTGGGGACATAAAAGTGTTGGTGATAATAATCATCGCAGACCGTACTACCACCACCTGTTTTAATAAATGCATACCTAGTCAGCTGACTGCCGCGTGGTGACGGCAGAGTAGAATACAATTGTCACCACCCCAAATCTGTCCCGTGTGTGTCGTACAAGGCGACTAAGGATAAATCAGTGATGAGGAATGGGCAGCAGCATTCCTCTTATACCACCTAGCAATAGTACTGCGACTATTGTGCCCGATAAATGGCAATAGGCTCGCCACCTATTACATGGGACCTAACATAATTGGCGAAACGTGGATGCTAGTTCACCTCTGCCTACCCCTTCGGGGATATAGGCGTGATTTATGAATGTATGTATGTAGTCAGCTGACCCTAATACTCGCTAAAGACTACTAATGATGCTTAATTACCAACTGAGGCACAACGTATTTGCTAACTGCATAATTGATCACGTAGTACCAGGGAAAGTTTCTCGTGGAGAACAACGAACGCTAAACCCTGCTGCGAAAACTTACGTTGTAAATTTCAAGAAGAGGTTTCTATGTAGTTGCGGTTTTACTATGTTACTGCATCTTCTTTAGTTATACAAGTTGTATACTATACTACATCAATGTTAGTACAAAAATAAACATAAAACAAGTAATAAAATTAAATAAGAAAAATTAGAGGCGGAATCGGAAAGAAGTTCGGTTTGCCACAGTTAGCTTTCTATGTTAGTATGGGAGAGAAAAAATTACGTAGAATTTAGAACACGCCCCAACTCACCCCTATAAGTGTCATAAACGTTCAATAAGCACCTTGTGGCAACCGAATGGTTGAGGGCAAACCATCAACAACAGCATACCCGTTGTGTGAGTGGTGTTGGTAAAACCTAAAAAAACCTTGAGCAGTGTTGATTGGAATGTTGTCAACCCAATCACTCTCTGCGTTCATCGGTCTCTCCATATGGTCCTTTCTATCACTTTTACACAGAAAACATACTATGCCGATGAGAAAGACAGGTAAGAAACTAAGCAAGTATATCACTGCTGAGCCTGTTACCAAATGCCTCCATTTCCTACAATAGATTTAATATCGAAATAGATACAGCCCCTGACTGCCCTACATACGAAGTAAGATTCTATCATAATCGAATTGGAAATTCATCAAACTAAATCTCTGGAACGATCGGTGGATTCCACTCGCCCGCCGAAATCCGACAGCCTGAGTACCAATATGATAATTAAATGAACTACCTATTAATTAAGCTAAGTGCAGTACTTAATAAGCAATCTGCAGTAAAACGGAGGACGTGTAAATTTGCACTGATTTTCGCGTTTTATGGTTTAAATATTATTATAATAAAGTCAGAATGATTTACCACAACGGTAATAGTGGTATAAGTCGAAATCCATTGCTTTTCTTAATCACATCACAATAGATCGACTTATTTTGTATTAGTATTTATTTAAATAATTGACTGCTAAGGTTTTGTAATCTTAACTTTGACGGTTGCGAAGAAACCTGGCTTTTTTTCGTTAGTATGGGAAATGTAGGCAATACTAAATTTCCAAATATTTGTATTATTATTTATTTAAATATTCACTGTTTGTTTATAAAAAGTAAACTAAAAAAGCCGCTGTGTTTAGTTAAATTTTTATTGTCTTTGGTTATACAAAAACATGGATTAATTTTAAAATAACTTACAAAAAGACATTTGTTTATTAATAAATACAATTAATTCATCAATTACTAAACTTGTATATTGATAATAATGCTAAACGGTCTAATTGAGAACGGAACAGAAGATGGCGTCAAGGTGCTATTGTAATAATTGTTTATTTTTTTTAATGCTATGGCATTTATTGGTTAATGATTCCTATTCAGGGTAACTGTTGCTTGAACATATATTTTAAACAACCATCGGAGTCACATATGTTGATGCGGGAGGTATAAAATAAACATCGTAGATCGTCCTAGAGTATATAGTTGTATATCTGGTATGCCGGAAACTTTCTGTTATATTTTATTGTTCCTCAACCTCACGTCAAACGACGCACACGTCATTTTGTAAGGTTCGTAACTTATTTATATGTTATTTCAACATTATCGTATTGTTAGAAAAAATATAAGGACTTATAAATATGTATTATACTTTATAATATTATGTCGATTAATTAATGAATACTGATACACGAAATAATAATTAGAAAATCGCTCATTAAATACAAGAGAGACTCAAAAATATACTTATAAACATTGTGTGACCTAAATTTTTGACTTACTGTTGTAATACAATTTGAGTTGTATATCTTTTGGATTAAGAAAGCGTTATAGACATTTGATTTCATGTGACTGCCGAGAATTTACTGATACCATTGACATTTTCCAGTCGGGATGAATTATCAAACGATCTGCAAGTGTATTGTAGTCAATATGAAATGTTTCTTCAAAATTCTAACCTGCATTTTGTTGGAAGAGCGTTAGTAAAGTGACGCCATTTTCAACCTTTCTCAATAGGGAGCCGTTTAGCACATTCAAGTTTATCTTGCAATAAGCATTACTATATTTTTGACACTTCGTTTCATAGTCAACACATAGAAATGGAAGCGAATTTCACCTAAGACAATTTGGTCACATTATAATACAACAGATATAATTTGCGAATTAATTATTAACAATATATTGAGAAAACAATATTCTATATTAATTAGCGTTATTAAATTATGTTAATATATTTTTTATTGGACACAGAACTTGGTTTATTGACAGAAAAAGTGTAATAATCACAGAAGTACAACTTATCTTAAGGTAATAAATTTAACCTATGACACACACAAAATGAGATATTTACGCTCATATAGTAAACCTTTGCATCCTTCCTTCTCAAGGTACTTTAAAAGAAGAGAAAAGAGGCAATACTCGAAAACCTAATTCAAAATACATCATGTGATAATATCGATTGTTGTCCTTTCAAAGTAATGTTGAATCCTATTTAAGATTCCACGTTACGCATTTGTTTTTTTATTGTTTTTTTTTATTATTTTATGTTACGTTACTACAAATACACGACAATATTTTTTTTATTTAAATAATTCAGTTCGTTTTACTCCCTTGTCATTATTTAATGGTTTTTAGAAATGACTACAAATTTTCGCATTATTGGATTTCGTTAGCAAATATATAATAGACATCTCAAATATCGTTTTAAAGAAAACATGGAAAAAAATATATATCGAAGTAATAAAATGTTAGTATAGATAAACACCTTAATTTATATTAAACTCTGACAATAAACTAATTATATTTTATATTTTGATAAATATTTATATTCATACAAATAACTCTATATAATTTGTGTATTAGTGCAACAGAGACGTTAATATTTGAGATATCTACGAGCATTATTACAATTAAAAAATGACATTTTATTAAATAATTTACAGATAATACGATAGGTAGGTATCTATTAAGCTTAAGTACTACGTGCTAAATAATATTTTTAGAACACACAGTAGGAAAAAATTAAACTAGATAATAATTGAGCGTTACAAGGAATTATAGAACATTTAGAAGTAAACTTATAATAATAACAATATATATTTAATGACGTAACATTAGAACTAAATAGATGTAACTCGAAAAGTATTTAGTAACAAAGAAAGAAGTTAAGTAAGTAAGTCTAATTATTAATTAAATCAATATTTTATTCAGGGATTTATTTTGTTTTCTACATTAATTACATTTAAAACGCCTATACTATTTTTTATTTTAACATAGGTAAACATATCGTTTGAAAATGCATGAACGAGCATGATCTCTATAATCTTTCTTGTATATTATATGAACTGATTTTGTCAAAAATGGAAAAATTAACCAATTATTGTTCGAACAAAAATTAATTAAGAACTTATTTCGAGACATCTTTAGTTCTAAGGCCGCGATATAGAAACCGCAACTCAATTTGAAAGTTAATAAAACAAAGAAACACTTAAATGCACGTGTTTGATATCTAAGATCCGAATGTAAACATTTAGACAAGTGAGGAAAAAACTGTAAGGGTGCCATCAAATTAGTTCTCTTAGAAAACCGCGCTGATCAGTTTTATAAACAGTAATTTTAAACTCCATTAGTTATGGAATAAAATTGAAATTTGTCACTCATCTGATGGCGGACGTTGCATACGTCTGCGTAAATGCAGCACTGCAACATTTGTGTAATTTAAGTGTTTTTCACAATTGCAATTTACATACTGCACAAGACTACTAATTTGAAGACATTTTTAGACACCGAGATCTCTTTGTACTGTCATCTATAAATACGTACGTCAATTAAATTATTTCAACACTATCCAAGTTAGAATACTTGAATCGATACAAACGAAATTCGCTGTTGTTTGACATTCAAAATAATTTATTAACTAAAGTAACCTGACGGGCTTAATTTTGGCAACATCCATTAAGATCAAATTTAAGTCTAGCCTTCTTACAACAACTATCAACTAAGACAGAAAATAATTAGTCTTATTTAACATTCAGAATGTTTTTATTATAGAAATTGTCAAACTTGTTTAAACGTGTGTGATGCATTCACACCAACATCTTTCCGGATTATATAAAGTTAGGTCATTCGCCTTGCATCTAGTTCGCAACATTGCTTCACAAAGGACGATGATTTTTAATACCCTTCCCTCGGAAAAAACTTATAAACCAACAACCATCTTTGTACCCTTTGTACAACCCCGCGGGAGGGGGAAACAGCCGTGACAACAGTACTCCGCTCTGCCTTTCAATCATATTTTGTTATTTTTATGGTAGTGTAACTATTTTCAATCCGACTTCCTTAGTACCAGATCAATAACTTTTCTATAACTAGTAATTTATCTCACTGAACACAATGAACGATGACTGTTTGTGTAAATACGCTTGCAATATGTGTCTGTGAGACTTAGTGCCGGCAATGAGCGAACCTGCACTAACACACAGAGAGAAAATGTGCATGTGTACCTTCTTACACACAGTGATGGCTCACCCGCGTTCGTTAGACTGAGATATTGTACTGATGTTTTAAATGTTTTTTCCCGCTACTCTAACTTCATTTTTTTCCCGCTCTTTACTCTAACTTCTGCGAAAGCTGCTTGTGTAACTAATAGGGTAAAGCAATCAAATATTGCGCACTACCAAAGGGTGTGCAAGGCTTTTGAAGAATATTAATTTCTCTAAAACTGTAATAATAATTTTTGGCATTGATAATGCGCAATCTTTGGGGTGGTTATACCCTAAGAGTAGTCTCATCTATTGCATCGTCTTAATAACAATGCGTATACTCTACAAATATGGTACTCCGATAGTTGAGACAGGCAAAATTCCCATCCGAATGATCCATCGATTTTAATAGATGTCAAAAATTATGAGGCACACAACACAAAATGGACATAAATTGTGTCTTAATGAATTTATTTCAATATTTTCAATATGCCTACAGCCCATCACGGAAAAAAAACATAAAAATCTTTATGGTTGCCAGATAAATGTCAAACAACGCTAATTAGGAAGAAGATGTAGTTAACAAGGATTATTTCAGCAAATCGATCCTTATTTCCGAACCATATCTTCTTCTTTATAAAGGGATTATAAATAAATATAAATTCAAAATCGTCCTAGGACGTTGTAAAACCTAGACATCTATATTTAGGATTAATCAGAAACAATATCGTATTCTTTAAATCTAATTTACTGTGCGCTTTGATAATAATGTTCAGGATTAAGAGATATTACCAACTAGAACTAATCACACACTCGGTAAGATTTTAATAAAAACTTCTTGCCATAGCAACAGGATAATATTATAACGTACCTACCGTGAAGAAGAACAATAAAAAATCGTATTTATTATTATATCCTCAGAGAACGTCATAAACCCGGACAAACTTCTAAGTAGGTACTGGATATTATTATTTCCTCAAGATGTCAAATTATCCCCCGAATAGAGAAACGCTATTCAAAGTTTTAGTCCCGCTTAACATTTAAGTATTGTCAAAATTGACGTTTTTCCATACAAATACTGACAGTTAGTGTCCACTTAACTTTTTAAGCAGGCCCCTAAATTTGAGTAGCGTTTCTGTATTCGGGGGTATAACTTTTACACACGACGTACGCTCGGCCAAAAAGTGGTGTACCGCCCTAAGGCTAAATGTCGCTTGCAGTTTATAGTACAATAAAGATTTATTTTTCTTGCACATTGCTCTGACAACATTGCTATCCCCCCGTAGCACGGGACGAGGACAAATTCTCCGAGGGGAAAAGAAAATATTTTCACCTCGCTCTAACTCACACTAAATCCGGAGACAAAACACTGTCAAGTGGTGGAGAGAGATTTTGTCCTCGTCCCGTGCTAGGCCTACTGATATTGACGTTTGTCACAGTTGTCACGAGATCGCTGTAATATTGAATCCCTCATTCAAGTGGGCAATTATTGTACCCTTTTGAGCAATGGTCAAGTTGGCAGGCATTGACTAAGGTTTACGTCATTATTATGCATCTCTTTTAGCTACTCCTAGTATGAACTTTGTTTTAATTTTTTTTTCTTGACCAACCAAAGTACAAATATATATCGAAGTATGTAAAAATTATAATTAAAACCGCTAGCCAGCATCCGATCATTCAACCAAATCGGCCTTTAAATTGGTTAATATTTTTATATTTTATACATAATTCGATAATCATTAATGTATAACCATTGCCTTGTGTCTTTAGTTACTTATTAGGGGAATAAAATATATTGCATTATATTATTGAATGCACAATAATAATTTGAAATAGCAGTGAATATCATTGAGTGAATATCAGTGAATATCAGCACGTGATTTTTCGGAAATATTTAGAATGTTTTATTTTATATAAGTCGCAGTTGGATTGCTTATTTAGCTGTTTAACATAAACCTTGGCAGTTTTCTAACGATGTTTAGTGTTTTTGTAGAACGACTTATCTGCAGTCACAATAACCGTAAAGTAAGGAATCAATCGACGCTTCAAACCCATTAGTAGACTAGGTTACCTATCTTGTGATCCTCAGTAGCACACTGAACGAAGCGAGCAGAGATCCAGAACTGAAATTGACTATCCGACTTAAATTTTACACTGTTTTACAAAATCGCTAATCATCAACCCTTCGCTGTGATAACTGCAAAATGCAATTTTGTGTGTTAAAGTATCAAATTGCCGTTTTGTATATAGAATTTAGCGAAAATTCATTTTTCTTACAAACAAATGTATTTGCGATTTTTTAAGGAACCACAAATCTTAATTTTATATAATTTTGTGGGTATATTTAGACACCATTAAGCTATAGGATACCTAGAGATTTTTTTTTTATAACGGAGAAGGACTGGTGTCCATCTCCGTGGATCTAAGTGGTACTTAGGACGAGCTGTTTTTGAAGATTTATTGGTAGTGAAAGAAATAAAACTAAGATAAAATTTTATACATAAATAGAAGTCCTTAAAAATGAAGTATAAAATAAAAAAAGAATAATGGACATAGCTGTTGTTTTAAAGGAATTATACACTACTACTAAATAATGAGGGAACATCGGCAATTTCATACTATAACCCCTATTATATATAACATCGCTAATTAAACAATGCAACTGCGACATGTTTTCATAAATAACAATGAGTATGCAATTAGTTCAAGTTCTTAGGGTACATTAGTCGTAGGTTTATAGGGTAGAATTACGCATTTTATTCTGTGTGTAATCTTAGGTTACGAAGGTCTAAGTCAGAAAGAAGAGAAAATAAACGCAGGCAATTATCAAAATATATTTGTCTAATATTATTTACTTTCCTCGTCGCTATGCGTACTATAATGAAAATATATAGGTAACTTTATATGTTCCATGTATGTATATATTCATTTAAAAATTTGTAGTATAATACTCATCGTTCAGAGAAATTACTTAAAATGCGTAATCCCCCTTGAGTTGTATAAAATCTTTGGTATTATTCAAATTTAGGGCTTAGTATCAATCATATAAGTATCATATTGATATATTATAATAATATACTATCTCTACACATACATTTATTAATAAACAGGTTAATAAAACCCCATTCACAACTTAAGGAACGTTGTACGACACTCATAGAATTGATGTATATTTAACATATACAATATATAAATACACACCCATTACTTGTATATAAGTAATATTTTAATAATCACTATTAATATTAATGCCAATACAAATATTATAGACTTACGAAATTACGAATTAAATGCTTTATTTACAATATTGTTAAACGTTATAATAATTTAAAATACATACGTAAATTTAGAATTTAATTAATATATCTCTTCCGCTACTTTGACACACAAGATATTATAATATATTTAGTAATATCCACCATCAGTAAGTATGGAGACCACGCAGGAGTCTGACTCACTCTTGCTCACGATAAAATATCACAAAAGTGATACAAAAATTACAATCACATATTACACTACAGAAACTCCAAATCATTTACTCCATTAAAATGTATAGAAAAGTGAATTAAGTAAGCAGCTCTAGGGACACCTAATGTTTGAAGTCGTTGTACGTCTCTTTTCTTAACAAAACAATCATGGAATTAGATTTACATCAAAACGGCGAAGAACACAAGGAGACATCTAAACGCGGTAAATAGTAAAATTCTAAAGACAGTTATTCATCATCATCATAATTATTATAAATTAAAAACTCACCACACCATCACTAACTTATTAAAAACAGTACACTCAAGACGATTACTGCGTTATTATTGCTTCACATTTCAATAATACTCTCAACGAAATTTAAGGAAACACATTCATGGAAAGGCTTAGTACTCTCTCTTAACAACATTAGACACACGCAATCGCGAAGATTATGCTTTTCATACCTTTTTGACTAGAATATAGAAGCTAGATTCCGTTGACCACCGTGACCAAATGCGATAAGGGCGATTATTCGAAACGTTGGTTGAATCGGGTGATTTTATGTCAATTGAAAGTTTGCCCTTGCTCTAAATTCGTCATTGTTAACCCTACAAGCTCAATCCTTATCAGAACACCGAGGAGAGAAATCTTCGACTAGAGAAATTACCACAATTAAAGACTAGAATTTGGCTACCGAAAATACAGTACGCGCCTATTTTCAGCTTTATACATATTTATACTAAATCACTCTTAATATATTTGGGAATTTGAAACTTCTATTAAAGTCATCTTTGATTTAATCAATCTTCTTCTTAAAACAGAAGAACTTAAGTTTTAATAAAATGGAAGTATACAACTTATTCAAAGGAAATATCACAAAATGCAAATACTACAAAATTATTACTCTACAAATGGACGGGATGATCAACTCACTGAAAAATTATATGAAAATAAAAATAAAAACATTATATTCACCGCTAACAGATTAAAAGTAATATTGATGACGGACCAACCACAACACTTTTAATATCAATCGAAATTAAAGTTTTCGAAATGTTCAACATAATTATCGAGCTTATTCCATGAGCAATCATTGAACTGATCCATTAACTTACACAAAATGAAATCAACATAATTGAATTCATCTTTTAGTTAGGATTAGTTTTTATTTGTTTGTGAACATTTAGTTCCTTTTATCGAATTACAGATGAATAAAGCTAGTAGGACTGCATGTCATCTGTCTAGGATAGGTACCAAAATTGGGCAATGTTTATTCTGATACCTTTCAAAAGTTGATTGTAATATCAGTGCCGACTCTCACCAAAGCTGAAATCCATCCACCTTCAAGAAGCTCATCGTCCAAATAGAATTTATATAAAAATTAATTGTAAACCCCTCTAGTCATTGCTTCCCTATTTCTGTTATGCCATTTACATGTTAAAATTCTAACGTACGTTTTTCTAAAAGTAGCATTACATAGTGCGTAGCAAACTGGATTGATGGTTGAGTTAACATAGCACAAGGCGTAGAAAAAAGACCACAGTTCGTCGGGAATACACTTGGTGCATGCTGTGAGAGGTTTCAACAACACAAGGATGTTGTAAGGCGTCCACGTCAGTATAAATGATAGCAGAATAGCTGATAACGTCTTTGCAGCTTTTGTCTCTTGCTTCTTTTCTTGCGTTTTCTTCTTTTTGGGCTGCTTCGATGTTATGCCCTTTCCTGCTAACTGTTTAGGGATGATTTTCGCATTCAAAGGTATTCTTACGTCCTGTATGTGCGACGTTCTTCTAGTCAACGCTGGATGTCCCGCTGGGTGCAGATTTAATTCAGAATCACCTCTGGTCGGTGGTCTGTAATGTGTTCTAGTATTAGTTGGAGGTGATTCCTCTGTGATCATCTTTATGGTAGCTCGATCAGAGTCAGCATCAGGTAATCTGATAACAATTGTATAGACTGAATCGGCAGATGCTGATTTGGGTGTTGGTGAAGTGGTAGTGTTAATTCTTGTGTTCGGTGGTAAGGAGCGGCTGTCTCTAGCAGCGGGCATGCCACCAGGAGGAGGTTCGTAGGTCCTGCGGAGAGGGGAAGTGCCCCCGTCAAGAGCTGACGACCCACCCGATGACCCACCACGCGTAGCGTATGGGTCTCTAATGACATTTAGTGATGTACACCTGTGAAATCACAAAAATAAGGTTACTTAACTAAACTCTTCTAAACAAACACCTCAAAGCCTATTAAAACTCTAAACCTTTATTATAAAACACGGACACTTTTATTTGTTGAATGAAAGACAGAGTTAGCATCAGTTTTAAACCATGACTAACTTTAGTCCGTGTTTTATATAAGGGGAAATAAATTTAACATAATAATATAATTTACGTTACCTGGAGACAGAACTCTGAAGAGGTGTCTCCACGGACACAGGTGTAGCGTACCCTGCGTCCGACGGCTCCTCCTCGACTTCCGTTTCCTCGAGGTCCTCGCGACCTGAGTGCCACCAAGCAACGCACCACGCCCTCACAGCCGGCCAGCCGCGTTTCGGCCTTCGTGCAGAACTGGACTGTGGACAAAGAACACGACAAGGAATGAAACTCCTGGCTCAAGCATTAGGATCTACTTCGTACTGTATATTAGAAAAATCTCATTTGAACATAAATTTGCAAGGTGTGACAATGCTTTTTTGACAACCATATTTCCCCAGTTCGTGATATTTGTCAACGATTTTTGTGATATTTGAATTGGATTGTGGACTTAGAACACGACAAGGAATGAAACTCGTGGCTCAAGCATCAGGATCTATTGCCTACTCTACTATTAAATAAATCACACTTGAACGAAATTCACAAGGGGTATCAAAGTTTTCTTACACATACATACATACATAAATCACGCCTATATCCCCGAAAGGGTAGGCAGAGGTGAACTAGCACACACGTTTCGCCAATTATGTCAGGTCCCATGTAATAGGTGGCGAGCCTGTTGCTAGGTGTATTGCTAGGTGGATAAGTGGTTGTATAAGAGGAACGCTGCTGCCAATTCCTCATCACTGATTTATCCTTAGTCGCCTTGTACGACACCCACGGGAGAGATTTGGGGTGGTGACAATTATATTCTACTCTGCCGTCACCACACAGCAAAGATTTCTTGACAACTAGATTGTGAGTCTGTCACCTATTCGTTAATCCTCCTGTTGAGAATGCGATTAGTGGCTGTTACTGTAAGCTGTCACTGTTTATTTATTATTTGATTTGTTTAAGTTATACAATGCTTAGTGAGGAAAGAGGGTTGGTGCCAGGCAAGCGGCCGGTTGTAAAACCTAAGTGAAAACCTTGAGCAGTATGAATTGGAATGTTGTCATCGCAATCACTCTCTCTGTTCATCGGTCTCTCGTCATGGTCCTATCCATTTCTTTTCTATATATTCATTCATCACTAGTACCTGGTGGGACTGATAATATGAATCAAAAGGGAGTAAATAAGTGGCCCGATAAATGGCAATAGGTTCGCCACCTATTACATGGGACCTAACATAATTGGCAAATCGTGGGTGCTTGTTCACCTCTGCCTACCCCTTCGGGGATATAGGCGTGATTTATGTATGTACGTAAAAGGGAGTGAATGGTTTAACCAATATGAATAGAAGAGGAAACATGCTGCGCCGCAACTGGGAATAGGGCGAGAAAGAAGAAGTTTAGTAAGAAATAATTTTATTTCATTCATTCCCTTATTAAAATGCCTACTTATGCGTTACCACTCTCAGTAGCAGTTCTTCGCCGCCAACAACCCCATTATTCTAATATTTATTATTACTGAAAGGACAGTACTTTGAAGAACCCATGTAATAACACACGGAACCATTACGGGATTATCGGTTCCTTTGCAGATACGACTGGCAGCAGCGGCTTAACGTGCTTTTTGAAGAACAAAAATGCTGAAGACGAGTTCTATTTCGACTTAAGGTAACCTTAAAACTACGATAACTTAATACGAAAAGCAAACATCTGAATCTCTAAGAAACTCTTCATTTACACACGACATACTTACGCCTACGCCACTGGCAACTCTGACACCTACTAATTAATTACAACTCCCTTTACTAACTTTATTACAACTCCCTTTTCTCCTTTTAAATGCATTATCATTAAGGTTATGTTCAAAATATATTTCCGGAGTATCTGTGGTACTTATATCTATATGTACAATACCTATTTCTTTTTAAATCAACAACAAAGGTTAACGAAAGTAAGCTCCGACTCAAAATAACGAAAACTATAAAAATGTTTTCCTGTAAATGATCTGTTTTTAGCTGGCTACTCGGACATTATAACATTTCATTACATGCAGAGCAATTAATTACCTACACGCAGGCTTCAATTAGAAGCCACAAATACTTACTGCCGCACTCAGAGACGTCAAATAACGTAAATGAGTACTTAATGTCAAAAAATGACAATTCAAAACTAGTCGCTATGCTTGCCGGGTCTATGGTCCAGATTTGAATGAAAATTTTTGACATTAAATACTCATTAAAGTTGATTGACGTCTCTGAGTGCGGCAGTTAGTGTTGAAATTATTCAAGAAAGTTGGTTGCATAACCGGCGAAAGCTTAAAACTGCAACTTGGCAAACGTTTTTATGCGTTTTGCGAGCTACAATATGTGCTAACATTAACAAAGTTAGCCGCCGTTTTTTCTTCACTCTCCTTGCACTCGCGCTTTTATCTTCTCGCGTAATTATCTCATTCCGAGTCCAATCTTCGTTATCGTACCAATCTCGGCTCACTTCGCGTTTCCTAATTAACACCGTCAGTTATTCGCAGAGAATTCTATTAATTGTTTAATTAAATGCAACCGGCAAGAAGATCGCGTAAAGTAGGGATTTAGGACCTCTTCGGAACTAGCCCGTTTTGACACATGTGCCAAATAGGCTCCATATCGGGGCACAGCTTGGCCCCGATCCAAGCCGGGGCTGGACGAATTCAGTGAGTGATGCATTTAGAAATGGACCCTAACACGACGATATAAAGGATGATAATGCGTACAGAGAACAAAGATCGCAATGACTGCATTTTCGGCTGCACGTTTCCGAAATTCGTGCCGTTGTGCCGTGCCGTGCGTTGAAAGATGGCCCGTGAATTGTGTTAATATGTCGGACTTTGTTAATTTTTTTTTTTAAAATTGTATTTTTGACACTCTTTCAAAAAATTGTATTGTTGACAGACTTTCAAAAAATTGTATTTTTGACAGACTTTCATAAATAAATACTTCTTCTTTCTACTCTACTCAAACTTTGGGATCGGTGCAAAGTGACTTTTGTGTTATACTGGTCAAAAATTTAGCCAGATTAATAAGGCAAGTTAATTCGGGAAAACGGATGGTGATTGCATTTTACACTACCTTCACCATTTGCAAAACATTTATGTAGCCTGTCTATATAAAATTCTCACATATTGTGGCATAATATGTCTGTGGATACACCTCTCCTAGCTACTTAGAATATAAAAAATCCTAAATATTGCGGCGTAATGCGAGTGTACATACACCTCTCCTGCCTACTTTGTTATCTCACTCTCTCAGAGTACGACTTCCCATAAAAAAATGTTTTTAAACACAACGTTACGCAATTTATTTGCTCAGCCATATTAATGTTTCGGAAGCCGTAAATCGAATACTCCGCTTCCGATGCTATGCTCGCATAAAACCACAATCCATTATCATTTGATAGCGAACTACTACGCATTAACCAAACAAATACATAATGGTAAAATGATCGAAAAAAAACGTAAATCGACTACTTTCGTCTTGTTGTATCGACAGTGTTATCTTGTGGTGTTGTCAATGAGCATTGTAGAATTTAATACCAAGTAATTTTAATACCAAGTAATTAATGGACAATTAAAGGCTCTTTCGTCGATTAAAATTTTCTGCCATCACCACGCGGCGACTAGAAAAACAATGTGAAATTTTTGGCCTTTCATAAATGTATAAATTCCACCGCAAAATTGTAAATACCTTTAGATATAATCTATCTAGCGAATGCTTACAATTAATTGTCCATAGCTTAGGTTAGGTTAAGTTAGTTGGTACACGAATCAATGAAAAGCACGAGCTGAGCGAGCGAAGCGACGTGCCGCGAGCGGCAGGCAAGTGCGTGCTTTTATAGGAGTTAACACATATACATGCTACATATCACAATTTTGCCACAGTTTACAATCTTGGGAGGTGGATTATAATCTAACGGTATTTACAATTTCACGTTGTCATAATTATATAATACGCTGAAATTATCTACACGCACACACATGCACGATAAAAATAATTAATTATATTTATCTGGCCTTTGTCTCGGAATACTCGGGCTGTTGTGCAAAATGGGTAGAGCGGTCGTTTGTGGCCAATTACCCCGATTACAGGGGTGGCTTGGCCGAGGGAGCGGGCAGCCCCAGTGCTTGCACGGGTAAATAGTGATACTACCGCATCCCATCACTCGGCATTTTAAGCTCATGGCAAGAAAATGTAGTAATAACATATTCTGTGGCCATAAGTCCGAATAATAGTATGATAAATACAAATTCATTACCTTACAGGACAAGCTGTTCAATAATTGAGAAGTCTTGAAGGAACTATTAAAATATGACACACATGAGTATTCGGCGATACAACAGTAACATTTTGCATGTAGTTATCCTGATATGACCAAATGAAAGAACACTTTTTGGCGATTATACCTATATTTCATCATTCATTATTGAGCAAAAATGCACTTATACCGAGGTGGGGTCTGTGAGGCCATGGTAGGTTGACAAGTTGTAAGATTTATCCCTTCCCCGGTCAGGAGAGACCTGCTGTAGCTGCGAATTTCGTAGTATCAACGACGTTGAGTGTGGTAGTAATGCCGGCGAATATATTTTTGGTAAGTTATGTCGATTTAAAATTACGACGCCGCCTCTCAGGCCCAACGTCGGTAGTTACGTGAGTTTTTTGTTTGAAATACAATCAAAATAAATTGCTTTATTTGAGAAATCTAGCGGATAATTTGTAGTATGCATATACCTGGAACATCTTGGGGTCAATGCGGTTTATTAATAGATGGCCCACACTGTTCCAATACACCACATCGTCATATAAATCTTCTGGAGCAAAATAAATTACCTTTGACTTTAGTGGTTCGGAAATAAATGTTCACCAAGGCTTTATACCGGATTTTGTACCGGAAATCAGCACTAATACTGATGCTGATTCTACAACCCAGCCCATTCTTCATAAAAAACCTATTTCCTAATCCTCATCAGAAGACGAAGGTGCACCAATTTTGATGTTAGACATTTTTTTATATATAAGAATACTAGACATTTTAAATTTTTTATATAATCTATAAAACCCCCTTGTTTAAAATAAAGGTATATGTCAATAAAGATATATGTCATGTTCCTAAGAAGTGAATTTTTGTTCTATATTTTTTTAATGAGTATAATGTTAAAATTAAAATCGAATAGTATAATAAAGTAACAAAAAAAACTACCTCGGTAGATAAAGGTTAAATCTCACCGTAAAACAGTGAGACATATGTACATATGTCTCTTTTACTTTTACTTTGTACATAATAATATATCAGAAACAATAGTCACCATCCAACATCCAACATCTCTCCTGCGGGTGTCGTAAATAGGCGAAAAAGGTGGTGTGATATTGGAAGAAAATTATATAATATAATAGAATAAAATTGTCTCGCAATTTTTTTTTTTCAGTATAATGCAAGTAACAATTCTGAAACGAACAAAATTCAGCATTGATTTAAAATATTCACTGACGCGCACAAGTGGTTCATGAAGCGGTAATCCACACAAATTAAACTTAATTCGAACCGGGAGCGGTGAAACTTCCCAGAAACTTATACGTAGGCGGTATTAGACCATGAGATTATGCAAATTCTTCTTCACCGTTGTATAATTGTAACTTTTTAAATTAATAAAGCTTCTCTTTGCAGGGATTTCCGAACGGAATATATTTGGGGAAACATTTTTATGTAATAATTGTACATACAGAATGAATTTATAAAGTAGGCGTGGCAAGAATGCGAAGGCAAAGGAGTCTTGGGCGTGGTTTAATGTAAACTGAAAGTAAGTATTATAATTGGATTATTGAAAAATCAATATTCCTAGCCAAGAATCGAATCCATTGACTTTGAAAATAAAATATTATATTATTTCAAAATTCGATAGTGTCGTACAAATTAATTTATTTTTCGTAAAAATGATATTAGGAAAAAGAAATTAAAGACCGAGAAATAAAATTGAAAAGTTATTGTCCTGATCTGGGTATCGAACCCACGTCTTCCGCAATCTGGGTCTATCCCGCTAGGCAAACCACCACCAAATGGTATTGACTTGCCCAAATTTCTCTAATCCTTCAATTTCAGTTGGATGTCAACAGATATATTGCTATACTATCGCAATGTAGAAATTTTATTTTCTGTCTAATTTAGAAAGAAAATAAATATTTTTTATTTTTTACAAAATTTATAGAATGTTCAAATATAAATGAAATCATGAAAATAAAGGTGATTTGTTTCTTTCCGAACGTGTTTAGTATTGAATGCTATTTCACCTTTTAAGAAGACACCATTCGTGCACTCAGAGAATCTTTCAGAACCATTTACTGCAAAAGTTATTATCAAAAGTACAATCGTTAATTCTCACCAAACAAAAGTTGAGCAGTAATTTGGAAGATTCAGCAGGGGCGTCAAAAGTAACGTAGTTTTAAGCGAATTTAGCCGAATTTTAGCGGAGCGCGAAAACTTGACGTCACAACTTGGCTAACTTGCCTTACTAACTTATCCGAGAATTAAGCGGGGCCGTGCAACAACGCAAAGTTACAGACACACGTCGCACCAAATACATAACCTCAATTAATACCTGAAAACGTTTTTCTGCGCTGCGCATAAGTCAACTTATGTGCCGAGTATTGTATGTAAGGGTCGTAGCAAGTGTTCTCTGCCTACCCCTGCGAAGAATGCTGTGACATGACATACCTCTCATCTTCTTATAATATAATTATATAAAAATGAATTGCTGTTCGTTTGTCTCGCTAAAACTCGAGAACGGCTAGGCTTATATAGCTGACTTTGATTTTGAAAAGATTATCTTGGGCCAGGCAAGGCATAAAAGGTGAGAAAATATGGAAAAATGGTGAGAAAAATAGTAAAAACAACAATATCATTTGCCCATATAAACTGCTTTCCTGTCAAACATTTGACGTAACCATGGCAACCAAATTGTAATCATGGCCACGGGATAATATGCTGAGTCGGCTAGTATGATAAAAAAAACTACATAACTCAAAAAATACTTTGAAATAAATGGAAATGTATGGCATTGAGACTTTTTTTTGCAAGAAAAGAGTTTTCGATTTGTGTCTGATATGTATTTATGTATGTATTGGCGGCTTTAGTTATCTTACCTGGTTGTCTCTCCACCGAGCGTCATGTAAGGCACCCCGTACGTGGTAAACGGAGTCTGCGTCTCCTGACTCCGATCGCGTGCGTCCGTCCACTTCTCTAGTCTCGTCGCTGTGAACAAAAACGACGATCAGGAACAATAAAAAGGTCGAGTAATGCCCGCATTTCCTTTTTGAATACTTGTCCAAAGCAATAATATTTACGCTCTCCTAAAACTTTGCAAAATAATAAAATTTTGGTCTTTATAGATTTTGTACGTTTTTCGTTTTAGTTTAGTCAAATTTAAAATAATATATAATGCTCGAGGAAGTTTTAATGTAAAAATAAATATATTTCCACGGTAACAACTTTTATCGTAGGTAATTCGTCGTGTTTCGTAAAAATGAAAACGTACGAACCTAATTTTATATTATATTTAGAACATAACCGAAAAGTTTTAAAATTTGACTATGTTTACGGGGTGAAAAACGTTATCGCATTTGTACTACAATTTATGGGTTCACAGTCCTCTTAAAAAGTTCTGTTTATTAATCCAAGCTCACTCAAGGCCTCGTGTTAATAATTATACAGAATCTTGTTTGAATCGCGTTAGTGTCGTGCATCGCGCCTCTAATTAATTGGTTCAGCAGAATTGAATCAAATGCTAGTCGGAAACTGGATCAGTCGCGTCCTCAACTCGACTTGTTCAGAGCCGTACTAACTAGATTCAGTCTGCGCGGAGAACTTACTACAGCCGAGATCGCTGCAAGTAGAAAATATGAAACAAGTTTCCTGGCACAATTTAATAATGTTAAAATAAGAAATTGTTGCCGTGTGTTGACTGCAGAGCAGAATACAATTGTCACCACCCCCCCATCTCTCCGGTGAGTGTCGTAAACTGAGACGACTGATGGTAAACATAGAGTTTAATAATGGGCAGCAGCGTTCCACTTATAACACTGAGCAATATAATGCCATTTACGTGCCCGATATATGGTAATAATAGGCTAGCTACATTAGGTAGGTACATAGGATCTAACATAATTAATATTGGCGAATTATGTGTTAATTATCCTCTGCTTAACCCTTAGGGGGAAAACGCCTGATTTAGGTATGTAGTTATGTAAAATGAAAAAAAAATATTAGCGTTAGATTAATAATGGGGGTTAAAGTATAAAATTGCCGTTTTATTGTAATAGGTTTTTGAATTGACATAGAATCTTCATGGTTTGAGGTTTTTGAATGAAACTTTTTTGACATGGTTTCTATGATGTTCTTTTTAAAAAAAATGTGAAACATTTAAATATCGACTTTCAATTGTTTTTGTTATTCAACTTGGACAAGAAAGATAGATACTGCGAAAATTCGAGTGATTTTTGAATACAAGTTCCGGCGCGGAAGTAACGTGGCAGAAACAGCCCCCAATATCAATGTTGCGTTTGGTAAGGGGTCTGCTAATGAACGCACCCTTCGATTTTGGTTTAAACGCTTTCGTGATGGAAACTTCGACTTGAAGAACGAGCCACGAGGAAGACCGCCCACACATGTGAATAACGATGAATTAAGAGAGATGGGGGAAGCCGATCCTAGTCAAACTACCCAGGAATTAGCGGCATAGTTTAACGTTACCTTACCCACAATGTTGACTCATTTGCGTCAAATCAATAAAATAAGAAAATACGAAAAATTGGTGCCCCATGATTTGACTGATCTGCTGAAAGAAACACGTGTTGAAACTTGTGTTGCCTTGTTGAATCGGTACAGAAATGAAGAATATTGGATCGAATTGTGACATGTGATGAAATGTGGATTCTTTATGATAACCGTAAAGAAAAATGCAATGGCTGACCCGAGGTCAGCGGCCACAACAGTGTTCTAAAGCAAAACTTACCAATAAAAAGGTAATGGTAACTGTTTGGTGGTCTCAGCATGTTATTCGCTATAGTTTTCTCCGATCTGGTCAAGCAATAACGACAGATGTCTATTGTACCGAACTCCGAACAATGTTGGCAAAACTAGCAGTAAAACAGCCCCGACTCATGAATTGATCTTCACCATTATCATAATCATAATCTTTATCATAATCATAATCATAATCTTTATTGCAAGTCACATTATCACAGTACAGAGTACATAGGTCTTAAAATTATGGTAAGGTATACATGTAACGCCCTGCAAGGGCACAGCAATTGGAAACAAAATTTTTGGGCCACAGGGGTCCTCATGACATAATAAAATGAATATTTATAATTATAAATAAATTCTAAAATTATTTCAACAATTTACAATACAACAAGTTATTTTACTATATCATACTAACAGTCTATCTTTGAATAGAAATAATATTAATAACAATAAACAACTATATTAAACAATATGTAATATGTTTTGTGCCTTATATTGTAACTATTATATTATATTATTTATGTTTTTATATTCTAGAAAATCTTTTAAGTTGTAGAAACATTTTTCTATTAAGAACTTTTTTAATAGGTCTGTGAATTGTGAGGGTTTCTCCAAGTTTTTGATGTGGTTTGGGATATGGTTGTAGATTTTTATTGACATAAAATAAGGGCTGGATGAGACTAATGTCAATTTAGTGAAGGGTATTTTAAGTTTATTTAAATATCTATCATTTCTTTTTGTTTTATTTATTTGAGAAAAAAGTTCTTCGTGCTTTTTTATAAATTTACATGACTCTAATATATAGATAGATACAAGTGTTAATATTTTGTGTTTGATAAAGTGGGGCTTACATGTTTCTATTTGTTCTATATTTGTTAATATTCTCAAGCATTTTTTTTGTAATATGAACAATCTATCAATTCCCGAGGAGTTTCCCCATAATATAATTCCATAGGAAAGGATTGAGTATGCGTAAGCATAGTATGCTGAGAGAGCCGTCTCAAAGTTTGTCACACGTTTTAGGTGGTGTAGTGCGTAAATAAAAGATGACATTCTACTTTCTACTTTTTTTAGGTGTTGCTTCCAGTTTAAATTTGTATCTAGTTCTATACCTAGCAGAGTGGCTGAATTTACTGTTTCTAGTTTTATATTTTTATAGCTATATGATATCTGTAATGGGGTTTTTTGGTAGGGCTTAAACTGAATTAATTTTGTTTTATTAAGGTTAAGTTGTAGATTATGCGTTTCTAGCCAGGTTGTAATTTTATCTAAGGTGGAGTCTAACTCAATCTTTAATTCTGATGAGTTTAAGCAAGGAATAAGCACTGAAATATCATCAGCAAAAAGTACGCATAGATTATCCAGAATATCAGGAAGATTATTTATATAGATAAGGAATAAGAGGCATCCCAGCACGCTGCCTTGTGGTATTGACCCGGTAACATGGATTGCATCCGATCTGGTGTACGTGATCATACCTGATTCAAAGTCAGTCTTTCTAATTTCCACATATTGGTACCGATTATCAAGGTAGGATTTAAACCACATGTGAGACAGTCCTCTTATGCCTGTTTGATACAGTTTATCTAAAAGAATTGGAAAACATACCCTGTCGTAGGCTTTACTCATATCGAGTAGAAGACCTACTGCATATTGTTTGTTATTAATTGCTTCCATTATGTATTTTAAATATTTATAAATCGCTAAAGTGGTCGAGTGATTTTTCCTAAAACCGTTTTGGCTTTCATTCAATAATTTGTATTTTTCTAAGAACGAATAAAGGCGTTTTACCATTGCTGTTTCGAATACTTTAGCTGATGTTGGTTGGAGAGCGATAGGTCGGAAATTATTTATATCGGTAAGTACTCCTTTTTTATGAATTGGTTTTATTAAAGATATTTTTAAAGCGTCAGGGAAGGTACCTTCTGAAAAAGATTGGTTCACTAAATATGTGTAGGGGTCTGTTAGCAAATCGGCACATCTCTTTATCAAACGAGGTGGGATTTCATCTATACCAAAGGACGTTTTATCTTTCAGTTTTTTAATAATAGAGTTTATTTCTACAGTATCTGTTGGGCTTAAGTAAAAAGTATTATCGATATTTATAGATAATATTGCTCCATGACAACGCGAAACCTCATACAGCACGAGAAACCGTTTTGACTCTTCAGGAACTGCAGTTAGAAACCATTCGTCATCCTCCGTATTCGCCAGACCTTGTTCCAACGGACTACCATTTTTTTTGTGATTTGGACAATTATTTTCAAAGAAGTTTTCTTCCCAAGAGGCAGTACAAAATGCTTTCACATAGTTTGTGCTGTCTAGATCCTCAGAGTTCTATCGCAAAGGCATAAATGACCTTCCTATTAGATGGCAGCAATATATAGATAATAATGGTAACTATTTAGATTAAATAAATTTGTTATAAACTAAAAAATTAACAAATAAGATTTTCATTAAAAAACGGCAATTTCATACTTTATTAAAATTTGTTATTATATTGAAAGGAATTTTCAAAACCAGCTAAATGCTGTACAGTGATTTCGGTAGAATAAATCTATCTAGATCCATCAAAAACGTACGAATGCTGCTGCTAATTCCCTAGTTTATTTATAAAAACTAATAAATAACAAAGATTTTGGTGGTTAGAAAAAGAATTTCGAAAAATTTCCCAAGACAGTGTCTTGGGTGGCCGAGCGGTCAGGCACCTGCCCGGATAGCAGCGGACGCGGGTTCGATTCCCGCCTCAAGATCATAATTTTTCGAAATTCTTTTTCTAACCATCAAAATCTTTGTACTAATTTTTCTAACATTTATATAATGTTAAAAATCGAATAACTAATAAATAAATATAAATATAATTGATATCTGAACGGCTATCTTCAAACTACACGGTCCGGGTAAAGATTTACTTTCGGTGTCGGAGAAGAAGACGACAAAGCTTTTACGTAGTAGAATAAAAATGAATTATTCAACCTTCTGCCAGATGTAAAATTGTGGATTTAACCTGTCTAATTCTCTGAATGAGGCTTAGCAAAGAAAACGAGTCTCCAGATGTAGATTGGAACATTCAGTCCGAGATATTCGTCCAAGGCAGCCCGGACTCCGCCGATTCTCAAGGGAATAATCCTCAACTTTTTATGTACGGTTTCATGCTGACTCTCGGAGAATATATTGGGTGTGAGCGCATTCGAAGACAGAAAAAATCTGAAAGCTAAAGCAGTCAAACTCAAACGTTTCAATTTCAATACTCCCATATTGTAATTGATAAAATTAATATTCAAAAGTATGTTATATACCTAAATAGTAATTTTATTTTATATAAATTAAAGAAAAGGTTCAGAGGAATGGTCAAAAAATTGTGTCTTGATGCAGTTAATAAAAACGATTAGAGTTAACATTATCACAAGTCCTAGTTGAATGATCAAGTTTAAAATATGCAGTCATGTAATAAATATGTCAACGAATTTAAATGAACATACTTAATAAAATATAAAGGACAATGGACAAACTTGAAGGTCGTAATGAAGATAATATGTGTTTGAGTTGAGACGCCCTTCGGTCAGCATTCATATTAAACATAATATTATTAGCATGAGTGGACGCAAGGAATTTAATAATAATGATCGAGCAAATACAGTTTACATTATCTCGAATAAATCTAGTAATTTATGTAGGGCTTAGCGGACATCACTTGGTTTACGCAATGGGAAGCCTAGCATCGAGCTCATCGCATTGGTGGTATAGGAATTACTCTTGATTTGTTGCAGTTTTTTGCCAGTACTTATGTATGGTCCCTAAAAAAGTAAATGGAATATTTAGAAATCTGCCGCGTAATCTATATCTATCTTCACGGAAATCTATATTATCTCCTTCGATCATTATTATCTCGTTTATTTCGTAAACTGAGCGGAAATATCTTCCAAATCTTCTACGCACCGGACACCGGTCATCACATTGTTGTCTTTAAAAATATGACGTGGACCTATACCACGCCTTTTAGATTGAAATATATTTTTAATCAATATTATTACAATAAAATTGTATTATATTATTGTAATAACACTGATTTAGAATTAATATCACAAATTATATCCCCTTATACCTACTAACATTACGTTTAACTATACTGCGAAGTCATGTAAAAGTTACATGAATTTTCCGTAGTAATAATAATAAATAATAAATATAATAAATATTTTTTACACTCACTCCTATCGTCTAGCCCAAAGTAAGTAGCCTAAGCACTTGTGTTATGGATACTAGATGACGGATATATTTTTAATATAATTATTTATATAAATGTTGAAAATATACTACTTATACTTATACACAACCATGACTCGGGAACAAACATTTGTAGTCATCATAAAGTTTGCGGCAATACCCAGCGATCTGAGCATTCGACCAAGGCGGCCATCGTAGTATACAAAATTATTATTATAATTGTAAAAAATATTCAAGCTACTTCCCAATTCCATATTTGTTCCGCTCTTGTCTATGGGTGGGGATAGCCTCGTGACGCTAGCCCTGCTGGTTTAAAGCCAGGACGGCATGTGCCTTCGAATTCGCTTAGTCATAAATCTTAATCGTTTTTATTAATAATTATTGTATTTAATTATTGACCTAACATAATTTGTGAAACGTGGGATAACGAGGGCTCCGGGGATAACTAGGCGTAATTTCGAGAAATCGTATTAGCTAAGTTGAAATAAACTTCGTGCTGCTCGCATTCTATAGCTAGTGGCCTCCCGCGGCTTCGCTCGCGTTAATGTCGGTTGTAATATAGCCTATAGCCTTCCTCAATAAATGGGGTTTCCGACACAAAAAAAAATTCAAATTCAACCAGTAGTTTCAGAGATAAGTGCGTTTAACCAACCAACCAAACAAACAAACAACAAACAAACTTTACAGCTTTTTGATATTTTAGTATAGATCAAAAATATATTATTATGGTTGATACTTCTCCATAAATTTTTAATCAATTGCAATGACTCATTCCAATACTGCACGCTGTCGTATATTGAGTAAGTAGTAAATGTTTTACTAAGTCAATTGTTTCGTTCAAGTCGGAGGATATTGGACGTAAACTGACCCTACCCGCTTTACCAGGAAACATAAAAGAGATTTAATGCAGTCAAGTTTTCTATTGCCAATAGTCGACTTTCTGCTTAAGTAATTGATGTTCTTTTACGCGTTTGCTACATACGTCCTTATTAAATGATACTCATTGAAGACGACTGTTGGATGGGTGACCTCAAATTTCCGTGATTCAATTCGTTAATACCCTTGGCTGCAACTAATAGAAGTTGCAATTGAGCAATCGAAAAAAATTGTATTTACACTCACTACTAGTCACTTTTGTAAAATTGGTATCGAAATACAAATTGTTCTTATAAGCACCCTTTATAATTATAGTTATGTTCATTAATAGTTATCACAAAACAAAAAAAATAAAAATGAGATCCAAAATAAAAACAATTTCAATAAACTGCGCTGATTAAAAATGTGCCTCGACACGCTTTCTGTAGAAGTTACTCTTTTGTCTACACATATACGATTTTCGCTCTATGTAGGTATATCGTTTCGCTGCGAAACGAAAGAGTTCCCTAGCTGAGGTCAGCCGTACTGCCACTAAATCGTTGCTAGATTAGCCACGGGCGCAGCTCGCAGTAATTCACAGTTTTATACTGGCAAGCCACACTGCTACGAAAAGGAAATACTTTTCCGTTTATTTTCTGTACCCGCTCTCTGTTCGAGATTGAACAGTTCTTGGTGCCTTAAATTAAATTTCTTTATATTTATATCTACTGCACAGACTTACAGTCCTTGGTGATTTAATTTTTTTTATATTACTCTATTGCACAGACTTACAGCGCCATATTGTGATAGCTGAACACAATACTATTGACAAAACCCTAAGAGAGTTTTCTGCACCTTACATGTCATTGCCTCGTTCGATGATCAGAACTTATACCGCCTACAATAGCGTTCCTAATAACGATTGGTGCCAGACCGAACCAAATTTTTTCGAACTTTTTTCTAAACACAATTTTCTTTGTAGCTTAATCAAACTTTAAAAATAGTAAGATAGATCAAGCACTGGCTCCCAATAAATTGGCAGCAATAAATAAGCTTTATAAAAATCACTCTAAATATACACTTTTATCTTGTCATCCCAAAAGTACTGTGTATCCGGCTCGGAGGACTAGTAAATACGGGTGAAACACATTTTAAGGCATCTGGGGAGTGCTTGGCGCGAGTCGAATGGTAACAGAGTTCATGACGGTGACCGATGAGGTGGTGAAAACCACTATAAAATCTCAACTTCAAACACGGCACAACACTTTTATTTCAATGATTCTTCGTAATTGAACATCAACACGGATCCTTATGAATCAAAATAACACCACTTTTAAATCACAAAGTCCACTCTGAACCAATTTTTGAATGATTGAAATAAAAGTTTGACTGACGCCATTGAAAGCCTGCCAAGCACTCCACGATTGCATGTGCTATGCGTGCGAGCACCTTTTGTTTTTGTGATCGTACTATAGATTATACATATATATTTTTATATAAGTATTTTAATATTATTGATGTGTACATAATGTTAATATTGATACCGTATTTTGTTTTTACTAGGTATATATAATTTATTATATTAACTTATTCCGTACGTCACAGTGAAAGGCCTGCCATTACAACAGCGTTTCTGTGAAATTATGTCACAGAAACACATGCTGAGGAAGTACCTTTTGGCCATACACAAGGCATTAATTTTCTTTTGCTTCTTATTTTTTTGTTAAATTCGCCCTATATTTTAGGGAAGGCAAAGGGTTATTTTGTAGTGTATATTGCCTATTGTAATTTGCTGTTCACTTGTTTTTTCTTATTTTGTTGTCTGTGTTGTCTTTGTGCTGGTCAATAAATGTTTTTCTTTTTTTCTTTCTAGTATCTTTGTTAGAAGGAATCTTGTAGATTCCTTGCTATAACAGCTCCAAATGTATAATTAATTAATCATCTTTCATTCCATACAAACATTTCTATTCATGATATGACATGAGGCAATCCTAAATAAATCATTTTACAGTAGCAAAATAACACTGTCCACCGTTTGTTACAAAAGCAGAAAATGAAAACGCAAAAACGTTCGGGGGATCTTACCCGAAAAACGATTTCAACCCGCGCCGAACTGACTGAAAAACCCATCGAGATCTTCACGGGGCGAGAAGCCTCAACTGCCTTCGCCCTTTGAAAGGAAAACAACCCCAAGTCAGATAACAATAGGAATGAAAATGCCACTCCCGATTCCATTACTCGCGACCTGACGAGCGGGCAACTCTTAATAAGTACTCTCGTAAATTCCCATCTCCAAACTCGGCGGTGAGAAGGTAGCAACCGCCCCGGGATAACGGGCGATTATGAATCTTACTTCGTTAGTGTGGAGTTGACTTTTGATTGTGTGGAATTGAGCAAACGAGCGTGGTACGTCGTCAAGGCGAGCACGTAAGCGGCGAACGAGGCCGAGCGAAATGGTCGCGTATTGTTTGAAGACAGTCTGTGAAACGGACCGCTCGATAGGTAACGTTAACTTATTGAGATAGACCGCTCCACCATAAATAGTCGACTTCGATACTTTCTAAGCTACAGGGACGAGAAGGACGTTGCTCTGGTAGTGGAAAATTTCAGGTGTAACCATAACTTGCCTGAAAACAAATTATAGGAATTTATTATAGGTAACTATATTCCCACTAGGTAGCTATTTACAGGTAACTATATTTAACCACCTAGAGGTATGAAATAAAGCCTACGTCATATTCTCAGACCTACTAAATAAACAGTAAAAATTTCATAAAAATCGGTTAAGCCGTTTCGGGGGATTTCGATAACAAACTATTTGACAAACACGATATTTACATAGAACATTTTCGTAAAATTATTTTCCTTAGGCCACTTTTCTAATCTAGCCTTACCCATGTTACATGTAATAAAACTTACGACAGTACTTTTTCATTTTATTATCTAAATTCAATTATTTGCATCCAAAGCTGTAAAAATATAATCGAGCGTCTAACGTTAAATGTGCAGCCCTCTATTCAGCACTACTAGAAAAGAGATAAGCCATTTTTGTACACGTTATATAAGTTAACGTTACTGTAGAGTGGTCCGCCAGGCTTATATACTTACATACATACATAAATCATGCCTACATATATCCCCGAAGGGGTAGGCAGAGGTGAACCAACACCCACTTTTCGCCAAATAAGTTATAATACAATATTTATTATACAATAGGTAATATTTACTATTTCACTTAACAAATACGCTATTTATTAAACAGTAAGCTCTACAGATATTATTTACTGTTTGCCAACAATGAAGTAACCACCAAGTAAAAACGAGGATTTAACAAGAAATGTCTGCTACAAAAAACCTTAAGCAAGATTTGTAACTAAGGGCAACCAATCGCCTTAGCTCAATTAAGTAGCTTGTACAAATCAATTGGTTATCTTCCAGAATATTCCCGGGAACGGTGCTACATTATACAATTTTGTTGCTAACCGTCATTTCAACTTTCTAATCGCAGAATAAGACTCTCGGTGTCGTTCTGATTTTGCTTTGTTTCTTATTGTTAGCAAGGCCGTGTCGTCTCCTGGGACCACAAAGACATAACTTCATTGAAAACCTTCCAGTGAACGTCCATTTTCTAGCGGATTCTCCCCCCGTCTTTATTGGCTTTCGCCTGATAAGAACGGAAAATTCAAGGGAGACGGTACAAAAGAGTTAACCCGACATAACTTTAGTAGGTACTTGAACTTGGAAGCAGAGGGTTTTGAACAGGTTTTTTTGAACTCAGTTGTTTTTTTACATATTGTGGTCACCAAACTAAAAAATATATATAATATTCTTAGATTGATAATTGAGGGAAAAATAGAGATGGCAAAAAAGGACGGGGAAGAAGAGGAATCGACTGGCTTTAAAATGAACTGGACAAATATTAAAGACGCTGCCACACTGATAAAACTAGCATAGGATAGACAACATATATCCAATAGGGCCTGGTAAAAAAAGTAGAAGAAAGTAACCAAACTTGTTATTTACTGAAAACTAGTTGGTAATTATTTGATGTTCATTGGCTTTTCTAATTACTACGCTAATTACTAAACACTTCCATTAATAATATAAAGCTGAAGAGTTTGTTTGTTTGGTTGGTTGGTTAAACGCGCTAATCTCCAAAACTACTGGTTCAAATAGAAAAAATATTTTTGTGTTGGATAGTCCGTATGAGGAAGGCTATATAACAACCAACATTAACGAGGGAACCCGCGGGCGACCACTAGTGTAAAATAAAATCCCAATGGCGTAGTGGCAATTTTTCGCACAGAGAACAAAAGACAGTCGACGGTATTTCTTGCAGTGTGCCAACCAGCACACGCTCGCCGCAGCTGCCGGCAACATAGATTAAAATCTCATTTCCTCAACAAATAAACTATACACTAATAGCTCATCGCTTTCAAGTCGTATACAAAACAATTCTTACCGATTAATTTACCATTTTACTGACTTTGGCTCCCATTTGATATGATTATTATATCGAAAAGTGACTTAAAAACTAAGTGAATAGGTTAATACGTAGTTTTTGTAGTTAATAAAGTTATTAACACTTTCTGAAACAGTCAATAAGTAAGGTGCGGAACACTAATACCGTACAATAAGACAATGGAACATCTATAATGTCATTTTTGGCTGGCTAGTTTGACGGCCAGCTTGGTCGAATGGTCAGGGGGCCTACCGCCTAACTCGATTGCTGATGATAGGTATATAGCAATGCACTGCTTACAGCTATAGCAGCCCATCCTGAATTTTTAGGCGGCACGGTTTTGTGCCAAATTCATACAAAATCATTCGTTGATCATTCGTTCAAAGCTATCGCTAACAGTTTAGGTACATATGGTGCGAAATTACAGCATGACGTCATAAACTATAGCTTTTACTTTAGCAATCGAGTTAGGCGGTAAGCCCCCAGATCGTTGGCTGATGACCAAAGCCTGATAGGGGCAAATGTTTGTTTGATGATCACACTCAATATTCTTACAACACATTGTCTACCTACATAATGTGCGCAGAGAGGCAATAATTAGAAATAACGATTTCGGCGCTAAAACACTACTGTGAAATAAAAAGGCTAGCTGAAACAAGCGAACAAACTACTCGGATCATAAAGCCAACACGTGTACAACGACATAAAAGGAGTTTCCCTTCTGCATACAAAGTTGTGACAATCGAGACTCAACACAATGACGCATGTCCTTCCCTTTCGCTCGTTAGACACGGGTATAATGCCGCCCCGCTCACTGACACATCCTTCCTTTTACTAACGGACATAGAGTATGAACGGACAGATACGATACTATCAGTGTTACGAAGCGTTTTGTATACGCTCAGATCGCAGACATTCAATAGAATATCTCAGCACTGTGTTTGTGGTGACGATAAATATAAATTTCTGTGAAACAATGTGGTAGCAGTTACTGGAGACCGCCAGAGGAATAAAACTTATTAAAGAACATGAAATACTTAACGTTATCGTGAACGTTTATTTTTATTTCTGTAAATAAAAAAAAATAATTAAATACATACATACATAAATCACGCCTATGTCCCCGTAAGGGTAGGCATAGGTGAACTAATGTAATAGGTGGCGAGCCTATTGCCATTTATCGGGCACAAAAGTCGTAGTACATTGCTAGGTGGTATAAGAGGAACACGCTGCCCATTCCTCATCACTGATTGATTTATCCTTAGTCGCCTTGTACGACACCCACGGGAGAGATTTGGGGTGGTGACAATTGTATTCTACTCTGCCGTCACCACACGGCCAATGGCTATATCATATCGTGTTTCGGTGGTCATGCTAGTCGGGCTTTCTCCTCAAGTAACTATATTATACCTATCCCAGGAATCACGGTGACAATCTGGCAGAACGCAGGCCCATTGTGAATTGGTGGGAACCAACATCATTTGCTGCTACCCGAAAGACCCGCGTGATAAGTATATTCAGAGGATTTATTACGAATTCCTCACTATTGCGATAAATTTTATATCTTATTAACTCTTATAAGCCTGCAGAAATCTTGTATCGGGTCTGTAACGTTTTCTCTTTATTTATTCTTTCTTCGACTATCCACCCGCAGTTTGCTATATAAAATACATATTATGTTCAATGCGGAAACTTAATCCAACGCAACGAAATCCTTCGCACGTGACGCAGCTGAGGGAAAACGAACTATCTCCCATATCGCACAGGCGTGTGGAGAAAATTGAAAATTGATAAAAGGTCTCCGCATACGGAACGGGAAAATACCCCGGACGGGACGGGGATGGGGCCTCTCTCGTATAAAAAGCCTCGTGCACGTCCTGTCCGTGACTCCGTGACATATGTCCTTCATGGTACATTTTGTATGAAACGATGTTTCTGCAGTCCCCGTCCACGACCCGTCCGAGGTATTTTCCCGTTACGTATGCTCGGATCTATAAAGTCTCAAACTGCCGCCGATGGCGCCAAGGAGCGACCCTCGTCTGTCTATCAATTACTAAAGCAGGCAGGTGTCAAAAATCTCACATTGACAGTGCTTGGTGAATTGCCTTATTTTTAGTCCACGGTTTGTTTTGCTAGTTTTTGAGGTTCATTTTGCTTTGACGGCGATAGATATTTACTTAGGCGAAGTGCGATTTAGTGGTTTTCCAATAACAATATTAGAGGGGATTTTGTCAGTCAATAGCTTAACGGACTAAACAAAACTGTCAAATAATATCTGCGATTGGTTGTCAACTCTAATTAGTTAGATCATCAAACACAAAGTCTATTGAGAAAATGTTACTTAATATATTATTATTGTATTCTGACGTGCTGTTGACTGTACTTAAAACGAGCAAGTTACTAAACTATCTCATTTCAAATTATGCCTAGAATACTTTTGAAATCGTAGCATCCTGAAACCTTCTCTTAAGGAGTAGAGGGCAATAGGTCAGACAGGAATATACCATTTTATGAAATTAATTATAGTGCTATAGTGGACTATTGTGCTCCTTTAGCGACATTAAATCCAGACAGCAAATCAACCGCCTTTCGCTACTCATTTCTCATTCTCTCGTCCATATTCTCTTCTTCGTCAGAATAATCTTATTTGCAGAATGGAATGCATCTTTGCAGATGTTTGCTTTTCCCAACCCAGTATACCTACTATCCCAATAGTATGACGCTCTGTTATAAAGTAAGTCACAGCGTAAACAAGAACATAAAAAAGTAATAAGCGCCAATGACAAACTAGATTCGCCTCTTGTTTTAGTGCACGTAACTAGATCGTAAAATATGGCTTTATATGTAGACCTTCGCTTCTATCCGTCACGGCTAGTATTAACGCTGCATGCTTACTGCTTATTGTACAGGATATATACAGGAGGGAATTGATCATTTTGAACAACAGAGCATAATTATAGGCGGTCTTATATTATAATAACATACTATGACTGTGTGTATCCAACAGAGTTACATCGTAAAAATAGAATGATCCAAGCCCGACTCACCCCAGGTGTGTCGTAAAAGTCTAACTGCCGCACTCAGAAACGTCAATTAACGATAATGAATACTGAATGTCAAAAAATGACAATTCAAAACTAGTCTCTATTCTTGTCAGGTCTTTGGTATAAATTTAAATGAAATTTTTTGACATTAAGTACTCATTAAATTTATTTGACGTCTCTGAGTGCAGCAGTATGAGAGATTTTCAGGTGCAGACCAATGAGGAGTAGGAACCTTACTGCGCCGACCCCAGATAAACTAGGACCAGTGCAGGAAGAAGAAGATAAAATGAAAAACATTGTCAGAACTATCATACATACACCATAGCTACTCACAAAACTTTTTCCAGCCTCTGTCTGCCCTCTAGTTAGAGAGAATTTGTTACAAAGCCATTGCGGCACCAACGCCAATACTACTAACACAACCCTTCATCGAGGAGCTTTGGAAACCTAACATTCGCCATTAATCGCCAGATAATATAATATATCACATAATACCATTTATAAAAATGTCTCTACAAGCCACCCAGTTTCCTATCTGTCAATGTCATACGCAACGTTGGAGGCCTCATGGCGTAAGTACTTATCGAGCCGACCGATTATAGGCACTAAACGATTGTGACAAGGCTTGAAATGCGTCCACGGGATTCTAGAGTTACTTTGCCATGATAAAGTAGTTCAATAATGTTACAGCAAATGGATTTGCTTAATCTCAAGGAAACGAATTTTTTTGTAGGTAAGCCCAGCATTTTCGGTGCTGATATCCAATATTGTCCTAGTAAAAGCTTATATATAATATAATTTGCATTATTATATAACATAATTTATTACCTACATGTGACTAAGGGCCTGTTTCATAATCGACAAGTAAGTTTGAAGTAGCTTATTTTGCAGTTCGATTGACATATACTTCATATTACAACTGTCAAATGATTTGCGAAGTGAGCTACTTTGAACTTACTTGTCGATTGTGAAACAAGCCCTAAACCTACAATACGTGTGATAAAATGATAAAATATGATATAGGTACATTAAATAATGAAAAAAACTGGATATTTCGTTCATAATTCAAAGACGGGATGGCGAAGGTGAGTGTTGACATGTTGTGAAGGGATCCCGTAAAATGGACTAGGCACCCGCAAGGTGAATCCATGTAATGCTAGGATTCTGACTTTTTTTCTTAATAACAATATTATTATGTTCCAATAAAAATCAGTGTTTTAGTTATAAAATCGTCTACTTTTTATTTCTATTTCATTTAGACAATATGCAAATATTAGAAAAAATATTACAAAGAAAACAAAAACAGCGATGAGTAATGGGTAGCAGCCCTAGCAGGATTTCTCTCATACGACATACCACCTAGCAATATAAATGTACTGCGATTTATGTGCCCGATATATGGCAATAGGCTCGCCACCTGTTACATGGGACCGAACATAATTGGCGAAAAGTGTATGTATGCAAATATTAGACAAATTATTACAAAGTAAAGAGGTCAGAAAATTTAATGAAAATTATTTCCTTAAGTCGAACCTTTTAGAACCGATAATTTTTCAAAATGATCTTCTTAATACTAAAAAAACATTCTACTTAACAGTTGATCGTGCTTAAACAGGCATTTCAAAAGACTAATGTGGGAAGAACAACGTGTAAAGTGGCATTTTGAAAGTCCCCCTCTATCCGACCATTCGTAACTGTCGACACGGCGCTCGTGACTAAATGCTGACGTTGCAATTTAGATGTGACTTATTAAGCAAATGTTGGTGGCCATTTATTACCAACAGGCCGATTACGTAACTCTGTTGCTAACAGTATCTGTCATCGCTCTCTGTTAGCAATTGAAATTGTCAAACGTAAAATACGTATTATAGAAAGTACATAATCGCAAAAGCATCAATTTTATTAGTTTCAATCGCGAACGAGAACTTACCGAAAGATCAGCCAGATTTTTAATTAAGTTCTGCTCCATCATTCTAATTAGAAATCGAATTTTAAGTTGTATTTGCTTCTTTCTAAAAAATAATATCGTTAAAATGAACCACATTCTCAAATTAATATCGTTACATTCACACCCATTATCTCCGAAGGGATAGTCTGGAGATGTATGAACGCCTACATTTCGCCAATTGTGTTAGATCCCGTGTAATAGGTGAGAAGCCTATTGCCATCTGTCGGGCAATTAAGTCGCAGCATAATACAAGGAGGAATAACAGCTGAAACGCAGTTGCCCGTTTGTCGTCACTTTTTGACCCCTCAGTTCTTTTAACAACACACGCGGGAGAGAATAGGGGTGGTGACATTTTCATTATCACTTTTTTTTAACCCTCAGCGCTTTGTACGACACTTGAGGGAGAGATTAGTGATGGTGACAGTTGCAGTTTAGCTCTGCCGTCGCCACACCAATTCGCCACTTAAGTTTGAAACCTGCATTTAACCTTGAAGCTTTTATTCGGCGCAAAGGTCAAAGGTGTACAACAGGTTGGGTATCGGTAAAATAAAATTGGATATCAATCGCCGGGCCGTTAAGCTGATTGTCTGTTTTGGCTTCGCTGGCGAAACAACCCCGAGTGGGTTGTTTACTTTTGCTCCGATGCATTAATACTGAAGCTGCGTATAGGAAAACATGATTAAATTATCCGGTTTCCAGACATTGAGCAGTAAATCGAAAGGCTTCAATTACTTATTTATCTACGTATCGTATATATACAGTTTGTCCCTCGATAAAGCGCAATCCTGCAAGGGGGTGACACTAGATGATAAATTATCGACAAAAAATTTAGAAAAATTATTGCAATTTTTTATTAATTTATTAAGATACTTTTTACTAGGCGTCTAGGTCGACCTAGAAAGAGTTAAGAGGTGGAGAGACGATCTGGAGGCATACTGCAAAACATGGCCGGAGATTGCTAGGGATCACTCGAGATGGAGGGTTGCGGGGTAGGAAGCTTTTGCCTAACAGTGGGATCTAACAGGCTAATAATAATATTTAAAACTAAGAGCGATAAAACAAAGAATATCTCAGATCGCCCGGACTGAAGGCGAGGGCGATAAATACGCGATCTCAGGCTTTTTTTATCGCCCTAGATAATATCATAGTTTTATGTCACCCCCTGACCAGAAAATAGAATTTTCGGTACGCGGCCCGAAAATTCTACTTTATGATCAGGTGTGACACAAAAAGCACTGATTTCTAAGTATCTTGCAATAACATTGAATAATAGCGGAATCCAATTTGTAGCCTCAAAATCAGTTACATTGTCGAAGGGGCGAACTGTGATCCACTGCATAATTGTGTTAGGACTCGAGTAAGTTTGCTATAACTTATGTAGATACAGCGCGGAAAGTTCTCATTGACTTACGTTATAACTTTAATTCGAGGGCTTTTGACGTTAACTCGCTCGTTAAATCAGCTAAATGTTGTTTTGTGTGTTTATGTTCACTTTATGACAATAAAGCAGCTAACTGCTTTTGCTAAGGGCCCTATTTTATAAATCATATTTTTACCGTTTTCAAACTTATACTTAAATAGTCAATATTACTTGCCCCTCGGATGGCAAAAGGCTAACCTCATATTACATGGGGACCATGGTGTTAATTCAACCCTGCCTACCCCATCTTATTAATCTTTCTAAAAATTATAGATAACATTGTCAGCGATCGCTAAAATCAATACGGAATTCATCTGAACTAAGTTGAAGTAGTGTAAATTATAGGTGAAACGAATAAACTTGAATTCCAAATACCACAGTATTAAATTCCAGATATCGTGCAATCCAACTTTGCATGCAGCCTCACCTCAAACAACTTTGACGAACGATATAAGTTGACGAAAATTCACAATTCGTATAAATTACCAGCACTAGACTGTATGAGACGTCCATGGGCAACCGATGAATATGCAGAAACTGTTTAAAGTTATAGTCTACCAACGCAAACAGCTAGTAGACTGCACAAGAACCAGCCCCCGTATTAAGTAAGCTGATTCCAGTTGCTTTGGTCTACCCGTCTCCCTCGTTCATTGAGAATAACAGAAAAGTGTGAGAGTGATGGGTAAAGCAACTGAAGTCAGCATACATAATACGGGGTCCGGGAACTGAGCACCATTCGCAAAGTCCAAAGGCCATTGACTACCAGACGCCTCGAATTTATTTCCCCCTCGAAAACCATTCTATCGTGCAGTCTACGGCACATGCGAGTGCACAATACTGTCAAGTTTCTCCGTAGGATTTCCAACCTTGAGTTATTCGACCTAAAGTGCCAATTGAATGAAGAAGATTTGACCGTAGGCAACCTGATGTGTTAGTACCTACCTGTACAATAGCATGCATTAGAAATTAATTAAAGTTAAGTAGATGTGCAGTAATATAGGAATGTTACAGACTCATGTGTCTTATACACTAACTACATTGTGGTTAGTGTATAATTCCAAGTTCTCCTAGCTCTAATTTAGTCTCTTTGTGATTCTACAATAATGAAACACACATTATATGTAATCCTGGCATCAAATAAATTCAACTATGTAGTGACAAAATTTCAATGTTTATTAAAAAATAAAACTAGAATGCAACCAGATATCCTATAACAAAAGATATTTGAGCATTGTTTTGGTTTAGATATAGCATACACTTTAGTCTGGAGAAATCTGAAAAGCAAAAGCAAGTCACGTCAAATTCGATTATAATAAATCACACGTAGACAAATAAATCTAGGCATTACCCGGTGAATAATGTCAACGCAATCCAAAATCTTCGTAAAGAAGCAAAACACGTTGACCTACAAGAAAGGAGAATAACAAAATCGTAAACTAGGATTACTACAGAACTTGCTAAAGGAGTCGTTGTTATACCTAAGGAACTGGGTGCTAGTCGCCGGGAGTTATATAATTATTCTTGTTTAAGTCGTTCGTCTTCATTATTTCTTTCTTTCGTTCTCCCGTGTACATATCGCACTGTATTATCTCTGTAATGTATTTTGGTTGAACAACGGATGAATCTGCAAATTTATGGCTTGAATGGTTCTACTTTAATGTCTGAATCGACCGCGTGATTTGTCGAAGGAGGGAATACCTCTTGTTTACCACGAGTACTTTATGATTATTAATCCTAATAGAGCATTTTAATAACCAGAAAAATCAGCAACAAAAATTATCTAAAAAGAAAAGGCACTATGCCTTTTCTTTTTAGAGTATATTATGATCACTTCAATTTTAATGATAACGAGACAGTTTAAACAAAGAAATAATAATCAACTGTAATCGCAACAAGGGTCTTATGAAGTGTTGTTCACTGCTCTAACCTAACCTAGCCATTTTAAAGTACTAACATTTGTATTCAATGCCAGAATTCTATACTTCTTACGATGTAAGTACTTTCGAATTGGCGTACCCCACAGTCGTATAGTAGAACTAACATATGTCGAAATTTTATTCTTCGAAATACAGTGGCGGAACGTGCGCTGGCATCAGATACGTGTTCCAATACAAAACTTACGTTAATTCTAAAATTATTAAATCTTTATAAACTTTTGGTAGGAATTGAACTGGACGAATGATAGTTTTACATAGGTACATACATAAATCACGCTTACATACCCGAAGGGGTAGACATTTGTGAATTGACACCAACTTTTTGCCAATTAACTTAGGTTCCATGTATATGGGATACATGGAACCTAAGTTAATTTGCAAAAAGTTGGTGTAGGTGGCGAGCCTATTGCCAAATAACAGATTTTTTTAGTAGTAGTACCTACATTATGTACATTTTACTTTACAGACTAATAGGCATCTCTATCTAAATTGATATTCAAGTTCCCTATGAAAGCGATTCTAAAACAATACTATGTAGAAGGTGTCACCCCACATCAACTCCATTCAAATCCGTGTCAACCATCTCGCATTACCCTACACCAAATCAATAACACGACAACTGATATAGGTTATACTCGTTACAAATACACGTATCAGCTTACTTACGACACCGACCAAGTCTTCAGGCCCATATTTCAGAGTAATGTCTTTCACTCCGGAGCACCCACCCGTCTCCCCTTCGGGGGTAAAGGGTGTCTCTCAGAGGGTGGCGCTTGCCATGAAATTTTTAAAGGCTCTTAGAGGATAGGTATTTTTATTAGATCTCTGTAAGATAAGGAATGGGCGATAGTTGTAAACTCGCCGTTCTCGAGGTGAACAATTTATGTGGGTATTGTACGTGACTGTTTACCAGAGACATCGTTAGAGACATTTTTGTAGTTTGTATTCAGAGTTAAAAGTACCTCGTCGTTTACTTGCTTTTCTAGTTATGTTTCATAATATTTAAAGTCAGGCAGTTGTCCAAATAAATTACTAATTAATTACGTTTGTACTTAACATTTTTATACAATGATTTATTGCAATATTTTCATTATTAATAACAAAAAAGGACCTTGGACCAGAGTACTTGAAACCTATAGCATTCGCAGATTAGATGAAGCAAAAGAAATAGTACAAGAAAAAAGTGAAGTGAAGTGATAAAGAAAGGTGTCACATAAGTCTGTATGTATGTTTATTTTGACGTGAAAATATGAGGCTTATTTAAAATCTGTTCCGTTGGTTATTAATCCAGAAGATTGATCATTAGTCCATCTTCCCTATTCCCCTCCATCCATAGGGAAAGCCAGTGCTCCGACAGTAAAATCATTAAAGCGGTGGTGATAAAGAAGTTACGTTTATAAGTCTGTAAATGCCTTACCGTTTCATTGCCTTTCACTGTGGTTTTGAGAAGCGCGATTAACCACACGCCTAATAAAATATGCAAGACCGTGTACCGAGACCTGAAAGGCTTTTAAAAGAGGGTATATTGGTACGTCATAATGGGGTGCATAGTGCTTAACCGGGGTACCTTTTAGAAAGTTGATCCTTTTGCTACAAAGGTTGAAGGAACGAATGACACCTACAATGTAAGTGGAATGACGCACGAGTTTCTTGTATATTTATTTTACGCTTCCATGGGTGGCAAAGACATAATACCTACAGTGCAATCGACCGACGGGTTGAGGCTATTTCTATAAAAATATCATATTCTTCATGAAGAATACAATAGGTCTATGTGTAAAGATGTACCAACGCCTACCCACTACGCTAAATTGGTCAGTACATTATATAAAATTTACAGATACGTTTCCTCTATTAATACGCGGCCTTTGAGAATAACTAAATCTTTGTCTTATTGAAGTTGGGAAACTGTTTAGTTTTCAAAGATTGTTTGAAGCATACCATTCATTGGAAAGGAATAACTTTTAAACGGAAACTTAAAACACCACAAAAATTAGTGTTAATAGAATTCCGTAGTCCTATTTTGGATCCACTAAGAAAACAAAATCTCTAAAAACCGTTGGAAATGATTGAAGCTCAGATAACGTCTATATTCAGAGCTTGTCACAAACAGACAAATATAAAAGCGAAACACAAAGGACCATAAGCGGCCCTCGAAAGGAAAACGGTGCTCAAACCTCCCTCGGAAACTTATTACGGTACATTTTGTACGTTACCGACTTTCGAGATGCGCTGGCCGAAAAGTATCTCAACGAAAAGGTAATACTTAGAACTGCTTCTGTTCAAATTATAGACACAATAGCGTGAAAAAGGCTGTGAAGACATTTTCATAAATTTTCAATAATTTCAAATTATAAATCACTCTATAAATTTAAAATATTACAATAACATTTATTAAGAGTACAGACCTACTGTAGGTAGAAACTGAACCAAAACTGGTCCAGTCCTAATCTAGACTTTGAGAATTAACTACTTCAACTGAAGTAGCGTCAATGTGAGCGTTCCTTATCACACAAAATCGCAGAAGGCCTACTTCCAATCTGTGAATGAAAGCATAATAAATATAAAGAACTAATGACACCAGACACCAGAAAAAGAGATCTTTTGGTTATTCCCAATCAATAAATTTCTAACAATTGTTAATAAAATCAAATGATACATAATACAATAAAACATCAGTAATCCAAAAGCAAATTTCGAAATGTAGATTTAAGGGAGTGAGGAAACATTTACGGACGCTAAACTTCTCAATTTCAGAACTCCTTGTTATAAAGTTGCTTACACAAGCTTACATAGCTATAGAACTTGGTAGATTTCTCAACCCTTCTCTATAGAGAAGCGAAGTATAGAATTTTCGGGATTGAATATTTCAGAACTAAGAAATTCTGAGTGGACAGATTTTGTTCACTCCTTTCAGAATTCACTTAACTAGATTATAAATCTAGGTGGGGACATTTCGGTTCAGCGCCATCTCTGCTTTCGTATAAAAAGGGTGGAAATCTTGCAAACAAAAACATACTTACTTTCCCAATTCACTAACATATACATTCTACTGTTGGCCACCGACCTTATTTATTGTTAATTTCATTATTTTTAACACCGTCGGCTCGAGTTAAACGACCGTAAAAATGGAAATATAAATTCTTAAACGCTGTAAGCGGATAGCCGACGTAAGTAAGCAAACAGTTTAGCATAATTTCTTTCCTTTTAATTCGATTTTAATCTGTTTCGTCGTGTTAAGCATAATACGAGACTGTTATTTAATTTACAGAGTACACTATTTAATAGTATGGTTTTGCATATATTCTTCATAAGAAAAGGAGTTTAACTTTTAAAATATCGTTATAAGTGATTAAGAAAAAAATTCATTCTGCAATATTCTTGTTTGTTCTTATCTCGAGACATGAAACAGCGAGGTAAAAATAACGATAGAGTTGTCTAATAAAGTTAAAAATACCTAAAAAATAGTGGTCTAATTAAATCTACCACAATAGGCCTGCACAATATTATCTTATCTATAAAATGTAAACTTAACCCTAGTTTATTAATTATTACGTAAACCATGGCCGATGAAGAATATGCTCTGCATAGCAAAATGCTTGTTTGCCTTGCAAATCTACACGGCTTTCTGGACCTGTGCTAATATAATCGCTACACGAGTTCGTCGTAAGGTATTGTAGCGAACGAGTACACCGTCCACAAATCAGGTAAATCAGAAGGTTGGCCTTAAGCCCCTAGTCAATGTTTTATGCTATTAAAAAGAGGACTATGAAAGATTTAAATTTTCCTTTCCATTCCAAAAAATATAACGCACTTACCTAGAGTTAGACCTCTTCGACGAGTCGTGTTTCTTCCCCCCTTGAAGATTGGGCAGATCCTTCTGCCGTTTCTTCGTCTCCTTCCATATCCTGTAGTACAGTATACACATAACAGTCACTGGCACATAAAACGCCGCAATGGCCGTCCCGAACGTGATAAACTGGTTAGTCTCTATGAACTGGATGTAGCACTCGTGTGGGGGCACTTTCCTCTCGCCGTCTATGTACGGCCACGCGTAAATCCAAGGCGGCCACAACACTAAACTGAAACCCCACGCGCCGCCTATCATCACAGTAGCGCGACGTGTAGTCCTCTTGGCCCTGTACGTCAGCGGCCGCGTCACACTGAAGTACCGGTCGAAACTAATGATCAGCAGGTTGAGCACCGACGCATTCGAAGCCAAGTAGTCGAGGGCAAGCCACGTGTCGCAGATGTACGGCCCCAGAGGCCAGTACCCGTAGATCGTGAACATCGTGTACAGCGGCATCGATATCAACCCCACAGCGAAGTCGGCGACCGCGAGCGAGAACAAGAAATAGTTGCTGATCGTCTGCAGCTGCTTGTCGATCTTGAAGCTGATCATGACCATCGAGTTGCCGACGACGGTGAGCACGGAGAGGACACTGGCGACAATGGCGATGACGATCTTCTGGGCGAGGCTGTAGGGGCTGGTGGGTAGGTCGAGCGCCAGGTCGGTCAGGTTGGTCGGGGAGGAGGCGTTGAGCATGCTGTCAACTCGGCGAGCCGCCGCCCGCCCCCGCACCGCCCCGGCTCCGCCGCCGACCGACCGCAACCAAGTCTGCCAACAAACAAACGGACATGTCACATCATCAAGTCGGTTAATAGTTGAATATTGAGTAGTATACGGGTGACTCCATTGAAACGGAGAAGGGTGTAGCAATCCGTTATGCAATTTGAGTGTCAGTTTACGGCCTGAAACACAGGATATTCTTAGCTCAGGCATATTTTTATATTTTATATTTTTTTTTTCATATTTTTAACTGAGTTTTGATAATGAAGATGTACACAACACCACAAAGTCACATCGATAGGTAAATCTGAGGAGATGGCATAACACTTCTCAGTAGAGATGGATATCTATCTAATCGTTTTGATCTGACCACGTCTATTCGAAAAGATCTTTGAAGAAATAAGTTGGTGAACATAAATATCTATTTCATTTCTGTATTTCATTTCGTGCTAATTGCTTATAATATAAATTTACTACATTGGTTTTCATGAATTTGTTCAGAATAGTTCCCTGCTATTTCCGACAAATCAAATGATTTAATAATTTTAAGGAAAAATATTGGAGCAGAATTCAAATCTAACGCGAATTGAATAGGGAATCTGAGAACTCAACATAAATTATTGCTTTATGTCTAGTTTCACAGACAATGCAGCCAGTAAATTGTTCCTAAAATATGAATTCGAAACGAAAAAGAGAAGCTTTCATACGATACAATATCATCTCTACCATCTTTCTTTTAAGTGCCTAATACTTGTAGAAGACAAAAGTATCTACGCATAATATTAACCGAATCCAATAGAATTCGCAATTTAAATTTGAAAAAATAACTCTTAAACCGGATTGGCGTTGCGTAACTTATGAATATTGAAATATTATCAGTGCCGAGTAGAACTTTCCCAATATCGGAAATCCCCTAGCACACAGGATAAGCAAACCCAGTACAGATATGGTGCCACCAACTTATCTGATCAGATGGCGAAAATTGGAACTACAATTTAGCCATAGATTTTGACAGTTCTCTTTGTTGATCAGTAGCGACACCACCAATTGACCGGATAAGTTGGTGACACTATAGGTGGATCCTGCCGATTGCTAATATAAATGCGGAATTAACATGGCTTCTGAAGCACGCAGGAGCTACAGTTGTTAACTTACTGAGTTCGACGCTACGATTTTTGGTTACCGGTCGAATGTAAAATTTTTGAACTGGTGCAGCAGTACATTCAATATTAAGACACTCTATTGTCCAAAACTTTGGAAAACGACTTTTGAAAGATTTAAAATGCGACATATTTATACGATATCTAGCTTTATTTAATCGTAGCCACGTAAAGTTCTTAAAAAAATAAGAATAGTTACTAAAACTCCTTAAAGAATACTTAAATGAAAGACTCATATCCAAATAGAACAATAGATATACTCTATTTTTGGATACCAAACTAAAATATTTCTAGATCAGGGAAATTGTTACGAATCACTTAAAGTAGCTACTACTCATAAGTTAGAACCTACTAAATCAGAGTAAAACTCTCAAGTAACAGGGTTCCACTGCTCGTTACAACAATATCTAATTTTAACTACTTCTGAACAGTATGAACCAGTTCCGTATTGTTTGACTAACTTCTTCGACACAAATGACTTATTATGAGATAGTGCTGAGAGCTCGGAAACTAAACTATCGATGGTTTAGCAATTTGAAATCAATTTCAACAAATCTAATTTTACAACGAATCAACAATAGGCTAGAAAGATTTCGGAATATTCATTCCTGTATGAGGAATAGTCGTAATGGACCGAGTGGTTTAGTGTCAACCGACTTTGCGGTAGACGCAGGTTGTACCTAGTTCAGCATCAAGAAACAATGTTTCTAAAATGTTTAGACCTATTTTAAGTAGTAATGCTTTTAGTTACATTTACATAATATTTATAAATCATCAACTAATAATAATCCTTACATACTGTATACTTAATAAAATTTCGGTAAACGTAAATCGAAATTAATTAAAACAAATGAAATCAAGGTAAAAATATTAAAGCCTAAAGATTCCACCTAACTAAGAAATAGTGTCTTCAAAGATGGATTTGGTAGTTTATAGTCTGCCTATACTCAACGTCTCGATAAAACAAGCAAATTGCTCAATCCTTAGGTCAATATATTAGAAATATAATCAGAGTAAATAATAAAATAGAAAATAGTAACCGCATCGACGATTCGATACCATCAAAAAAGCATCACTATCACAGTAGTAAGTAGGTACAGTTCTTACAAATAAGCTACTTAATTCGTTCGCGATCTTGTTCCACTAATGAGAGCTTTGACCTAAATACATTTATTTGTTTGTCTGTTTCCCCAATCAGCAAACAAGAGTATACGCTGGTCTTATGTACAAAAGTTCCTAAATAAGTAAAGATATATCTTTTTGCTATTTCTTTGTATAAGTCAATTTGAGTGTTGGTAACTTGGGTCTTACTTTTTTATACACAGCTGTCAACCCAGCAAATTTAATTAGGAATTCCATTAATTTTGCTTGTGTCTTTGTCAAATAGAAAATAATGTCATAATTTTCCTGTCTGTTCTCTGGAGTCGAAGCAGTATGTTTCCTCTTCCATTAATCGATCCATCGAATCATCCACTCCCTTTTAATCTCGTCCCCGTCTTTCGTCTCTCGTCTAAGAAAATAATTGTCTTATCAAAAACTAAAATCATAACAGTGGAATGAAGTGATCTCTGCCTACCACTGTGGGAGAAAGGCGTGACATAGTATGTATGTAAGATGGTGACCATATAAAACATTATTTTCAATGTTTTCATTATGATATGTATTTAAAAAAATAAATATTTGGTTAATTTTCTCAATAAAAGATATATTTTGTTTTTTAGGTATATTTTGTTGAATTGTAGTGATGTCTTAAATATTTATCACTTTTATTTTTTGCTCGTCAGTGTATTGAAAATAATATCAAAAGCGAGAAAAGCCTTAACAGTGCTAAGCTATCTAACTAAGCTAACCATCTAAAAACTTTCGTTCCTAACGAAATACTGATTGCTCGCTCTACATGGTGAGGAGGTTGAGGGACTAGACTGCATGGTCAGCAGCTTCGTCAGCAATCTCTTAACTAAGTTCCAGATGTAACAGTACGTAAGCAGTACCTACTAAGCTGTAGTGACCAACGAAGAACTTTCACTCCTAACGTACTTAAGTACCATTACATCATAAGTAATTCGTGACGCACAACCACATCCATAACGCCAGTACGAAGACCGCTCGTTAACAATTAAGAAGCCAACGTAAGAATGTGGGGTATTAAAAGGGTGAATTCCCCTCCCGTATTTCGTGGAAGCCTATATAGGACGGCATTAGTATTCCGGGGACGGGACAGCACTCAATATAGCGATTAGAACCGCTCCATACAGAGCGTTCGCGTCGAGAGGCTTAGCCAGGTATCTTTTAAATCCCACTAAATATTACAAATACCTACCGGAAGTTCTATTGTTTGCATATAAAATACGGCGAAAGGATTTCGAGGGCAATCGGAGACAGGGTTGTATGTATTTGTCAACACCCCCACTTCTCCCGTGGGTGTTGTACACGGCGATTAAGGGTGAAGACAGCGATGAGTATTGGGCTGATGCCCTGCATTCCTCTTAGACCACGTAGCAATTTACTGCGATTTGCGTGCTCGATACTCGGCAGTAAGCTCGCCACCTATGACATTGGCCCTATTCTAATTGGCGAAATATTCACCTCTAGCTACCGCTACCCTTTCGGGGATATATGTATTATCTTTGTAATTATCTATTTAGTATCTATGTATTATCTATACTAATATAATAAAGTTAAGGAGTTTGCGCTAATCTCTGGAACTATTGACTAAAATTGAAAAATTCGTTTTGTGTTGCATAGTCCATTAATCGCGCTATATAATAACCGACATGAACGCGAGCGAAGCCGCGTGCGACCACTAGTTTGTATATAAAATACAGCGAAAGTATTTCGAGAGTAATCAGACAGGGTCTTGTGTAATTTGGCAGTTGTTTCATCCTGGGTATAACAAGCACCATTTCCGAACCTTTCAAACAGATTGCTTCTGAAATAAAGGGGGATACAATTCGAGATCGTATTTCTGCAATAGTATGTCATAAATTTAGAACACACAATGTTTCTAAGTATATTTTGAGTTGAGTCTTTTTTGCATTAAATTAGCGAGATATGACGCAGGGCATGATTTTGTGGACTAGGTTTAATTGAACCAACCTGGGGGCCTACCGCCTAACTCGATTGCTGATGATAGCTATATTGCATGCAGCTGCTTATACTTGGCTATAGAAGCCATTCTGAATTTATTTTTAGGCGGCACGGATTTTGTGCCAAATTCATAAAAAATCATTCGGTGATCATTCGTTCATAGCTATCGCTAATAGTTTAGGTACATTTAGTGCGAAATGACAACATGACGACATAAACTATAGCTTTTGCTTTAGCAATCGAGTTAGGCGGCAGGGCCCCTGTTTTGTTGCCGTGTAATGACGGCAAAACAGAATGCAATTGTAATGGAAATATGTTATCTCGAGTTTCTCCGCGCTTCAGGTGGCACTTAAGTGGGTTGGTGGGTTATGGCTCTTTCTCCTAAATTTTTTCATCCATAGAGAAGGTCTGTGCCCCAGCATTGCGGACATTTAAGGACTGGTGGTGACGATATATTTTTTTTAGATGTAACACTTACTTCCTTTTTTCACTTTTGTAATATATTTCCACGTTGCAGTTCGCTGTAAGCCTAGCACTGGACGTGGACAAACTCTCTCTCCACCACTTGACAGTGTTTCGTCTCGGGATTTCGTGAGATAGCGAGAGGAAAACGTTTTATTTTCCCCGAGGAGATTTTTTCCACATCCCCGGCTACGGGGGCTGGACGCGATGCAAACTCCACGGCCAGTGTAAATTGCTCCGCATTCCTTGAAAGATTCCCAACACTTCAATCGCGGAATACCTCGGGAGTACAGCGGCTATGCTCAATAACATTCCTTGGAAATACCGCAGGCTCTCCGCCGCAGATTGAGCGTCGTCGGTGCAATCCGTTCATTGAATCGGTGTATTGATTTTGCTCCTGGGGCTTCGATATTTAGCACTATGCTGTGGACACGACTTCGTCTGCGTCAACGTGTAGCCGGGATAAAATGTGTCCTAGGTTAGTGATAAACAAAATAAATATGTTTAATTTCTTTTAAGGCGAGTTATTAAGATTTTTTTATATGGTTCTTATAACTTAAAAGCTAAAGTTTACAAAGAAAAATAATATGTGTCATAAAAATTTCGAATAATTATTGTCCTGATGCGGAAATCGAACCCGCGTCGGGTGCTACTCGCGAGTCCTAGGTCTAAACTCCATCTAAGCTAATAAATATTTAAACTAACTAACTCAGCCTGTTCGACTGCGCGGCTGACTACTGTCTAGGCAGTGGCAATGGATGCCTGCCGTAGAGAAACCCTCTTAGGGAGTGCTCGATTGCAAGCCTCAAGGGCATTTCAAGATTTTCGCCTTTCCCAAAAAACCCGTTAGATGCTGTAAAGTCCTCTCAAAAAAAACCTCAGGCAGTATGCAGGCTTTGGCCCACCTATGTATTGCCGGTCGACTAGAAGCCGTGTTTTACCTTCCGTTTGTAGATAATTTCTAACAGTTCCCGATATTAAAGCACCCGGAGGAAGCTACGGAATTTGTTCATTACAGAGCCACCTCAACCGCATAATGATTTCACCACGCCCACGAACTGAAATTTCCTAAATAAAGTGCCGTGTTTCTATGTTAGTGATTAGCTAGTTATATTTATTTTAGGGCCTGTTTGACAATCTACAAGTAAGTTCTGAGCAGCTTACTTTGCAGTTTTATTGACATATATTTTATATTACAACTGTCAAAGGATCTGCCAAGTAAGCCACACAGGACTTACTTGTCGATTGTGAAACAGGCATGTATTAAACTTCGCCGCGTGGTTATGGCAGATCAGAATACAATTGTCATATTGAATAGATAAATAGCCTGATATAAGCATGTAGCAGTTGCATGTTGCAGTTATGTCTAGAATTAGGAAGTGTTTTGTAGGATAAAACTATTTGTGAGAGCAAAATTAAGTTAAAGAGCAAAACGGATATTTAATAAACTTTTTGATTTTAATTACAACATTATATAAATGTTTAGTACAAAGATTTTGGTAGTTAGAAAAAGAATTTCGAAAAATTATGGTCTTGATGCGGGAATCGCATCGGAACTCGCGTCCGTGTCTTAGTTGGCCGAGCGGTCAGTCACCTGCCCGGATAGCAGCGGACGCGGGTTCGATTCCCGCATCAAGACCATAATTTTTCGAAATTCTTTTTCTAACTACCAAAATCTTTGGATATTTAATAGTTTATTACATATTTAAAATCAGAACAGTATCGCAATTTTTATTGATAGTTGCATATATTAATCTTGCCCTCTAATATAGGTTCCTAGCAAGGTATTTATTTGAATAATTAGTTTAAACATTTTAAGTGTCTGACTGAATTGTAAGATACGTTCACCATATCTATTATTTATAGTTTATCATCTTAGCAAGTTAGACATTAAGTACAAAATCGACTCGTACACTCAAAAGCACAAACAGCTTATCACAAACAGCACAATTCACGGAAATGCACTCTATTTCAAATATGTTTAGGATGAACATCAATTGTAGAAAATTTACCATAGCATAGAAGTGTTTGAATAATATTTTTATAAATTCGTGCATAATTTGAACATCGTACGAATGCCTAAATTCGTTTGCCTTAAAGTTTGTCAATTATACTTATTGGATTTTAATTTCAACATTATATGAATGTTAGAAACAGTAGTTATATAAATGTTAGTACACATAAGTACAAAGATTTTGGTGCTTAGAAAAAGTTTGAAAAATTATGGTCTTCCCGCATCAAGAATAAAATAACGGTAATTTTATAAGGAATCTTGTAAGGAATGAAGTACCAAGCAAACAAAACCTACGTCATCAAATGCCGCCTAAAGTTCCTGTATGCTATTTCAAAATCCCACAAAAGCAAGAGGCTTTTTTATCTGTTCTGTGTTTTGAACAATTGTTCAACGTAATCACTAGAGCGCGCTCGTGACCGGCGGGCGTGTTGAGAGGAATCCCAATAATAAAGAATCTTTGGCCTAGGGAATAGAGGTCAGATTTGCTCGCAAAACACGGGCCGTAACTTAGGGGGCATAACAGTACCGCGGTTTGGTGATCAAAGTGAGTGGGCTATGTCGTGTGCAAATTCTTTTTTCAACGTTGCTTCAATACCGAAATAGAGGTAGTTATAAAAAATACGCGAATAAGATGCACAATACTTTAACAAACATAAATAAATGACGACTATTAAATACCACCGTGTGAATGACTCACATAATGAAAAATGTAGATTTAGTAGGTCTTCAATTGAAGTTCATGCCGTGTGGTGACGGCAGAGTAGAATACAATTGTCACCACCCCAAATCTCTCCCGTGGGTGTCGTACAAGGCGACTAAGGATAAATCAGTGATGAGGAATGGGCAGCAGCGTTCCTCTTATACCACCTAGCAAATTAGCAATAGTACTGCTACTTTTGTGCCCGATAAACGGCAATAGGCTCGCCACCTATTACATGGGACTTGACATAGTTGGCGAAACGTGGGTGCTGTTCACCTCTGCCTACCCCTTCGGGGATATAGGCGTGATTTATGTATGTATGTATGTATGCAATTGAAGTTGTACTCATAGAAAAAATATCGCCGGAAGGCGGTTTTTTTTTACGTGTGATCACAATGACCTGGTTTATAACGACTATATTTTTCTCCTTTCAACTGTATTTACAGGTAATTGTTGGAAGTAGTCTCGCCGTGTGGTGACGGCAGAGTAGAATAAAATTGTCACCACCCCAAATCTCTCCTGTGGGTGTCGTACAAGGCGACTAAGGATAAATCAGTGATGAGGAATGGGCAGCAGCGTTCCTCTTATACCATCTAGCTATGTACCTACTGCGACTTTTATGCCCGATAAATGGCAATAGGCTCGCCACCTATTACATGGGACCTAACATAACTGGCGAAACGTGGGTGCTAGTTCACCTCTGCCTACCCCTTCGGGGATATAGGCGTGATTTATGTATGTATATACGTAATTGTTGGAAGTTTATTTTTGGTCACCCGTCCCATGATCGACCTTAGCGAACATTGATTAGTTTACGCAATCGCAGTCCGAGCGCCCTAAGCCACCGCGCTATCGAGCTCGTCAAACACATTATAAGCACCCACAAAATGCTTCAATTACATAAACGATCAGAGTCCATATTCGAAGGCGGTAGGTACCAATGTCCTATTGTTCGCCGATATACCTATACCATTTACATCACATGCTAACAACGATAGCACCATTCCCATAATGGCAAATGGAAGGGAATTCTTCCCTATTATTGGTCCATTGCCTTTTGGATCACTTTCGTAATGTTATTATCACAGTATATTGTATCGAATATTTTCGGATTTATTAAGTTTAGTATAATAGTCTTTTTCTCAGATAGTTAGATACTATAGTTAGATAGGAATTGTTATAACATTCAGGACCACACTTTTCATATCATAAAAGTATTACTCGAATATTGTGGCAGATTGAACTATAAAAAATACAAAAAAAAAGGTTTTCTATTTTTTTTTGTATTTTAAAGCTCTTTCATGATCGTATTGTTTGTTATTTCAACATTGAGATATCGTTGCAGGAATACAATTTTAGGGTCATATCTTATGAATTTGAGAAGCTTTATGGCGATGTTCACCGAAAAAAATTAGCTTTATTAAAAAATAACTGATACATTATACTTTGGCTTGATTTTATGTATCATGTAAATATCACGCAATTACAATTTATTTTATGCCGACCTGACCATAAAGGGGATTTTTCCGCCTGCTACGCGTACGAAAAGTCCCATTTCCCGGTCAGGGGGTGACATAAAACTCAGATCGCATATTTATCAATTAATTGCGATCTGAGGCATTATTTGTTTTATCGCCCTTGGTATATAATGTACATACTATTTCATAGTCGTTTCGACTAATAGAATGCTTTACCGAAACCGTATATGCATTGCATATCCCTAGATGGTCCCTAGAGTCGTAGCATTCGGAACAATCCGTTTAATTAACAGCACACATACAATCCCGATCGCTTAGTTCTCCAATTTGTTATTTCTGTAACGGCAACCCGTATCGACTCAGAGATAAATCTATCTGATTGGAATGATTTAGCACTAACGTTCGGATCGGCGGTTCTATCTGCGGCATTGGTCAGAACTGATACATTATTTATTATGAGCGCTTTTTCGCCGACTTCGGAAAACGTCGGCTTTGCATAACAATGATGCTTATTAATGACTTATAGATTAATGAAGAGGCTGTAAATTAAGTTTATTTATGGAATGTAGAGTAGGCAATATTCTAGGGTCTATAATATATTACTAGCTGACCCAGCAAACGCTGTTTTGCCTTCACCTTGGGGTTTAAAAAATAGTCTACCACCTATTCTAAGACTATTCTACCAAATACACACAAAAAATTCAGGTAAAATGGTGAAGTCCTTATCGTGAGTTTACATGCAAAATTACGGACATCAAATCAGCAACTCCATTATTGTTACGCATTAGTCAAAAAATGATGCAAATTATTGTAACAGATTTACTAAATCAACATTGCGTCGGCGTTCAATATTCCACTTGACAATATGATGTATCCAATCCGGTAGGTATTAGTCAAATTACTCAAGTTTGCTGGGGCAATAATAATTACTCGGCAAGGGAAAACAAGCTTTGTAGCCTACGGCACTGAGCTGAAATAGTTTTGACCCAAACTGGATATTATGATTGAACCATTTCGTATGAAATCCACAGAACTGTCTTATCTAATAACGTGTCTAATATACACTTGGTTCCAAAAATAACGGGTCACTCACATAAACCCGAATATCTCCCGAACTACGTATGCTATCCTAATGAAACGAAGACAGTTCAATCCAGAATTTAATTATAAAGCAAATAAAACATAGGTGCACCTACAATATTAGTCTCTAAATAAAAAAAAATTAAAGTAAGTCATATTTTTCTGAAAATAAAATATTGATTTCATTGCTTTTCTGATGTTTTTAATGAAGAAAGTGATAACACTTTCTTCATTTTAGTACTTTGTATTGCCTCCACGAGCTCTTCTGACAGCTTCCAGTCACGCTTCCCAAGCTCAATCAAGCAATGGTGGAGGAATGGGAAGGTATTCCTCAGCACTCACGTGGAGGAATACTAAGTACTAAAATGAAGAAAGTGATGAAAAACCGCAAAAAAACAATCATATATAAATATTTAATTTTAAGAAAAATATGACTTACTTTAGTTTTTTTCTAATTTCAAGATTAATATTGTAGGTGCACCTAAGTTGAATTTGTACTTGTTATCTTTATAAATAAATTCTCAATTGAACTGTCTTCTTTTTATTAGGATAGCATGCGTAGGTCTTCTATGCTGGCCTGGGAGCGAACAAATAACGTAGAATAGGCCAGCCCCAACTCATCCCATGGGTGTCGTAAAAGTCGACTAAGGGAGATTGCCCGGTGTAGACCAATAAGCACCTTGGGGCACCCGAATGGTGGAGGGCAAACCATCAACAACAGCGTACCCAAAGTTGGTGTCAGACAGGCGGCCGACTCTTGGGTCGTTCATGGGTCTCTTGACATGGTCCGTTCCGTCTCTTTTCTATATATTCATTCATCACTAGCACCTTTACTGTGGGATGGATAATATGAATCAAAAGGGAGTGGATGGCTTGATGACTTCTGACATATGAATGGAAGAGGAAACATACTGCGCCGACCCCAGATGGACTGGGAACAGGGCAGGAAGAAGAAGAAGAAGAAGACGTAGTTCTGGAGATATTCGGGTTTATGTGAGTGACCCGTTATTTTTGGAACCGAGAGTATATATCGAAGTTAAACCACAACAAGAAACAACTAATTAATATAAGACAATATAATTTATAAATGTAGAGTATAAATCTCGCTTTGACAATTATTGTAATTAAATCAGTTTATTGTATATTAAAATAATTAAATATTGACGGCTGGTTTGGTCGAATGGTCATAATACAGATATTTTGTTCCCGAGTCATAGTTGTTATTTATTCTAAGGTAGTCCTCCACCTTTAACAATCTAATTCTACTTATTTCCCATTTGATACAAAAGACGCAACTCAAAAAAAAAGTTTCTTGCAAAATACCGTATATTATAAATATGTAACTCAGTAATAAGCAAATAAAGATTTCTATTTTATTCTTTTTGATCGTGGTTTTCTGCTCGTGTCGTTTTCGGGCATAATCTGCACGCTCACAGAACATGACATATATCTGTAATAACGAGCGCGAAATTGTCACGCCGGACAGACGGGCAAACGCAAAACCAAACTTCTCGCACAGGTGACAGTGCTGCACGTCATCGGCGGCTTGTGATATTTTAGTAAACGAATATCAGCCCTCGACCCTCTCCCTACAGTAGCGTTAGAGGCGATTATCGCACAAAGTTGCCGAATTTAATCAAAGCCTCTTACTGCCGCACTCAGAGACTTCAAATAACGTTAATGAGTACTTAACGTCAAAAAAATGACAATTCAAAACTAGTCGCTCTTTTGCCGGGTCTATGGTCTAGATTTGAATGAAAATTTTTGACATTAATACTCATTAAAGTTAATTGACGTCTCTGAGTGCGGCAGTTAGTCTGTTTGGAAAACACGCACAGTAACACACTAACGAAGCAACCTAATCTGTTCGAATTAACGCTTATCGAACAGAATAAAAATAGGCGAAATGACGCCATCTATCTATGTGCCTGGCCAAGTCACAAACGATACGAACGTTTCTACCGAAAGAATGTCAATTTTTGATAGTAAGGGAATGTTTCACAATCGGCGGGTAAGTTCTGAATAGCTTACTTGGCAGTTCAATTGACATATACATATTTTTTATTACAACTGTCAAATGATCTGCCAAGTAAGCTATTGGGAACTTACCCGTCTGTACGCGATGTGAGGGGTCAGGGAAATTAAGAGGCGGAATCAGAAAGTAAATATAGAGCGAATTAATTGTGCAAACTGTTAGACAAATATTGACGTATAAAAACAGAAGTGCTTGTGCAAATATAAGAAAACATTATAAATGTAAGTAGCATGTAAGTAGCATGTTATATGAAATATAGGGAATATAGCTTAATATAATGATAAAATGTTGTATCCCACTTTAACTTACTCACTTATTCTTGAAAACCAGAACTTTCATAGTATCGACAGTATATAGAACCCGAGTCAAGACTTAGTGAGATTTTTCCTGCAAAAGCTCTTTATCACAACAGGAGTCTTCACAAAAGAAACTTTGCTTTGTTTCCATTTTTATGTTGACTCAGAGAATATAAGAACAGTGTGCAGTGTTCATTATAATCGGGACTCCGAGCATAAAATAAATAAGTATTCCATAATTAAGTACATAGTAGTAGGGAGAGGCGTATTTACACCTATGTTTCGCCACTTATGTTAGGTACCATGTAATAGGGGGCGAGCCTGTCGCTAGCGGCTGGTATGGCGCATAAAGGCATTCCATCATCATCATCACCAGCCCTTTAATGTCCCCACTGCTGGGGCACGGGCCTTCCCTATGGATGGAAGAATATAGGGAGATTGGGCCATAACCCACCACGCTGGCCCAGTGCGGGTTGGTGGGTACTAACGACTGCAGATGCAGCCGGGATCAATGGCTTAACGTGCCTTACGAAGCACGGAAGAACTCGAGATAATAAATTTTTGGCCACCTATCCAATGACCGGCCTTAGCGAAATTGCTTACTTTACGCAATCACAGGCCAAGCGCGCTGTACCACTGCGCTAGCGAGCTCCTCAAAACATTCCACTCCGAAAAAAAAGGGTGTGAGCCTAATGGCATCCATCGGGCACCTAAATCAGTATACTCGTATTGCTAGCTGATATAAGAGGTACGCTGCTGCCCATTACTCTTCGTCGTCTTTACCCTTAGTCACCTTGTACGACACTCGCGGCAGAGATGGAGATGGAGACAATTGTATTCAGCCCCCCTAGGCAAGTGGCCAGCCAATCTATCGAATGCATAGAATACAGAATGTATAAAACTGACGTATTACAGAGAAAGCAATACGTCAGTTTCATACTTTTGTTTTCTATGCGTTCGAATAGATAAGCCACTTCACCACACAGCTTTACACGCTACATAGTTTTCACACACTCGATTCACTCGTTTCATTGACGCTAGTTGCCATACATACAGGTCTAGCTCAGACTAGACGGCATGAATAGTTGATTCGTGAGATTGGGTGGCGAGCGGTGCCTCAATTCGCAATTAAACGTCGAGTGGTCGTGCCAGCCCACACACAAACTTCCTGCAGTACAATTTTGATGGAATTCACGCAAAAATATGCGGTGGTTGCTTTATTATTAACCAAGCGTACAGTCCGGTGACGTCAGTGGTTTTGTGCTTTGCTTGTTATATACAAGCAGAGCACAAAACATCGTAAGCGGAGTAATTTAAAAAATGATTAGTTAAAAGCCTTATAACCATTTATAAAGCGCATATAACCCTGTAATTCTAATTAAATAATTATACCTACTTCGGTAAAGGCCTGGGCTTGGCCTGTGGCGTGGTGTGACTTCAAATGGCCTAGAAATTCTGGGGTTGATGTAATAACGTAAAACGTGTTGACTAAAAGGCAATTACAGTTACGCTAATAAACCCCATACTAATTAACGCTGGTCCAATTGCAATTAACAGGCATTATTATTCGCAATTAACCCCAAAAAAATGAGGTCTTCTCCCTGCCCTGTTCCCGTGCCGTGTGGTGCGCCGTGTGCCGTGTGGTGACGGCAGAGTAGAATACAATTGTCACCACCCCAAATCTCTCCCGTGGGTGTCGTACAAGGCGACTAAGGATAAATCAGTGATGAGGAATGGGCAGCAGCGTTCCTCTTATACCACCTACCAATAGCAATGCACTGCGACTTTTGTGCCTGATAAATGGCAATAGGCTCGCCACCTATTACATGGGACCTTACATAATTGGCGAAACGTGGGTGCTAGTTCACCTCTGCCTGCCCCTTCTTGGATATAGGCGTGATTTATGTATGTATGTAAAAGGCAATTACAGTTACGCTAATAAACCCCATACTAATTAACGCTGGTCCAATTGCAATTAACAGGCATTATTATTCGCAATTAACCCCATAAAAATGAGGTCTTCTCCCTGCCCTGTTACCAGGCTATCTGGAGTCCGCGCAGTATGTTTTCTCTTTCATTCAGACGTCATCAAACCATCCTCTCCTATTGATTCATATCATCCATCACACCGGAAAGGTGCTCGTGATGAATAAATATAAAGAAAAGAGACGGAACAGACCACGTCGAGAGACTCCATAACGCTCAAGGTTTAGGTTTTACAGTCACCCGCCTGCCATCAATCCTCTTTGGGTGTGCTTTGTTGGTGGTTTGTCCTCTACCATTCGGGTGCCCCAAGGTGCTTATTGGTCTACAGCGGGCAATCTCCCTTAGCCGACTTTTCTGAGTTACATAATCATTATACACCAATGACTAAAAATATGACTGTGTGAAAATGTACGACAATAGAAACTTCAAAGGTAATATAATCAATATTATGTATATTGCCAATACCATACTACTATCCAATTTTGTGATGTCCCAAATAAAAATACAACTCTGTCAGTGTATATTGCATATATGCTCTTGAGCGATACAGAATTTCGAAGCGTATTCCGTCCCGTCGTCCCGTTTTAGCATAAACATAACAGCTTCCATTTTCACCTCAAACATGTATGGAAATAACCGCGGGACTTCATACATGAATACAATATTATGTGCACCCTTGCAGTCAAACAGAGCTGATTGTAAACGCGTTTAGTATTCAGAGGTGCGGAATTGTGGGGTGCAGTTCAGAGTTAATATTCTGGGCGTAATCTTTGCATGGTGCCTAGCCAAGTGGCATACGATACAAGGTTTCTTTCTATAGCCCGAATGTCAATTTTTAACAACTACTCTAACCTACTTTTGAGACGACGGTCGTATGGTGTTTTCTCACAAATAGGTCGGTTTCATATAATAATAATATATAAATAAATATTTTTACACTCACTTCTATCATCTAGCCCAAAGTAAGTAGCCTAAGCACTTGTGTTATGGATACTAGACATATAATATAGGACATATTATTAATATAATTATGTATATAAATGTTGAAAATATACTACATAAACATATACACAACCATGACTCGGAAACAAACATTTGTGGTCATCACAAAGTTTGCCCCTACCACGATTCGAACCCGGGACCAGCAATCTGAGCATTCGACCAAGGCGGCCGGCATATATTGCTATTATAGTCGTTCGAATAGAATGACCATTGGCATGGGGACTGTCGTATCAAATGTGTCAAAAATTGACATACGTTCAATAGAAACGTTGTATCATTTGCCACTGGACGCTAGGGCCTGAACGAGTGGCCAACCTATTCGAACAAATATAATAAAATGTATGAAACTGGCGTATTGCTGAGGAAGCATGGCGACCGTTGTGTCACATTGACACTCGTTCGATAGAATCGTTGTATCATTTGCCACCTGACTGGGCTCCCAGTAGTTCAATAGTTTCAGTCTTGTTTCCAAAATATGAAGAACTTATCCTGCTTCTAAATTATTCAAAACTAAAGATAATGTTAACTGCGGTACATTTATCATAGACCGTATACACATGACCTATTCATAGACCTATTTTAAGTATTTTTTACATGAAAAATAAGGTAATTAGAGATGCCATAAACTATATATAATTACGTAATATAAAATGCATAAGTTAACTATTCGGTTTTTCCGCCTCAAGATCATAATTGAGGCGGAATTTCGAAAATCTTTTTCTAACCACCAAAATCTTTGTGCATAAGTTAACTTTCAATATTTTCAATTTCAAAATCACGTATTGATTTATGATGTAGGTTAACATATTTAACATGCGTGTTAATTTCAATGCTATTATCAACTCTAAATAAGTCTAACTGCCGCACTCAAAGACGTCAATTAACGTAAATGATTAATTACTGCCGCACTCAGAGACGTCAAATAACGTTAACGAGTACTTAGTGTCAAAAAATTACAATTCAAAACTAATCGCTATTCTTGTCGGGTCTATGGTCTAGATTTGAATGAAATTTTTTGACATTAAGCACTCATTAACTTGAGTTGACGTCTCTGAGTGCGGCAGTTAATGTCAAAAAATGACAGTCTAATCTGGATTTAATTGAAATTTTTTGACATTAAGTACACATTAAAGTTAATTGACGTTTTGAGTGCGGCAGTAAATATCATTATGAGCACAGTAAAAATATTTCCACATCAAATTAAGTTTTAAGCTAAACAAATCACCGCTTCAGTCATTTTCCCGCTTAGTAACTAAATAGGGGAGTCCATTCGAAATGCAATTACGCAGATACGGAATCAATCAATCGGTCTAATGCAATAATCTGATGTTGCGTACAATTTCCATCACAGTACAGAGACGTCAATTAACTTTAATGAGTACCTACTTAATGATAAAAAAGTTACAATTCTATTCGGGTCTATGGTCTTGATTTGAATGAACATTTTTGACATTAAATACTCATTAAAATACTCAAAATACTCATTAAAGTTAATTGACGTCTCGAGTGCGGCAGTTATGTGCCGTTTATATGCAAGTAAATAAAACAATATTACTCCTGAGCTCCTTGATAAGCTTATGCCATGCATACGCACGAACATAGTGTATCGTTAAGTAAAAGTAGGTACTTCTTTATTCTTTGTTTTACTAGTCAATGAATGCAATTAATGTTCGAATGGTGAACCACATTCCGTCTTATTAATAAACTGGTAGTAAACATGGTATAGCTATTCCGCGTTTTGTCTTCGTCTCACAAACATATGATTATGTTGTAGGTATCCCTTCCCGCTAGTAGAGATCGCCCTTTGTTTTCTTTTTCACCGATCTTCATAACATCAGTGAGGACGTCTTTACTGATGTTACAAACATGTATCAGTACAGGCATGCTGTCTAAAGGGGGTGCTCGTATACGTTTCCCACACCCATACAACTCATCACCACCCACAATCACACGCGCGGCTGTTACACAAGGCGACTAAGAATAAAGTCAGTTATCAGTAATGTTCAGCAGCGTTTGTCTTATATCACCTAGCTACATACTCCGATTTACGTGCCCGTTTATAATATGGCAATAAACTCGCCACCTCCACCCACATATTGTGACCTATCTCAATTGGCTAAACGTGGGTGTTTAATCACTCCTGCCTGCCCCTTCGGGGTTTAATATGCGTGATTTATGTAGTTAAGGATTGAGAACGCTCTTCTTGCATGACACTCACGAATAAGGAAACAGTTCCCTGGAATATTTCTTGTAAATCATGTTAACGTCCCGTTCGCGCGGAGACACACAAGGAAAACATGTGTAATCTACAGTTGTTTTTATGGTAGTAGGGGTAAGAACACCTGGCGGTAAGTGTCTCGCATAATAGATTCAGTGCCAAACTGTGGGCGGGTAGTGATTACGCGCGTCTTCTCTATTGCTTCGGAAAATTAACAATGGCACAGCTTGGCCGTTGTTCCTTCTATAGTTCGGTAAGCTCGGTAGCTTAGCGATCTATAACTCGCTATAACTCATCCTATCACTTTTACATACATACATAAATCACGCCTATATCCCTGAAGTGGTAGGCAGAGGTGAACTAGCACCCATGTTTCGCCAAATATGTCAGGTCCCATGTAATAGGTGGCGAGCCTATTGCCATTTATCGGGCACAAAAGTCGCAGTACATTGCTATTGCTAGGTGGTACAAGAGGAACGCTGCTGCCCATTCCTCATCATTGATTTATCCTTAGTCGCCTTGTACGACACCCACGGGAGAGATTTGGGGTGGTGACAAATGTATTCTATTCTGCCGACACCACACGGCATTTAACCGATGTTAAAAGTGAAGACATTATCAAGGAGCTCAGGAGTAATATTGTTTTATTTTCTTGCATATAAATGGCTCTAACTGCCGCACTCACAGACGTCAACAATAATTAACTTTAATGAGTAGGTACTTGTCACATTTCATTTAAATCTCGACCTGGCAAGAATAGCGACTAGTTTTGAATTGTAATTTTTTTAACATTAAGTAGGTACTCATAATATTATGTGTAGAATTATCGTTATTTACGTAGTGTTAAAAATGGCACCCCTACCCACAGTTTCTTTATCGCCTATTATGTTTACTCCCATGGTTGTCTGGAAGAGACTGATGTTTAGTAGTAAGACCGCCTATTGTGCTCTTTCTTTAATTCGATGTTTTCTGTATTTGTATATTTTTATGTGCAATAAAGTGTGTGTGTGTATTGTATTGTAAGACATAGATACAAAAATATACTCCGAGTGGTTTAATCGCAATATGGATATGCACCCTATACCTAAGGTAATACATGCATAGCACGCAGGTGTAATGTTTGATTTAGAGTCTACATGAAACTAGAGATGCAACCAGGGGGCCTAGACAAAGTAACATACCGACAAAGATAACGAAGTTCGATAAAGCAAAATGTATGGGATTTGACGTGAGTTGTCGTGAAATCACGTGACCAAAATCGTCTTCGTAAGTTCCTAGTTATGTTGGTAGCGCAAGCTAAGACGCTGTAGATACCAAAGTAATATGGCCGATCGTGACGAACTTCGACACGTTATCGTTATGAAACGATTGCCACTTGGCTACGGGCCCTGGTACTTATTTTCTTTGTGAAGATTAGATTACTACTGAGTTAATTGGCTAAATAATATCAATAAATAATAATAAATAATATCAACATCTCCAGATCTTTATTATTCGCACTACTAGGGCACAGGCCTCTCCAATGGATGAAAGAAACCACGCTGGCCTCATGTGGATTGGTGGGTAATGACTACTGGAAACGCAGCCGGAACAATCGGCTTAAATTGCCTTCCGAAGCACGGAGGAACTCGAGATAATACATCTCTAGCTCATTTAGCGAACATAGTTTTGTTTGGATTGCGATTACGTAAAGTTTAGTTTACGCAATCGCAATTCGAGCGTATAATTTTAATTTAGGAGGTGAAAAAAAAATGTAATTTGTACAGGCTGGTAAACCAAGCCGGCAGTCTAACCATAATTGACATCTCGATTAGTCCCTCCCGAAAGTTTTCAGGTAAGTATATATCAAATGTAAACCAAGATATAATTGCCCTAGAACACACTCCGTGTTCAACGGACGAAATGTACTTGTTAATAAAATCACTGACGTGACTAATTGGGAGTCAAAAGGTGTAATTGGTCAGGTAATACCTGCTGTCCCGAGGGTAGTTACGCTTCGGTTCCAGAAGGCCTCCCAATCAAGCTTGGAATAACTGAGTTCGATGTTGTTTACGCTTTTCTGTTTCAGTTCACTGTTATAGGTACATACATAAATCGCGCCTATATACCCCCGAACGCATAAGCACAGGTGTAACCTCACCCATATTTCGCCAATTATGTGAATCCTATGCAATATGGGGGTGAACCTATTGCCATTCAAATTTTCGGACACCGCTCTAGGATTCGGGAGATTTTTCGCGTCGCAGTATGCAGAAATATAAAAAAATTCTACATTCAAAGGTATTTTAGAAATAACTTGCATTCTTTTAGGCTTTTTAATTAATTGAGCATCAATCCTCATCACTTCACACCATCCATCCATCTCTTCAGCGCTGTCATCTAATATATAAAAATCTCTTGTCACAGTGTTTGTTATCGAACTCCTACTCCTCCGAAACGGCTTGACCGATTTTGTTGATTTTTTTTGTGTATTTTGGGTAGATCTGAGGTCGTAGTGAGGTCAGTTTTTTATACTCCTAGGTGAAAATGGGAAAGCAAAGTTTGCCATGTTAGCTAGTATACAGGTTTATTTTTAAAACACGAAAAACCTCGCAGGATTTATATCCAACATCTATAAGCAACAACGTTTGTTTTGTGAGTTTTAATATAACGCAACACTTTGCACAAATATTTTTTTTTTGTTTTTTTTGTACTGTCATGTACGTACATTTGTACGTTTGTTTTCATTCATAAACGAAAGGACGATGCTTCGCTAGGCCCGGGCGCTGCTTAATGGCGATGAAGTAGGTGTACGTAGAGTTATTGACTTTAAGAGCGATAATTTAAATCAGTATTTATTTTTGCATGAAAGTAAAATCTCACGAAACATCAAAAGTGGTAGAACAAACATTGTTGCTTATGACGTTAGCAATCTACTCCTGCGAGGTTTTTCGTGTTTTAAAAATAACTCTGTATAAAATATTTCGAATATTTCTAGTCTCCTGTGCTTTGTATTAATATCTCTGAAAATAAGTCCAAAGGCGTTAAAAAATACCAATACTCGACCTTTTTCGGTTGTCGTCGTAAAGCGGGGATCTCGATACTCACACAGAAGTCAACCGCCTATAAACAAGTCTACTGTGAGCAGTATAATTTGACACTTGTTTTCCACACGACCAGACTTGGGAGAGTAAATAAATATCCCGTCTGTCCGCCACTTGACTGGCGGCCCCGGTGACCTCGGCCACCCATTTGTGGTGTCATTATATGTTATACTATATCGATATTATTATTATGGTATAGATTTAGTATAGAATAGATGTTCCCATGCTGGCCTGGGAGCGAAAAAATAACGTAGAATGTGCCAGCCCCGACTCATCTTATGGTTGTCGTGAAAGTCGACTGAGAGATTGCCCAATAAGCACCATGGGGCACCATAATGGTGGAGGGAAGGGTAGACCACCAATAACATTATACCCAAAAAGTTTATCAGTGTTGGTGTCAGGCAATTGAATTCCCAATAACATTGTCAATAAGGTTTTTTTGGGCATTTTTGTAACACGCATACATACTTGCCATTGCATAAATTGTTTTGAATTTCGAATAATTATGCCTGCTAGACAACATAATACGCCATATCAAAACGCATGAGAAAACGCTCACGAAATATGTATTATTAACTCGCTTAGATTTTCCTCTGAGGCGTATAAGGAAAAATGTGCGTCGTATTTATTTTAAGATAGCGATAATGGTAAGTGACAGACGCAGATGACCCGAAATAGGTTCCATGCAAACATATGTTTACTCTGTGCTCCAAACAGCAGCACGTCACCTACCGTAAGTTGTCAAAATGAATACAAATGTATGAAACTGACACAATACAGAGAAGATACAATTGTGACCGTCGTGTCCCGGGCTAGGCCCTCCTCCCTCGCACGGGACGTGCACACAACTCTTTCGGGGGACAGAAAATCTATTTCTCTCGCTCTAACTCCAACTAAATCCGAAACAAAGCACAGAGCACTGTCAATGTCAAGTGGTGGAGAGAGTCCACGACTTTTCCATGACCACGTCCCCGTGCTAGGCCTAGCGTGTGGACAAAGTTTAGTGGGAGTAGAGGATTTAGTGGGAGTTAGAGGGAGAGGAAAACATTATCTTTTCCCACGAAGAGATTTTGTCCACGCTACGTGCTACGGGGGCTTGGTCAGTTGGTGTTGTCGCTAGTGGAGAACAATGATGTCAAAATGTATACGTAAATTGTAGTCCCAATTTAGTGTCGAATCCTGGTAAAGGCAAATGTTTATTGTTGTTCCCGAATAATGGTAGTTTATATAGGTATGTTAATGTAGTACATTGTAAATATGTAATAATAAATAATTATGCATATTAAAATTTTTGTCATCTAGTATCCATAACACCAGTGCTACTTACTTTGAGCTAGATGATAGTAAAATTAAATATTCCTTACAGGATTATTTTATTTTATTTTTATTACATTTTCCTAACATTTACTTTCATATAATGTTGAAATAAAATCCAATTATAACTGTAGGTAGGCCTATATATATTCGCTAACCTTTTTTTGAGAGTTGAAAGTGATGATCACCGAACTTTTTACTCATCCATTACTGTTTTCACAGGACAAGTGTCACAATAGAGTCATAATAAAGTAGTAATGGATCAGTGAATAGTTCAGTGATTATCACTCTCCAAGTGTCAAAAAAGTTAGCGAATAGGTCTACTGATCCCATAAACAATTTACTGCCGTAAAAAATAAAAAAAATAAGGAGGAGTGCTTGGCGCGTTTCGTGGTGTCAGTCGGATTTATTTTCGATAGTTCAAAAATTGCTTCAGAGTGGATTTTGTGCAGTGAGAGTGGTGTTATTTTGATGCACAAGGATCCGTGTTGATGTGCAATTATGCAGAATCATTGAAAATAAGTCTCGTGATGTGTTTGTTGTTGCGGTGAAAACCACTATAATAAGTGGTTTTGTCCACCTCATCAGACACCATCATGAACTCTGTTACCATTAAATTCGCGCCAAGCACTCGCTAGATGCATTAAAATGCGTGACACCCATATTTTACCGTAAAATTCATTTCATTCATAATTTCATCCACTCATTATTTCATAAAACTACAGATAAAATACACACTAAAGACATGGTTGTATGGGCTAGACCCTTTGCCTTCCCTAAAATATAGGGAGAATTAAAAAAATATATAAAAAAAATCCGTATTGTAACAAAACCGCATCACTCATTAGATGCAGTTAATTGTAGCTATATTTGTGTGTTCCACTTCGCCCCATTCTCGCGCCTTCTCGGTATAAAATCAATCGGAAGGTTCGACTGCGCCGGATATTTCGTTTGGCTCGCGGTACCCAAGACAGCGAGAAAATTGAATCACATTTTCTGGATACAGTCGGCTGTATATACCTACATAACGGGAACCAAATCTATACCTTCTGTTTCGATGATTGAAATAGAATAATGATTTAGTTTAGACTAATAAAACTGATTGGGAAGCTGCGGAAGCATCGGTAGTCAAGCAACGTAGCTATCTAGCTACCTTTTACGTTAAATACGTTTCTTAAAACGAAAAGTACATGCCGTGTGGTGACGGTAGAGCACAATACATTTGTCACCACTCCCAATCTCTCCCATAGGTACCCTTTAGCCCTTAGCCGTAGTAACGGTTAGCTGCCTTTTCCCGTAGTACAAGTCCGCTAAGGGTTAAAACCATAATGAGCAGTCCTGTTGTACCACCTAGCAGTACTCGGCGATGTATGTGCCCGATAGATGGCAATAGTAGGCAGCAGCAGTTCTGTTATACCACCTAACAATACTATGCAATTTACGTGCCCGCTAGGTGGCAATAATCCCGCGCCCTATTTTAAAGGAACTGACGAAGTTTGGATGTTATTACACCTCTGCCTACCCAGACAGATATGGCCTTACATTACTCCCTACCACCTACCTAACATAAGTATGTTACTATTTTTAATAGTTATTGTTGTACGTGAGTGCAAAGTTGTTTTTTAACCGCGTGCTCAATTTTGATGACCGAGCTAGCGAAGAATTCTAAAATTGAATCACGAGCGTAGCGAGTGATTTAAAATTAGAATCCTGAGCGTTAGCGAGGGAATCAAAATAGCACAAGGTGAAAAATCTTTGCACTCGAGTGCAACACGTAACTTTTCATCCCCCCCAACGAGGAAATTGCAAAATACAAAAAAAAAATACAATCACAACAGTTTCTGTTTTCACCCAGAAACTTCCACAACACCCTCCCATTAACCCAAACACACTCTCAACACCCACCCATAAACACCCACAACATTCACACCCATCCACTCAGACACACCCAAAAAACACCCATTCACCCAGAAACACCCACAAAACACCCATTCACCCAGAAAAACCCACAAAACACCCATTCACCCAGAAACACCCACAAAACACCCATTTACCCAGAAACACCCAAAAAACACCCATTCACCCAGAAACACACACAAAACACCCATTCACCCAGAAACACCCACAAAACACCCATTTACCCAGAAACACTCACAAAACACACCTATTCACCCAGAAACACCCACAAAACACCCATTCACCCAGAAACACCCACAAAACACCGATTAACCCAGAAACACCCACAAAACACGCATTCACCCAGAAACACCCACAAAACACCTAATCACTCCCAAAAAAAACCCAATCACCCAGAAACACCCACAATAGTCACCCATCCATTCAGACACACCCACAAAAACCCATTTACCCAGACACACCAACAAAACACCCATTCACTTAGACACACCCTCAAATCACCCATTCACCCAGACACACCTCCAACAGCCACCCATCCACCCAGCCACACCCGCAACATTCATCCAGACACACCTGTAAGTCCCTAATAAAAATTACCGTCCCTAATGGAGTTCCGAGACGGTCAATCAGCTTGAGTCAAGCACGTTGATTTTCTGTATGTTTTTGTTCCGTTGCTAGCGTAAACAAATCAAACAGACCTAAAAAGCTTTTAAATGCTTGACCCAAGCATCCAGCAAGCGTTGTAGACGATCAAAATGTTTAAAGCAAGATTGACGCCAAGCTGATTGACCGTCACGGAACTCCTAGGTTTTAACAAATTTGTGACGTGAAAAGAATATGGCGCGCGCAAAGCAAATTACAAAAAAAGAAGGCTCCGAATCTGAGTTTTTAACAAATTAAAATAGGTTGCATGACAATTTCGGCACCATGGAGGTAGAAATAAATATGTATAATGATGTTTTGAATTCACAAACTCATTGCACACGATGTTCTAAATTCAAATTTACTTTAACCTCTAGAGGATAAAAACGGCTTTTGCACTCAGATATCGAAGAGCAAAAACGCTTTTTCCGAGATGGTGGGATGAAAAATATTTTATTTATAAGTTCTGTTTTCGTTAGTTGTATTATTTTTGCATATAAATCCTCATTTAATTATTTCATGAAACTCAAACTGGTGTTATATTACGAACGCCATGCCTGCGCAGAGATGAAACGACGAATACCTACTTACGTGAATTTGAACGTGGAACAAAACCAATATTTGCATTTCTTTTCGTAACAGCTAAGGCACAAAGTGAGAAAGTTGATTAAACTCATCAAAGTAACTGGAAATTCAATTAGTCAAGACTTACCGATTCCATGGAAATTTAGGGGAGGAATGCAGAGTAAATAATTTATCAGACACAGTGCTGGGAGACGGATGTGAGTTCTGACTCGAATGTCTGTACTTGGATACTCAAAACTCGAAATTACCTATCTATACTATTATTTTAAACCTGAAGAGTTTGTTTGTTTGTTTGGTTGATTAAACACGTTAATCTCTTCTGAGATTAACGCGTTTAACTACTGGTTCAAATTAGTTTCTAGTAAAGTAAGTAAAGTAGTTTCTAGTATACTGGTTCAAATTTAAACTTATTTTTGTGTTGGATTGCATTATTGTGTTCCGGCAATGTGTGATAAGATAGCCAGCCCCTCTGTGGTTGAGGGTCGATTCGAATCGAGGTGAGATGAAGAGCAAGAGCTTCCCTGTCTAACATAATAATAAAAATTAGTGAATCAAAATTGTAAAATCCAAATAATAAGAGTAATTTTTGTCGTTCGGACTTACCTGTCATCTACGTGGCAAAGAACTCAACAATGAATAAATACTATTTTCAATACATTCATTCATCACTAACACCTTTCCGGTATGATGCAGTATAATGGATGATATGAAGAAAAGGGAGTCGAAAGCTTGATGGCCAACTCCAGATAAAATGGGAACGGGGCAGGAAGAAGAACTTCTACGCGAAGAATTTTAGGTAAAAAAAATAATTAAAAAAAAAAAACATGCGAAGAGTGTTTGGCGCGTTTCGTGGTGTCAGTCAGATTTATTTTCGCATATTCAAAAATTGTTACAGAGTGGATTTTGTGCAGTGAAAGTGGTGTTATTTTGATGCACAAGCATCCGTGTTGATGTGCAATTATGCAGCATCATTGAAAATAAGTGTTGTGATGGGTTTGATGTTGAGGTGAAGACCACTTTAAAAAGTGGTTTTGTCCACCTCATCAGGCACCATCATGAACTCTGTTACCGTTAAATTCGCGTCAAGCACACGCTAGATGCGTTAAAATGTGTTACACCCATATTTTAACGTAAAATTCATTTCATTCATAATTTCATTCACTCATTATTTCATAAGACTACAGATAAAATATATACTAAAGACATGGCTGTATGGGCTAGACCCTTTGCCTTCCCTAAATTATAGGGAGAATTAAAACACAAAAAACATGCAAATGACTTGCACATATTTGACAGTTGGCTTATTCATATTCCAAGCTCCAAATGTTCGATGTCGGGTGCCTGGGGTCGAAATTGAATTCCGTTGTGCGCTCGGCATTCGACACCACGTCCAATAGCTGTTTCGATTTTTTAAAGCTACTGTGTCAACTAATTGCTTTTCTCTTGCGTTGTATTGATGGAACTTTGGAATGAGAATTTGTTGCAAAGATGAATATGAAAAATAGGTCGGAGTTCCGGAAAATTATCTATTATAATACAACATGGAACAGAAATAAAACACACCAATGCTAATATAGTCATTTATATGTGTTGTTATTAGAAATTCAAAATTGTATTTATTTCGCCACCTATTATTACATGGGACCAAACATAATTGGCGAAACGTCGGTGCTAGTTCACCTCTGCCTAAAATAGATATAGGCGTGATTTATGTATGTATGTACTATCTATTTTTTTCTTTTCCCATACAAATATTGTTCCGTCAGAAAATTCGAAAATAATTTTACTACATATTTCGAATTTTTGATATCACTATATTTTTGGGCCGTGTGGTGACGCCAGAGTAGAATACAACTGTCACCACCCCAAATCTCTCCCATGGGTGTCGTACAAGGCGGCTAAGGATTAATCAGTGATGAGGAATGGGCAGCAGCGTTCCTCTTATACCACCTAGCAATAGTACTGCGACTTTTGTGCCCGATAAATGGCAATAGGCTCGCCACCTATTACATGGGACCTAACATAATTGGCGAAATGTTGGTGCTAGTTCACCTCTACCTACCCCTTCATAGGCGTGATTTATGTATATATGTATGTAAATACAAGCATCAAACGTCTAATTTAGAACCTTGCCGGTCGAGGGGGTGCTATAAATCGGCACAAGAAACATTTGACATTTTAGTATATAAATTCAGTCCAGCATACGTGTTTAATAGAGGTCAGTGACATTGACACTACGTAATACTGAATGACAAACGAAACCGGAAAATACTTAAATCACAGAATTTACACTAGACGGGACAAGTTCGAGTTCTGTAAAGCGTACAAAGATGCGAGCGAGAGGAACGGGCGTCCCCCTCTCCCCTTTCTCATTTGTCACTGCCGCGTGCCCTGCGGAATTACCCGTCCCTGCTGTGACAACTAGGATTTTACTAAGAAATTAACTATATCTTCTATTAATATATAAAAATGAGTTGCTGTGCGTTTGTCTCGCTAAAACTCGAGAACGGCTGGGCCGATTTAGCTAATTTTGGATTCGAAATGATTGTCTGGGGCCAGGCAAGGCGGGAAAGGTGAGAAAATATGTAAAAATTGCATGAATAACAGTAAAAACAACAATTTCAATTTCCCACTGCTTTCCTGTCAAACCTTACCTAACCGTGGAAACCAAATCGTAACAATGGCTACGGGATAATTTATATGGCATAACAACATACGCCGGGTCAACTAGTGAGGTATAGAAAGAAAGGATCTTAGGTTAGCCTGCTATAGTTCTAAAACAACAGACGAGGTGGCCAGGTAAGGTCGACTTCTACTTCTACCCCTTCGGAGATAATTCACCTTTTCAATTCAAAAGAGATACAACTCAAAATTGCATTCCTACATCAGTCTTACTGTAGGAATTTTTAAAAACACAATGTCTCTAGATATTTTTTGAGTTGCATTATTATTTCGCCGTCACCATGTCGTCTCTGGCATGTTCTGAAAATTGTTTGGGGTCATCATAATACGTGTTCCTCTTACATACGATGGTAATGCTTTGCAAAAATACCATCCTAATTACAACTGTGTAAGAGAAAATTTAAAGGACATCATCTCTGGGTTTCAAAATTTTGATTCAGTTCGGTTTTGTAATTGACATAAATCGTTTCTATACTTATTTGAAATAAGTAGTAAAACTTTTATAAATCAAGCGATAGCTCGTTATCGAACAATAAAGACATCTCGGGTATCACTTACCGTGTTTATTTCTAGTCGTGAAATCCTTAAGCGAAACTCAACTAAAATGGCCGGGCTTCGGTTTTATGACCCGAATACGAGACAGCTAAAATATTTTGAAAGTCGAATGGCCAATTTGGCAAAATCTACCTTGTAGCTCAGACACTTTCGTGCTTTATCTGTCTTCCATGGCGAAACTCATTATTAATTTTGTTATTGCTCATTTTTATGGGTAAACCCACCCCGAGGTTTTTATGGATACAGTTAATAGCGAATCGGATACAATCTAAAATTATGAGTCTTTTCTATGACGACCATTAAGTCTGGGTACGATCAGTTTGGAGATCCTTGGCTCAGTTCTATGCCCAACAATGGGTGTCAATCGGCTGACTGACTGAATATACTATACAAAGATTTTGGTGGTTAGAAAAATAATTTCGAAAAATTATAATCTTGAGGCGGGAATCGAACCCGCGTCCGTTGGCTTACAACGTGAAGTGTAAAGGTTAGAAGAATTTCGGCAAGTTAATTAGTGTCTTGGGTGGCCGAGCGGTCAGTCAGCTGCCCGGATAGCAGCGGACGCGGGTTCGTTTCCGCCTCAAGATTATAATTTTTCGAAATTCTTTTTCTTTTTGTGGTGACGGCAGAGTAGAATACAATTGTCACCACCCCAAATCTCTCCCATGGGTGTCGTACAAGGCGACTAAGGATAAATCAGTGATAAGGAATTGGCAGCAGCGTTCCTCTTATACCATCTAGCTATGTACTTACTGCGAATTTTGTGCCCGATAAATGGCAATAGGCTCGCCACCTATTACATGGGGCCTAACATATCTGGCGAAACGTGGGTACTAGTTCACATCTGCCTACCCCTTCGGGGATATAGGCGTGATTTATGTATGTATTTCTAACCACCAAAATCTTTGTACTAATTTTTCTAACATTTATATAATGTTTAAATTAAAATCGAATAGTATATACTATACAAAGCTCCAATACGACAACTCGGCCAACCAGACCCCGTATTATGTAAGCCGATTTCAGTTGCTTTGGTCTACACGTCAGTCTTACACTTTGCTATTATTCTCATTGACTGAGAGAGAGGGGTAGACCAAAGCAACTGAAATTGGCTTAAATAATACGGCAGCAGGACGTTTGGTTATCCGAGTGATTTAAGTGGCCGCACGTTAGCCGGAAGACGTAGGCTTAGCCTATCAAAACATACGTGCATAAATATTTATCCTCGAAGGCTTAGGCAGAGGTGAATTAACACCCACGCTTCGACAAAAATGTTAGTAATAGGGTGAGAACCTAACCGGGCACTGTGATAGGCAATGTTGCTACCAATATAACTTTAGGAAAGCTGCTGCCTAGCTACAAGTGGGCGGTACAATGTATATTTTAAACAACTACTCTTACATTTGCCACGACGGTCGCCATTTTGTTTTCTCTGTAATACGTCAATTTCATACATTTGCATTCTATTCGTTCGAATAGATTGACCAATTGTCTAGAGGAGCAGTTGCTTTCAAAGACACCCACCACTCGGTAATCCGGTTAGATCCGATTATCAGAGGCCCATTTAAAATGAGCAGTGGCAGCAACACTTCACTTAATTCTGAGGAAAATATAGTCCCTGAATATCAACGAAACCCAGCCAAAACCCCTTATAAATTCCTCCTTCGCCATCCAACGTGAACCTGAATTAAGTAGCAGGGAGCAATAATGGTCTCAAAAGCCACAAACAGCGTTTCGTTAAAGAGTTTCCTTAAAAACTTATCGATGTTGGCGGAGTGCTTGATTTTTGTGTGTCACGCAAAATTCGACACTCGGTCCTTTTTTAGAGACCACTTCATCTGCCAAGGGGCTTCGATGTCTTTTTTAATAGATTTTCAAAGTGAACTCGTTTCTTAGACACAAAAGAGGCGCAACTCTAAAACGCGAATAAACACGAAAAACGATATTTCATATATTATGCTGTTGGTTCGTCCAGCATGCTAAAAAAAGCGCGTATACACCCTGAAATGACGCTCCATTTACAAACAAACCGTTTTGTCTAAACCTAAAACCCTCCCTCGCTGTAAATTCCCCATCTTCACTAAGGTATTACATTTAAACTACGATTTCTACGGCGTAGCCTCTCGTAGAGGGTAGATAGAACCGTAGCGTCGTAGCGTAATGGCCCCTCTTCTTTATGCACGCCGAACTTTTAAAATACTTTCCCCGGAAAAACGAGACTTGTTCTTGTACAGTCGGCAAGATAAACGTGTTTATATTTTAACTTGATTCATTTCAGCGATTCAGAAAGGAATATGTCTAAAAAATCGATCAATTTCCTCACTCGATTGCAGACCTTAACTTGTTTGTAGTAAAGCACAAAGTCGATTGAGAAAGTTTGACATTTTGTGGTGGCCTACCGTGTTGTTAGTTGTAATAAAGTATCTTTAATTTTTTAAATGTGATGTTTCTAACTATTGGAAACAATTTGCAACACCTAAACGGTAACCAAGTCTTAAGTACCAAACATGTAACAACTATACCTATTGTTCACTTGGTAAGCAAATAAACGTTTGATTTGATTTGATATCCTTTACTTCTGTTTTACTAGGAACAAAATAATAAAATTTTAGGCAACCGTCCGTATAGCGAAAATTGCGGATTTGAGTCCCGAATATGTACACATTTTTCCTAATTTTTTAATGCATTTTTTTTGGTTAAATCAATTGAAATCCACTACCTTTTCTGCAATGGGTCCTAAACGAACCTAATTAAATCAAGCAGGGCAGCAATCAAAGCTCATTCTGAATTAATACGAAATAAGCGATACATTATGCTCCAGGCCAGCTCTAAATACCTTTTTCCCTTATTAGACCTGACCTATTCCCAGCGGGATGAGTAAGTAGGACGGGTAACTATGGCCCCTTTACGCTCCGATAATGACTTTATAGTAATCTGAGATTGTTCATTGAAAATTTCGCACTAACTATTCACATTATATGATAACGTCTCCCTAATTAAATCTAGTGTATTTAAAGCAGTTCTTGGTTACGCTTTTCGTGAAAATATAGAATAACATTCAACAGCATTCAAATTTATACATACATAAATCGAGGGAGTGGTAGGCAGAGGTGAATTAACACTTTTCGCCGAATAAGCTAGGTCCCATGTATTAGATAGCCAGCCTATTCCAATCTATCGAGCACACAAATTCTGATTATTAAACTTGAAACTTCAAAATTGTATCAATCGTCAGACTATCTTACATAACTTAAAGCATGATTTCTTTAGCAGCTGTATTGTACTACTTAAATATTAAGCTCATTACTTGCAAAAACTTTTGTATGAACTAGCTTAACCACGTTCTATTGATGGCTAATGTATAGGATTCTATAAATTTCCAACCCACAGCAACTGCTGAGGAAATGGTGCCAAGCAATGATATTATGTGCCAAGCCACTGATTGATTGCCCCGCCATCGTGAACACCTCAACGAAAGTAAAAGGTGATCTAATTTCACAGTTTTATTTGCGAAAGTTGGAGAAGACGATCGTCCGGTCGTAAAATTGAATTTTCTGGATACGCCGCTACTTCTGCGATGGCGTTTTTTCATGTAGGTACTTATAGCATTTTATTGAGATTCGTGAACCCATGAGGTTTTGTACTTTTATGAAAGATTGATATTTGACACATACTTCGTATAATGTCGTGAGACGGCAGAACAAGGCAACTAACTGCCGCACTCAGAGACGTTAATTAACTTTAATGAGTACTTAAATGGCAGCAGGGTTTTTCTATTATAACACCTAGCAATACTGTAATTTTGATGCTCGCAAGATGGCAGTATGCTCTTGAACATGGGACCTAATAGGCTAAACTTGGGTGTTAATGCACCAAAACACGTTTTATCTTACCTTATACTCTTTTTGAATTAAAACATATTGTCAGATTTCACTCCAAAGGTTTTCAGAAGTGTATAAATCTTTCTTCTCCCTGCCCTGTTCCCAGTCTACCTGGGGTCGGCGCAGTATGTTTCCTCTTCCATTCATATCGGTCAGACGTCATCAAGCCATCCACTCCCTTTTGATTCATGTCATCCATTACACCGTAAAGGTGCTAGTGATGAATGAATGTATAGAAAAGAGACGGAACGGACCATGTCGAGAGACCAATGCACGGAGAGAGTGATTGGAATGACCACATTCCAATCCATACTGCTCAAAGTTCAGTCAGTCAGAAGTGTATAAATCGTACACACTATTATCTGCGTTGGCCGTTGGTCCCGATTTCATCTGCAGTTATTAATACCCACATTATGTGGGTGTAAACTGGACCTGCGTGGTGGGTGGGTTATGCCCTGTTGTTATGGCTTGTAGTAATGGCTTGTAGTTATGGCCTGTGCTGTGGTTATGGCCCATTCTTCTTATATTCTTCCGTATCATATTCGGAAGGCCAGTGTCCCTGCTTTTCTTAATACAAATTAACGATCTCCTCAATTCTTTGCAATCCGGTTTCCCGTGTGGGACATAGTAAGACTACAGCCTTAAATAAAGAAGCAGTGGGACATTAAAGGGCTAGTGAAACTTCTTTTCAGATATTAAGAGCGCTCAAAATCGTTAAAATACAAACAAAGCTATATTCTGTCTCTGAATAATATTGGTGAAGATACTCCAACACCTCGCCCTTGTAATAATATTATTCCAGCGCCCACAAAATACAATAATAAATATTTTATTTTCCACCGAAACGAGCATCAGCTGTAGACGAAGGCTATAATAAAAAAGTTACTTAGCAAAAGTCACAGCCATTTTATCAACGAACTTTGTACTGGGAAAAATTAAGATATTGTATTTCGTTTCTCTAGGGCCTAGGGAGAGGAGAGGGGAGGAATATTGCTTGATTGACGAGCAGTCATGTCTGACAGGGCCATATACCTTGCTGCTTGCAAGTCTAAAAGCTGATAAAAGACAAGTATTCTTTTAATATGTAGAAAGGCCAATGTGTTCACGAAGGCCCCATACTGCTACGCTAAAGCGGGGAATTCACTACATGGATATGCCCGCGGGCATGCCTGCACAC